>OW679202.1:22522287-22896277 GCA_940337035.1 Agriotes lineatus
TTGTACGCTGTTACCTAATGCGGCAGCAGTTTGGACCGCTGATTTTATAAACTTTTAAAATAAAAAGGTATGGAAACATTGCATGCGTCACATCGCAGGCAGGATGGCACTTGTAAAATTCAGCGATGACGCATCACGACAAATAATAAAACGGCAGCTGAGGGTCAAGTCTTTCGATAAAATATATATCAAAACTGATTTAGAAATTTGTACATGGCTTAATTTATATGAAATATTGTTTGAAATTGCATGCAGAAGGCTTTTTAAACTATATGTTTTTCTTAATTATGCAGAGAGTGCTCGTTTATATAGGGAGGCAGGTTGGCCGAATGGTTAAGGCGTCAGATTCAAGTTCTGATCTCGATAGAGAATACGGGTTCGATTCCCGTACCTGTCATATTTTTTTTATATATTTATTATGAAAGTCTTGATTTTAAGGTAGTTTATTCACGACGGCTCTACCAGAACAAACGATTGAGCTCCTTTTCGACTAAAATGGACCAAGAGCGGAAGATGTTAATTGTATCGCCGGAATTTGTCCAACGTCTTAAGTCTGGCGATGATGCGGAGAAAAATATATTATCACAGCTTGATGACGAAATGCAAAAAGTTTTAAAGTCCAAATTAACTGATCACGATAAATGGATCCAGTACAATCAGGTTTTACAACGATTCCTTCATTTCACAAACCAGGCGCGGCAGCCAATCAAAATACCTATTGAAACAACCAGTGACAGCCTATCAAATGCCGTTATTTTATCTACACTTCCCAAAACTTTTAAGAAAAAAGCTGAAGTTTTCCTACGCATTTTGAGTACCTCAAGCGATGTGAACTGGGATCACAAGGGCACCGTTACTATAAAGGGTGAAATTTTACCGGCGTCTAACATAGTCGATTTAATTCACGACATTCTGCGGCCTCGAAAAACTATTAATCCACCCGGACGCCTACAGTTTGCTGATTACATCAAAGACCTTAACGTTCCTAATGTGCTGCTAGCTAAACCTAAACAGCAAAAGAAGCCAACCCCGACTGGTACTATAGGAAAAACCGGAATGGAAACTGATAACTGCGAGTCTGATTTAGAATATAAATTAAAAACACCAGCTACTCATCCAAGTCCACATCAAAAAGGTTCGGTCAGAAGAACATCGATAAGGAAACGCCTCCAAAAAAGGGCCGTTAGAAAAACGCCTCTAAGGCAGATGTCATCATCACCAAAAACGAAGGGAATTCTAGATTGGGTGCATCTTAAACTTTAAAATTACACAATGAAATTCTGATTTTATTACTTGCAGTCTTTTTAATTTGAAATGTCGTACACCTCAAACTACAGTTTTGTAAATTGCTAGCGAATTTTTAGAAATAAGACATTCTGCTGTACATTTATATTTATATTATTAAGTATTATACGAAATAAGAACAATATATTTGTTTATTACAAAGTGTTTGTGTTTTTTATTTCTACTCTGCTTTTGTTTTTCACGAATCTGCAATAATTACAAAATCTAAAGCTAAAATATTAGTATTTGAAGTTATTTTACAGTTACAAAGTGTAAAATTTAAAAAAAAATCAATCTACGATTTCATAATGGCGTGATATAATTTAAAAATTGTGATTTCTTTTAATTTTGAGCGACACATTTTATAAAAAGTGTAAAACATTTGCAAATTTTTCAACGAAATTGTGTGTTTTATTCAGGTTTATGCTAATTTGTGATAAACATACATATATTTTGTATAATTTCAAGTGTTATGATGGCAGTTTTGTAAAATTTTAAGTGAAATGACGGGGCCAGAACATTTTTTCAACAAAATTACGTGTTTTTATTCAAATTTATGTTAATTTGTGGACAACATATATATATTTTTCAATGAAATTGCGTGTTTTGGTAGTGTCAGAATATTTTTTTCAACGAATTGCGCGTTTTTATTTAAAAATTATGTTAATTTGTGGTCAACATACATATATTTCCGTCAAAAGTATAAGATTTTTTGAATTTTGTTTATCGAAATGATTGTGTTAGTAGATTTTTTCAATGAAATTGCTATTTCTTTTAATTTTGAGCGGTGCATTTTATAAAAAGTGTAAAACATTTGCAAAATTATTTACAGCCAGAACATTTTTTCAACAAAATTACGTGTTTTTATTCAATTTATGTTAATTTGTGGACAACATATATATATTTTTCAATGAAATTGCGTGTTTTGGTGGTGTCAGAATATTTTTTTCAACGAATTGCGCGTTTTTATTTAAAAATTATGTTAATTTGTGGTCAACATACATATATTTCCGTCAAAAGTATAAGATTTTTTGAATTTTGTTTATCGAAATGATTGTGGTAGTAGATTTTTTCAATGAAATTGCTATTTCTTTTAATTTTGAGCGATGCATTTTATAAAAAGTGTAAAACATTTGCAAAATTATGCATAGTTTATGTAACATGATGTCGATTTTTGTAAAAATTTATGTGAGATGGCGTGTAATTGCGTGATTTTTGTTCAATTTTCGTGGTGTGTTTAGTAAAAATGTCGTTTTTTGTATAATTTCAAGTGACATGATGACAGTTTTTGTATAATTTATATGACATGATGTCGATTTTTGTGAAAATTTATGTGAGATGGCTTGTAATTGTGTGATTTTTGTTCAATTTTCGTCGTGTGTTTAGTAAAAATGTCGTTTTTTATATAATTTCAAGTGACATGATGACAGTTTTTGTATAATTTATATGACATGATGTCGATTTTTATGAAAATTTATGTGAGATGCTGTATGACCATCTAGTAATTTTGTTGGCAGTACCTCTGCGGCAACTAAACTCCCCTAATGCAAACTGACACTTTTTCTGCTAGGTTAGGTTGTTTTCAGTTTAAGGTTATATTTTCTGAATAGGTACATTGTTGCCGGATCTCTCTCTCTAGTCTCGACATCAACTCGTGTTCTTTTAGATCTGGTCTGTCCTTTTTAAACTGTAACTAGCATCGTTTAATGGAAATTTTTTGCTGTGATCGCTGGTTCGACTCCAGCCATGGGACATCGCAGGAAGCTTTTTTTTTAAATTAAAATAACAGACAAATATTTGTTAAGTCACTCATATATTAGCGCTAAAACATTCCAAAAATAATATGAACATAATACAATTGAAAACAAAATTTAGGTTATAACAAAAATAAATTTTCATAGATCTTTTAAAGTACATCAACACAAACTGCAGTAGCTTTGCAAGAAAATAATATAAGCAGCGACTCCAACACGTATTAAAAGACAACGAAATTCAAAATAATAAATAAGTATAACTACTTATTTATTGTTTCATACAATTCAGCTTAAGTAGTTTCTGAATCGGATGATTTCTTAACACCAAAACAGGGTAAATCTTGTCTGTTTATCTATAGATAGATAGATATTTATTGGTGCTAATATGCAACAAGTGCACTTACGTAAGTAAAAAAAAGATTACAATAAAATTAAAACTAATAAGAATCATCGGTTCAAATTCAAACGTCATTCAAGAAGGACACGAAGTTGGCGACCAATCAGAGCCCGGCATTCCAGGTCCGCGTTGTGCCATCTAGCGAACTCAAATATGCGACCGGTTAAGCCATTTGAGGATGACGAAATAGAAAGTTCTACAGAGTCGGTGATATCATAGCAAATTCCATTGTCTGTGCTGCAAAAACCATTGCGAATAATTACACATTTTATGTTGAAAATTGAAAATAACCGCCGCGTAATTATGATCTCGCTATATAAAATAAGTAATTAATTTTGAGTATATTTTAAACTATTTCGGGACTATATTCGCAGAATCCGAAGTGCAAACTTTCACTGACTGTTTGTAATACCGGGCCTAACGATAAAAATAAAATCATTAATTCTGATGAAATCACGGGCGAAATCAATTTTTTAAAAATTGCATATATCCTTAATCACACCAAGCTACACATTTCAGTTCTTAAAATTTAAATTTTCGAAAAAATAAGTTGTTTAAAACACAGACTCGTAGCGTCACAGTAGTGAAATGGCTTTCCGATATTCACATTAAATCTGAAGCAGCTCCGTGGTGTTGTGGCACTAATGGATGTAGCTAAATTTGTGCAACACGAACGTAAGGGGTTCAAATCCCGGTCGGGCTGAGATTTTTTTAAATATAAATAGTCCTTCTGTGAATGCAAGAGAGAGACAGCAGCTTCGAAGAGCGAGATGGCTCTATCAGTTTGAATTTCAAATATTTCCGCAAAAATTCAAAATTAAAAACAACCGCCGTGAGAAGTGCGCGCGCACCAAGATGGCCGACACACCGCGAAATTCAAATTCAAATAATGGAACTTAGAAAAAAAATCGGAAAAAAATTCAAATTTCAAATATTCCCGCCAGAAATCCAAGATGGCCGCCGAAGTCCGACGCGTAATTCCAGAAGCAAATTAAAAAATCTAATGCGTAATTTAATCAGTAGCACATATGTAAATTACATATCAAACTTCATATGTGATTAATTAGATCAAACCGCGAAATTAATTAGATCAAACCGCGAAATTAATTGGGTCAATCCGCGAAAATTCCGCGAAATCCGCGAATAAAACCGCGAATTAAGGGGGCGTGGCTTAATCGAATTAAAAGTGGTGGGGGTAAAGTGTCCCCTTTCTACTGTAATGATATGACTAAATCAGAACAGTATTCAAAATTTGTTATGTGACGCGAAATGTGGTTTGGCGTAAGGAATAAGTAAATGGGGTTGGGTTACCGCTGAGAGGCAGTTAATTAGAGGACAGTAGATTTTATTTAGTCTCGCCGGAGACTCGAAACACTATTGCCTCACTCTAATACGTTATATCGCAATTATACGTATTACACACTGTCCCACTCATAGCGTTTAAAATTTCAAAGCCTATTGCAGGCGCAAATCACCGTTTGCTACAGTTTTAGTTATAGTGCTATATAAATGCATTTTCTGGAGCTACTACGCTAGTACTTTTACACTATACAGCAGTCACAGAACTCGAGTTTCCGTTATTTGAAGTAGATTCGCTAATGCACGCGCGCTTCTTTACTGTTGTGTGACGTCAAGGAGCGGCCATGTCGTGCTCAGACGTTTTTGCGCGAGTTTTAGTAAGTTCAATTAAATATGCAATATCTTCTTGATACAGATTTAAGAAAAAAATGTATTTGGCTACCCTTTTCGGTAATTATTTCAGACAGGACTAAATTCACCTATAATGTCTGTGTACGCGGTAAAGTGCGTGTACTGCATTTGGTCCCTTTTGTGGGTTTATTCTGCATTTAAAACATTTCTTTTGTAGGAAATAAAGTTGATTTACTTTGTATGTCTTTATTATTTATGTGCCTACGTTTTTATGCATTTTGTGTTAGCCCTGATTTTCATTTACTCCTTTTGTCAGTTAATCATTTTGTCGTATTTGATTGAATTTCTAAAATTATCTTGATATATCAGTTGAATTTGTTGTTTCTTTAAAATTAATTTTTAGTGTTCCACAAAAATCTACGAAATACTTAATATGAGAACCATCTAACACAAACAAGTTTAGTTTAAAAATACCAACACCATTCTGGGGTTCCTATAACGATTCTGACTCGGCTTGCCGAAGAATGAAAATCAAGTAAGGCACAATTAAAAATTTCATAAAGTTAATTACTAACAACCCAATTAAAGTAAATTACGTTGCTCCTATCGCAAATCTCGCTGCTGTAATTGGTTAGTTAATTTCAAGCGAGATTCTGTTGGAGATAATTTATTATATTTCAGTTCAGTGAAGTAAGCAAATCGATTTGATGTAGCTGCTTGGGGATTAGCACTTTATCTGGCAAAAAAGAGCCTTCCTTTCCAACATAAAAATATAATCTCTGTTATTAAAATTCCTAAGCAATTTAAACTCGCATCTCTTCACGTAGCGGCCGAAGCGCTTGACTGCTCTACTGAATATAGTCTGAGATTTGACGTTCAATACTACTTAAATTATATAATGACGCTTGTTTTGCTACCCATTTGTGTGGAAACAATGGAGTACAAGCTTCCAGAAGAAGTGCTTTGCGCCTTCGAAAGTTCTTATACTGGACTGGTTTGTAGTACTACATAGCAGTAACAGAGAAATACAGACATATTATATGCACATATAAATTATATTTCGCTCTACAAGTTCAACGTCTAGACCTAGAAATGTATTAACGATGCTTTGCGTATTCAAGGAAATTCAAAAAACTGGAAACGCCAGAAAAACTCGCCTAAGAAAGTGCGTAAATTCTTAAAGCAGTTAATTATGGCAACATTTGCAATTTTAATCGGCTGAAGTGAATAATACCCCGGGGATTATAATTATACATTTGAATCAGAGAATTTATGTTATTTTAAGAGAAAACGTCCAAAGTAAACTGATTTATGATAAAAAAGAAGATACTCTGTTCCTGACTTAATTAGTTTCAAATATTATATCCTATCTAACTTTTAGTACTGATATTGATGTATTATGCAGAATGAATAAAGAATGTGAAGTCCTTATTAGCGTAAAACGGCGCAAACTTGAATAGTTGGGCCACATAATGCGATACGACCAACGATGTAATCTGCTGCAACTCATTTTTCAGGGGAAAGTGCATGGAAAAAGAGGTCCGGGGAGGAGAAAAATCTCTTGGATGCAGAATTTGCGCAAATGGTTCTCCTTGACCACCACACAACTGTTTCCTCGGCCAATAAAATCAGAATAGCCATGTTAGTAACCAACATCCGTAACGGATAGGTAGTTTATTTTCAGTTTTATATAAAAATTCCCACGGTTTCGTTTTCTAACTTTTTTCTTGGTGTTTGATTTGACATTTAAATGAACACTCGACAACTGTGTTAAATGTGCAATCGGCATCTGTGTTAGTAGATTTTTAAGGTGTGAATAGTTACTTCTTTTTGACGATTTATGTTAAATATACGGTATATGTACTGCTAAGTCGTAAGTGGTAATATTTGATGGAAACAACAGTTAAATATCAACCGGAATGTATCCTATATTAGGATATATCAAATGCCCTCTATAACTATTAGGGGCTCTTTAGAAATATATTTTTCTTCAAACGACAGTAAAATGTGTCATTATCCTGCTGGATTGATGATGCTAAATTGTCACTCTATTGCCATGCTGCAGATAATATTATCTGCCGCTGACGAGCGGCAGATAAAGTTATTATCTGCCGCTGACGACTTTATCTGCCGCTGACGAGATATAGTAATTTTCTTCGGATTTTGTTATGAATGTTTGAAGAAAAAATGCTATATGTTATTCGGAGCAAAGGTATCTTTATGTGGCTCAGCTGTACTTATGTGCCTCGCAAGCTCGGCAGATAAACCGTCCAGCCACGCCACATAAAATATAACTTTTGCTCCTAATAACATAATATACTATTATATTAAGTTGGACAATAGGCAGTGTTTGCTATATAATCGTTGTATTTATACGCTGTGTATTGTATGCCGTGTATGCGTACGTGTACTGTGTATTTTTGACACAGTTGGCCGTAACTAATTTGGGCTATTTAGAATTCTTGAGAGTGTCTTACAGCTTACAAATAAACAGTCAGGGTGCGTATATATCGAATAGATTTAATATAAGTAGTTGAATTGCATGTGATGTACTCGTAACACAGCACTCGATCCTAGGGTGATTTTGTTAATGGTTTTATCAGTAATATTGTACACAACCATTATAAATCAGGAGAAATGTATTTTAAAATCTTTGAAATTATGATAATCTTTCACAATTTAAAAAAAAAATCTTGTGCAATCTTTTAAAATATGTATTGTTCTGGCTCCACGTTGTGGCGCCTATTATGTTATAATTGACTATGTTATAATGGTCTTTATATATTAAAATGGTTTTATGTTATAACAATAAATAATCATTATACTTTAGCTATTACATCTGACTTTTACTATACCTTAGTTTATTTTCAATCAATTCTCTTGTAAAATTGACTTTTAGTAACTTATTTGCCCTTTTATAATTATGGATTATCAATATTATTAAATCGCTAACTCCTGTAGAAACATTTTTACTCTTAACTGAAACACAGGTGGGATTCGCTCATAGTCTAGACTGCTTCTATTCCTGAAATTTGATACTCTTATTTCATATTTGTACGTCTGTCACCTGTTACTTTGAATTATGCAAGTGCAAAATCAATTACAAATACTTTCTCGTTACATTACTTGTCATTCAACAAATATCAAATAATAAGAACTTCCCTCTTTAAAATTACCTCACTTCACTCTTTCTATCTTTTTATTTCAGCTTTTTATTTAAATACCGGTATTCTATCATCTGTTCATGGACCCCGATACTCTCCTTTACCAAACCAAACGCATCCAGCAATCTCACAAAGATCTCCCAACGTCCAAACAAATCCTAGTACGAACTCCGCCAAAACACCTGGATCCGCAAAAACTTCCTGGCCAAAACATGACAAGGCACCTACCAACTTTATCCAGTAGTACTGTCAGCAGCAAACGCCATCCACGTCTTCCTACCAAAATCCTCAAGCCACCGACGACCTAGTGTCACGAACTTCGACTAGATGGTTACAAAATGTCACTTCAATCACAAATTTGTCGAATTAGTACTCCATTAGATGAAAACCTCCTATCCACCTCATTAAACGCTCACTCTGCTAACAATCTCGATGTAAACCAGTAGTAAAATCATTCCTTGTTATACAATTCATATGATGTAATTTAATTTGACAATAAACTCAGTTCGGCATCCCATTCCAGAAATTTGATTTTGTAGATTAAACTGTATTACCTAGGTATTCTCACCACATCCATATCGTCTTCACATCTTTTCATATTTTAACATTTACTTTTTTATTTTCACCACGCCAATTTTAGTTAATTCACAGCCTCTTTATATACCAGCTTTTAACTTTTATAAAGGGTTTATTTTCGTAATTTTAACCGCTTACAAATGTATTACATGTTTTTGTACCAAATTATTCTTACATACTGATAAATAAAAATATATCCTTAGTGATTTAATTTAGCATATATTGTCTAGTCCAACACACTATAGAAACTTTATCATATTTGTCTAACACCCACTATGTTGAATGGTATTTCTCGAATAAGTATTTGCCATTAATACTCCACCTCATTTCAGATAATAATTAAATTATGTTAGAATCTTACTGTTTCTTATATAGCTTCATTCAATTGAATTTTAAATTCTATTTCCTTTCTTTACCAAATACATTTTAATAATTTTTATACTTTTTCATACTTAAATTCTTATTTATAATTTTAATACTGTATTCTTTTAACCTTATTAATCTGATATTAAACCCTTAAACTAATGACCATTACACTATATTTCGAAATATTTCGTAATTTTAGGCAATACATATATGGAAATATCTGAAAATTTTTGGTAATCTCTGATACTTGTTGAGGTTACTTATATTTTTTTGAGATCTCTTGCAATCTTCAAAGATGTATTCCTCATTATTTTTGTAAATAGCTAGTAAAGTGCCCTAAACTGGACTCCCCCCCCCCTAAGAGGACCTTCGGTTTCATGACTCTGCATTCTCCTGCACTCTAGCGGGACCAAGTGTAAATAGTAGTTTAGGCTTCTACCACTCTGTAGCGAAGCGCACACATCGCCTGCTTCACTTGTTGCTTATCAGTTTGTCATTACGTGTTTGACAGTGGAAAACGTGTTTAAATTGTGCCACATGTTTCGTTATTTCTCCTAGATCCTAGATATTGGTAAGGTTTAAGGTTAATGTTTATCATTAAACCGTTAGTCGCGCAAACCGGATCCCCTTCAGTTGCCTAAACCGGACCCCTTATTTTTTCATGATTAAAGTCTGCCTATAATTGTACACAGTCTTATTCTCTTGGAATTCTGTTTCATATTCCAAGAGGATAATGAAGAAGGTTGATCAAAGAAAGTTGAGTCCGTCTAAAATTACTAAAGCCAGTTCGGAAAAAGAAGATGAATTGGAAGAAGGCACGTAAACAGTTTAATGTTCCCAAAACAACACTTATGAGGTTGCCCAACATGAAGTACGGTACACCTGAGGAAGCACCAAAAACAAAAAGAGGCAGATCTACAATTTTGGGTAAAGATCTTGAAGAAGAGTTGGTTTACTATTGCCTTGCTATGGAACCTTCTTTTTATGGGTTTACTCGTAATGACTTGCGAAGAATGGACGTACAATTGGCAGAGAGAAATAACATTAGACATCCTTTCAAAGACGATATTGCTGGAAAAAGTGGGTTAGTCTTTTTTTTAAACGCCAAACTGTCAGAAAAGAAGCCTACTAGACCATCCTATAGTAGGACTCTTGGATTCAACAAAGAAAGAACAGAAAAATTCTATAACCTTCTGCAAGATGTTTATGAGAAAGGTAAATTCACTCCTGACAGAATTTACAACGTTGACGAGAGCGGCATTACTGTGGTACAATCTAAAGTAGCAAAAGTAATTGGCCTTAAGGGTGGATCCATTTCGTGAATCTGTTAACTGGCCACCTCGTTCGTCCGATTTGACGCCATTAGATTATTTTCTTTGGGGATATGTAAAGTCGCATGTCTACGCCGATAAACCGGAAACAATTGAGCACTTGGAAGCCACCATTCGACGCGTTATTGCCGAAATACAGCCTGATTTACTGCGAAGAGTCTGTGAAAATTGGACCTCCAGATTACTTTATGTACGCGCCAGCCACGCCGGTCACATACCCGATATCATATTCAAACAGTAATGCCATAAAATTATCTTTCAAAGAAAGCCAATTTCATGGATATTAAAAACATTTTTCTGTGTTTTATTTCAATTTAAAGTTTTCCACTTCTAAAAAAACACCCTGCAAATAACTGCATAACTTTTAGAGAAAAATCAAAATATTGTAGCGCGCAAGTGACGTAGCTTTGCAGCGCGTAGCAATTGAACAAGTAAACTCTCGAAGTCGGCCCGCGATGTTCTGGTGATTTTTGCAACGGACCACTCTGCTGCTCAAACTTGTTTGTGTACAATACAATACGGCCTGCTACATTCTTAGAGAAACGTCAAAGTGACAGCGAATTTAAAAAAAATAATGGTTCCTTTCAAAAAGTAGCGTGTGTGAGTGAATCTTGACTGTACATCAGTTCATTATTAATCGAATGTACCTAAACATCGCCCATTCTCTTGCAAATTGGAAATGGAGACTACCCCACGATTACAGGTGAAAAGGATACAATTAAAATACGTTAAAATACTATCTCAACTAATTACCAAAGAGGACATCATTACACAAATATTTGGTAATAGTTTGTCAACTCTTAAGAACACCCTTAGTATCTCAAAATTCTCAATTTTAGCGACAAAAAACGAACATTCCGATGAAATTAACGACAAAATTATATCTCGCTTACCTTGTTATAAAAAAAAATGTGATTGCAATTGCAGATAATGACAACATTTTACAATTTCCTACGGAATTTCTAGATTCGTAAAACGTCAGTGAAATACCTCCACATTGCTTAACACTAAAAATGGCGGCAATTGTTATTCTCTTGAGAAATTTGAATGTGTCTACTGGTATAGATTACGCGTATATATTTAACACCTGATATTACATTACTTTTTTGCTTTCGGAGAAGACAGTTTCCTGTACGCCTAGCATTTGCGATGACAATTAATAAATCCGCAAGGACAACTAGTATTTAGCCATGGTCAATTATATGTAGCAATGTCACGTGAGCGTTGTTTTAAAAACTAAAAAATTAAAATTTTACCTAATGGAACGTGCAACACGTTAAACATTGTCTGCAAAAGAGGTGTTATAAGTTGCAAAATATTTTGCAATAAGTGGTTTTTTATTTACTGTGGTTTTATCCTCTCGACAATGATATTTAAATGGCAGCTGCTCTCAAGACAAAAAATTGTTATGTGATTTTTCAAAATGCAGTTTCAGTACAATAAGGACATATCGTCATAAATTTACATAAGGGTTCACCTGAGAGGATATTCCAAGGTCGAATAGTCCAAACTTCTCTTGAAACTTGGCAACGAAAACCTATGTCAAGCGACAGATGTCGCCAACCTCACATAATATATTCCGACATCAAGAACATAACAAAAACCTGTGTCCTGTTTTGGAAAAAGGGCGATTATCACTCTGAAGAATGATAAGGCACTAGAAACTAACAACACACACCTCGAAGCCTTTCATTCGGAGGATAAGATCTATCAGTCAATTAACACTGTGGTGGAGGCAGATAACACGGTGCACTACCACTTTGAGTTTCTCCACACTCTTGACCCTCCCGGACTTCTTCCTAATCGCCTGTCTTTGAAAGTTAGAGCACCCATTATACTACTGAGAAACGTGAAGACTCCCAAACTCGACTGCTGGTGAAAGCTCCGCATCGAAACATCACTGAGGCCACAATTTTCTTAGGTTTTGGAGAAGAGGAGACAGTCTTCATTCCTCGAATACCCCTTATTCTTTCAAACTATTCTTTTCAATTTAATTGCCCGTCAAAACCTGCTTCGCCATGACGATCAACAAGGTGCAAGGACAGTCGCTGAATCAGGCTGAGGTCTACTTGCGGGAGGACTTTCTCTCGGTCAACTTTATCTACTGTTTAGGGGTCAGTTCCCCAAACAACTTAATGGTGCTCAAACCAGAAGGGAAAACTATACTATACTAAACAATATCGTCTACAAAGAAGTTTAGTTTTTTTATCCTCTATTAGACGGGATTGACTTTTACTTCACAGATCGTTACATAACAGAATCTGGAGAAAGTAAAAAGTTGCAATATTAGTTCTTTTTACAAATAGGGTTAAACCATTTTCAGGGCTTTTCGAAAATCATTCTTCCAAAGGAGCTAACTGTGTGAGACCTGTTTTTCTAAAGATCTACAACGAGGAAACTACTACAGGTGGGAAGCTGAAATTCGACATATTAGTTCGTTTTACAAATCAGATCAAATAAATTTCAAGGTTTTGCAGATTTCATCCCCAAAAGGAGTTAAATGGGACAAATCTGTTTTTCTAAATATCGCCACAAGGAAACTACTCTACAAGTATAGGAAGTTGAAATTGAGCATATTAGAACATTTTCCAAAACGGGTGAAATCATTTGAGTTTTGGAGAATTCATCCCGAAAGGGGTTAAATGAAACAAATCTGTTTATCAAAATATGTTCACAGGAAAACTACTACAGGCAGTAAGTTGAAATTCGGCATTTTAGATCGTTTTACTAATCGGAAATCATTTTTAGAGTTTTTCTAAATACATTCCCTCAACCTGGTTAAATAGGCCAGAAGTGTTTTGTTAAAAATAACCACAAATGATCTACTACAGACCGGAAATTGAAATTCGGCATATTAGATCGTTTTACAAATTAGGTCAAATCAATTTCAGTTTCAGGCTTTTTCAAAAATAACTCCCGCTAGGGTTAAATGAGGTAGATGTTTTTCTAAAGATCGCCATAATACGGTAACTGCTGTAGGTAGAAAGTTGATTCGGCACAGTAGTTCGTTTTACACATCGAATTAAGTCATTTCCAGGGTTTTTCGAAATGTACCCTCTCAAACGGATTAAATAGATTAGATGTGTCTAAAGATCGTCACGAGATAGATACAGGTACGAAGTCGAAATTCACCAATTAGTTCGTTTTACAAATCATGTCAAACCATTTTCAGGGTTTTGCAGAATGCATCTGCTTAAAAGAGTTAAATGAGATAGATCTGTTTTTCAAAGATTGCATTAACGAGTCAACTACTACAGATGATAGGAAGTTGAAATTTGGCATATTCGATCGTCTTACAAATAGACCAAACCATTTTCAGGGATTTTTGGAATTCACCACCAAAGGGTGTTACGGTGTAAATGCTCTCTTAGCGGTTGGTACTCTGTGAACAAATCTTTAGTGCCGATATTCGGTTCACGCGCATCGAAATTCGTTAGGTTGGCGATTACTTTTTTTGGTGGTGCTTGGAAATTGCTCTTCGACCTTCGTTCCATTTTTACAGCAAAGCTAGCAGCTTGCACGGTTTTTCTATAGTCTCATGGGGGAGTTAGTCTGCTTTTGGTTCTTTGTGTGCCCCACGCTGTTTGGCGGAATTTTGGTGTAGAAGGGAATATTTGGACATTTAAGCCCGCGCCAATTGGCGGAGTTAGTTGCAAACAAGCTTTTGCAAAAAAAAAAATTCCGTGCACAGCGGCCCTCAAAATTCTCAATTTTAGCCCTAAAAACGAATATTGCGATGAAATCATCAACAAAATTATATCTCTCTTGCCTGAATATGAAAAACAATATTGAGTGTGAATACAATTGTATCACATAATGACAAAATTTTATAATTTTCTAAATTTCATTCGTTAAATTTCAGTGGAATATATCCACATTGCTTAACACTAGAAATAGGATCAATAGATATTCCCTTGAACATTTTAAATGTGTCTACTGGTTTAATAGATGAGATAAGATTAATGGTACCCAATCTATTTGAGAAATGCTTAGATTTGGTATTACATGGACAAGCCACAGGCAGAAGAGTTGCCTTCGGAAAAGAAATTTTTCTGTGCGCCTATCATTTGCGATGACAATTAATAAATCACAAGAACAAAACTATGGATAAAGTGGGAATATATCGTATTTGCCACAACCAGTATTTAGCCATGGTCAAGTATATGCAGCAATATCACGTGTGAGTAGTTTTAAAAACTTAAAAATCTAAATTTTACCTAGTGGGTCCTGCCACACGTTACAAAGAAGTTTTGTTACTTGCAAAATATTTTGCAACGGGTCCACTAGTAGATAAAACTAATATCTTGCACATAGTCCATGTGTTTACCCTTGACGAAAATGGAGCCGAAAACATGCAGAATGAACATCATAGGAAACTATAAGCGAACGTAATCAAGCCACCGTAGAGTGGTGTAAACGTCTGACTTCGCAATCGGATTCTGCCTGGTAATGCGCGAGTTCGAATCCCATGGGTGCATCTTTTATTTGCAAATTGATATTAGTAGCTTTTTTCAAAATTTCACATACCAAGAATCAATTTAAAAATTCTAATTTTTTTAGGTAAAAACTGTAAAGATTGATACTTGAAAAAACAATAAAAATAATATGTTTACATAATTTTTACGTATTTGATGCAAGGCGCTTTTTAGGAGAAATATTTCTCAAAGATAATTAATATCAATTTAAATTGCTTCCAAAAACTCTAATCTACCCTTGCTAACAAATTACTTTTACAAAAATCGTGTGAATAGTTTTTTACAGATGTCTGTCTAAGTGGGCAGATTTTTTTATTTAGTGTACTTCCAATAATGTATTTTCTTTCACAATTTTGAACCACAATTTTGTATTTAGATATAAAATAACATCTTAAACAACCTTCTTTAGTACATTTTTTTTCTATCTTGGCTACTAAATGCATTTTCGCAATTTTTTTGAAAAAATAGATAGTTTCACTGCTAACGGAAGTCACGTAACAACTTTTGTTTGGCCCATTTGTAATATTTTTCAGCCACTCCTGATCGCCAAGGTTTGATTTTCTAAAAAACTCGAAATACAGAATTTTTCCATTTGATGCCAATTCTTTGGGGATCACTGTACAGTGAGACAACTGCACGTCTTAGCATGTACCATAAACAACGCAATCACCTGTTGCCATTAATCAGACATTTTTGTCTCAATTCATTAATACTAGTTTGAATGCCATATTTCCATTTGCCATGTTTTCGAAAATATGAGTAAAATAAAGAATTTTGTGTATTTTGAGAAAAAAAATTAATACGCTCAGCTTGATTCGGGAAATATCATGTTGGCAGTTAATTGTAATTTTGTCAACTAATCTACGACACTGATTTTGTTTTTCCTTGTGCAAAAATTTATTATTTTATACTTATATAATTTTGGGATTTAATTATTTACCCCGTATGCATAAAGTTAGATGATCTACATAAAGGGTGCAATTGATTCAATATCTACGCTGATTTGTAGCATTTGGCTTCGTTCACTATTTATTTAATCTAGGCAGCCTACCTGGTAAACATGGAACGCCGCTGGACCTTCCCGAAGTGGAATGGGCGGGCTTACGGATTTACTCCGCGTTACTGTTCCACCGAATTAAATTCGAAAGCAATACTGGTCTCGGATGGAAATTTTGTAAATCAATCAGACTGTGCTTACATAGCCATCAGCAAGTTTCTACAGAGAACATCAGAAGGTTGAGACCATCCCATATACAGCCGCGTTTTCATAGTTGCCTGGAAAAACCACTCATTAAAATTAGCATTTGGTGGGGGCGTTTGAAAAATTACAACCCGCGTTGCGCATGATGTTTTTGAGATTTATTATTGTCTTAAGTGGGAGATCTCCACATCTACCAAAATGCTTTAACGATGCGATTGTGATCAAGGACGAATATTATGTCTTTGAAAATGTAAGTTTTACCTACAAATAATAGCTACCTTAGTTACTTCTCTATTACAAA
Source organism: Agriotes lineatus (assembly GCA_940337035.1). NCBI lineage: Eukaryota > Metazoa > Arthropoda > Insecta > Coleoptera > Elateridae > Agriotes > Agriotes lineatus. The sequence goes on from OW679202.1 coordinate 22,538,787, forward strand.
TTAAAGTATTTGTAGAATATTCGATAAAACAGATTTTTTTTATAAAAGGGGCATTGTTTTATTCTTTCAATATCTTGACTATGGACATTAAGACTGCTACTGGTCTATGTAGATGTTTTTGTTTAATATCCAAACTAATAATTTATATTTTTCAACCAAAACATTAATCTCAAATGTATGTTAATTCTGTATTCAGTAGGTATAACTCTTTATATAACGATGCAAACATTGGCAATTCTTCTATCTGGCGTATCGTAACTTAACTATTAGAAACGATAATAGTTGAACCCTAAACTCGGCAATTATTAAGAATTGCTGATACACATGATGTAATGTTATATCTTTGGATAGGCTACGTTTGCCCTGCATAACTGTAATACGATATTCTCCAAATTATTCAGCATACGCCACTGAGTGTGCTTGAAAATACTTATCATTAAATCAGTCCGAACCTTAGTTATCACCTGCATTTAAAAGTGTTATTAACAAAATTCGTTTTTGTTGCAGGTATACACACAGAAGCAACGTGCTACTTCCCCCCAGAATTCCAAGGAGAATACAAAATGCAAAGTACAAACTCCGGGGGAGGAGTACAATACAGCGTGTTGAACATCACTCCAAACGCAATCCCCATTTGGGGAAACTGTCATCGCAGGATCGGGAACAATTTTATACTTATGGTCAAGTAGGTTACATAAATTACTAAGAGAATTATCATACAAATTGGTGGGTTGGTTAATGCTCATAGGAAATCGTCAATTACCTGCCATACTTTTATTAAATCTTCCGTGTAATTGCAGACATCAGCTGATAATGCAAGCTACAAGGTGGGGAAAATTCCAGGCCTAAACAATGGCAACGGGACAAAAATTTAGATTTGGTCGTAGCAACAATAATTTGGAATATAAATTAGTCGGCGTGTCTTCTTCAAAACGCTGTATTGAAAGGCTTGGTTCTTCATTGCTGCTCGTGGTGGGCGTATTGTTATGATGCTTGTGGAGAATGCGTCTTGAATAATAAACAGCATATGTATCGTGTAGTTGATTTAGCTACACAAGACAAATACGATGATAATTATTGAATAATCTAGCTTAATTTGAATCGTAAAAACGAAGAAAGGGTTGTAACTGTGAGCCTGCAATCGTATTGTAAAGTAAAACCTCAGGTGGTCCTGCGCTTAATTAAGCTTTTAAATCCGAAATAAAATTAGGGTCGCCAGATGTTTTTAATTCGTTTTTTATTCGCGTCAGTGTCAGGAAGGAATGATACCATCTGTTTGTCTGTCATTTCAACGCGGCAGAAATTATCCATACGATTTTCATAAATGATAGGAAATTTCGTGTATGAGGACATTTTTAAAAGTACATACGTTGTTCTAAAATATTGCTTTTTTCTTATAACTTCCTATATGTACACTTCGTGCTCGGTTCCTTCAACTGCCGCATTTCCTTCGAATTTTTTCGAAGGCCCTTTAAGTTTTTCTTTCAATTAATCTATCGTCGGGAAGACTTTTGCCCTGAGCCTTTTTTCAAATTGTAGAACAAGGAAAATTAATAGCTGCCATTAAGGTTCTGTGGTGAATGTCTTAACTTAATTTAACAAATCTAAACTCCTGTACAGCTGTTATCATAAATAACGGGGCTACTGTACCTGGAAGGTAAATTTTCTAATTATTGCACTATAAATCGTACCTTTACAGTACAATGTAGGATGTAGGATAACCAAAAAAAAAATATGCCATTAAGTTTTCCGTCCCCTTTTTTTGATGTCTCGGTAACGCCACCCAAGTTTTGTTACAAGTAAATTTTTCAACAAATGGGTATCTAAATCATACTTTTGCAATAAAGTTTTGGATCTGATACAAGCAGCTCTGGAATTCAGCACACAAACGTATTTCCGATCGTCGTTCCTAAATCACCGTTCAAGATGTTTAGAATACTTCTTTCAGTTGTTTCCCTATTGAGGTGCTATCAGTCAACTTATTTTTTTTACTTTTACTTACTTTTCTCTCACTCTCAATTGTTCTTCTCCAGGTAATTCGGTTGTAATCTTTAATTTATTTAAACTACATCGAAACCGTTTTCATTATTCTGTCAAAATCTCATTACATTATACAGTCGCGGCCAAAAAACCCGGGACACCTTTTTTGGCCCAATTTTCAAAATGTGAAAACAAGCGCTAACACTGACAATTCCAATTAATAATTGTCACCAAAGGTCATTGATTAGATCTGAATAATGACTTTTGATGACATTTACGAGTATTACTTAGAATTGTCAGTGTCACTCATTGTTTTCGCATTTTGAGAGTTAGGTCAAAACAGTGTCCCGTTTTTTTGGCCGGTATTGTTGCCGATAGAAAGATTACTTCCAAATATCTCCTCATGTTAACGTATTGTAAATTATTTATTATATTAAATTCTCATCAAATCCATTATAATATCACATAAAACCTTCTCACGTAAAGCAATCATAGGCGTAACTAGCAAGGGGTCGGAGGGCCAGACCCTCCCCAGAATGCCGTCTCTCAGCTGCTCAATTGAGACATACACATTCTCTCAGACAGTCAGGCAGCACTGAAAACTTTAAACTTTTCAGTACTTCGAGACTGCTCAAGGAATGCAAATCCAAACTTCATACCTTGAGCCAGCGAAACACAGTAAAATTATGCTGGATTCCAGGTCACCAAGGTATTGGAGGAAATGAAAAAGCGGACAAGCTCGTACTGACCGGTCCAGAACCTGGTCTAAGCATTCAGAAAAACCAAGCCCGCTCAGCCATTAATGAATGGGTCAATACCGCACACCAACTAAGGTGGAGAAACTACAATCAAACAATACACTGCAAAACATTTTTAAAAACTCCGAACCCACAAACCACTGAAACCCTGTTGAGACTGAACAGAACTCGGATCAAGCAAGTAGTCAGTCTACTAACAGGCACTGGAGCATTCAGAGAATTTATGCACAGAATCAATATCTATAAAGATGAACCAGTTTGCAGACTATGCCAAAAGGATAATGAAACGGCCTATCATATCCTCTCTGAATGAGAGTAAAAGATTCCAACTCGACTGGAGCCTTAACTCTATTGACAACCGCAAGCTAATAGGGGACATTGCAAGTCTAGTAAAAGATACAGATGTCGGCCTGCTAACTTGAAAACTCCCGACAGTACAAAAAGCCCAAAGGGCTGATGTGCCCATGCCAGCAAAAAGCAGTCGTGGAACATAATCTAATCTAATCTACCTGAAGAAGACAGCCTCGACAAAAATAAGACAAATACTAAAGAATTTATTCTACCCCCTACAATAACACATTCACAGGCCATTTCCTCAGTTGAAAAAGAATTGACTAGTCAGATATCCGTTTCTGGACAACTAGCAACATCTTCTGTCGCAGGGTGCTGAAATCAAGACTATGATACTGAAACAACGGAGGAACAAAGGGATTTAGATCTCGGCACTCTTAAAGGTGGTTCATCGAGACCTCAGATACAATTTCCGAAAAAAGTTTGGTGACCGACAGAGATCTTTTTATATAGTGTAAAAAAAGATAAAACTTATTGTTTCATTTGTAGAAACTTTTTAAAAACAATTTTACTTGACCAAAACCAAAAATTTCTCAGCAATGGTTTTGATAATTGGAAAGAGGTTGAAGATGCTTTGCAAAAACATCAGCAATCATCACTCCATACTCAATGTACTCATATATACGTAGCTTACAAAGAATCTTTAGTAACAGGCAGTGTACACGAAAAACTTGTAATCAACATACAGAAGAAGTAGTTCAGAATAGAGAATATTTAATAAAGGTTATGGACATAATTTTGTGTTTGGTACGCCAAGGTTTACCTTTAAGAGGTCATGGGGAAGAGACAACTTCAAAAAATAGAGGAAAGTTTTTAGAAATAGTTGTGCTTTTCGCAAAATATGACGAACATTTTCAGAACCATCAGTTCCACAAATATGAACATGTAGTATGTTCTCTGGTTGAACACTACGATGGCAAAATTGCTCAGAAAAATGTCCCACGAACTGTGAGTATTGGCGGTATGAGACAATTGTTACCACAATGTTCCTTAGAAGAATTTTGATGCTTACTTTCCCTTTCTCAAAGTATTTACAAACATCAGGCATGGATTTATTGCAAGGATAGGTATTAGATGGTAGAGGACACTTTACAATTCCTGAAGACATTTCATGAGAATTTCATAAAATTGGTGAAGACCCTGAAGAGTTTATAAATAAGATAAACCTGAAATGTTTTGAAAATGCAATCCAGATGTCATTAAGAAGGAGATGTGTGCCCAAAAAATATTAAAGAAGAAGAGATTTCACAAGCAAGTTGCAAAAATAAAACACCACAAAATTCAGCTGACAAATTTAGAATCGAGGTTTTCAGTTTGACTATGGACACAATTGTCAATCCAGATTTGCAAATCACAAGGAGTGAATGCTTTTTTCACCCCTCCAATTTTTATTTCCTTTCAAAAATGTCGACAAATATTCTACAAAAACCGACCAAGTTTTATTCTGGGGTGATGCAAAATAATCTGCAAATGGAATTCCAGATTTAGATTACTAATGGAATAAGTTGTAATCAACAGTAGGTACCAGAGAAGTACACTCGTGTTTCCGTGAGACGAGACGAGGTGAGATTTTACCCATCTCGATCTCGAAAATTTCTGAACGTCAATGCTCAATCTCGAAATTAAGAATCTCAATTCTTGAATATTATGTATGTACCTACTGAACCGAGGTAATTGCGAATGCGTAACGCCCAAAATAATCACATGTACTCGATGTATCAAAGTCTGGGTTTCCCTGACAATGTTTATAGTACTGTACTTCGAAGGGCAAAGCAGTGGAGCTAGCTTAAAAGCAAAGCTTCTGGACTAGAGCAGAATATGAGGGTTCGATTCCTGCAAACTCAGCAACAAAAGATCGAGCACCAAGTCCACTGCTATTCTCCAGTTTGACTTTGACAACCATGAGGTCTTTATGTCTAACTAAGAGGAGAAGTCGGTTTTGCTTCGTTTTTATACGGGTTTTAAAAATACTATTGAAAAACTGTCGAGATCGGGAATTTGGGTAATATTGTCACAAATATTCGAGAATTTGGTTAATTGAAAAATGTCAATCTCTAATTTTGAGATGCGACAAAACGAGTTCGAGAATTTTCTCGTCTTGGCAGCATCACTAAAGTGCACCAAAGAACAAGCTATACAGAATGATGAAACAGACAACTGTAACAGTGATCTAAATTTTGCAGAAAATGTACAGCTTGTTGTTACTACGTTCTGCAAAAATATAATTAATAGCCTGTTCATTTTCTATGTGATTCTAGTAGCTTTTGGATTTTCCATATTTTTAAAGTGTACACGTTTGTTTAACAAATGTCATTTATAATTATCATCATCACGTTATTCTTGTAATGTCAAAAGTGGAGTGACCTAACCTATACATATATTTATTGACAAATGTTTACATTTTATAGAAATTTTCAAAATGGTCCCAGCCTACTCTGAATCACATCGAAAATGAACTGACGTATATGCTGAAGTACAAACAGGTTTAGAAAAAGTATGTAAATATTTATTATTCGTAACCATATATGTAATAGTCATTACCAACTGACTTTTAAACATTTGGAAAATGAGCTATTACCAACTTTTACTTCCCAACTGGTCGAGAAGTGGTTTGCCATGACGGTGATCGGAAAGTAGTCATTTCCTAACCGCCGTCATGACAACGGATTTTCAACGCCTTGTATTATTATTATTATATTAACGTCACTTTTGAACAACTGTCAAATCCATTTTTCCAATTCTTGTTTACAATAAAGTGGTTGTGAATAAAATAGTATACATAGCTCGGTGGAAGTTTCATTGCAGCTTCGCGCTGTAGTTCACATTGGCGCTTGGTAAGCTATTTTAACAATCGGCTGTAATAAAACGTTTTCCATCTCGGTGTGAAATGGACTATTAACTCTTTCTGTTGAATGAGAAAGGTTTTTTTCTAAATCAAAATTTATTTTAAATAGAGTAAAAACCTGTTTGCCTCATGATCATTTCAAGGCTTTCATGCCTTTCAGGACGTTCTAATGACTATTGAAAGTAATGATATTTTGCGTAAACTTTTTGCATATCTTAATACTATATTTAATTTTTTACTTAATACTACTTAGTTACACATATGTGCAGTAGAGTTTAATAATCTGTTTTATGATTTTTATATTTTTTGTATTAAATGAAATTTTTTGTAAAAAATATTTTTTTGTCTTATACTTGGGTTTGTTTGCCTTGGAAGAAAAATCATTTTTGAAAGGGGCCTGTTTGGAGTCAATTGCCCGGGCCAGTTCAAACACCCAGTCCGGCTCTGCACAAAAGTACCAATTTTAAATCTTTGTTGATTTCAGTACTTCCTTTCCCAGAACATAGTATGTGAAAATAAAAACTATAGCTATTTGCTGTACTTTTGCACAAGCTTCATAATAACATTAGTTGTCAATAACATTTATAGTTCATTATGACAGCATATACCAAGTGGCGTTAATAATTTTTAAAAATATCTAGTATGTATGTATGTATAATCGGTAACCTTATTTTACCTTGTGGTTTAGAAACTGGTGCTTTATACGCTTTAGCATCTAGTTACTAGTACTTATCTAAAATATGTATTCTCATTGCAGTTATGGTGGAGATAGTTGCATTAGATGTCTGCACTTAAAATTAAGATCAAGAAATATCTTACAAGTACATGATTCGAGTCAAGAAACAATTTACAAGTGCTATACTAACGAAGAATCTGCAGTCGCAAGCTGTCCTTCAGAAGAATCTCTGCAAAATCGTTCGCCTGCAGAAATTATACTATTTAGTAAGTCAGTACAAGGAATCATAATTATTTTATATTTTTATTTGCATTCTAGAAACCAAAGATATGGAGGGGAACAATATTCAGAAGGAATATTGCCCAATGGATGGCAAATATTCTGTAAAATATATTAGTAATGACAAATCAACTCGACGAGAATGTAAAGGATTGGAGTCACAATTAGACTCTTGTCCTTCAGGTTCAACGTTGAATATTCACTTTCGCCATTGCACATCTGAAAATTATGGTACTTACTATTATTTTTTTCCCTTTCATTTTAAGTAATATAACTTAAATGATGTTTTTAGATTTAAAACTGGACTGCCTGGGGCAATGGGAGAGCCCTAATGGGGAAATGTACTTAGCTTTATTAGATAACCGCCATTCCAAAGACCAGAAGCCCCAGTATCGCTGTGCTGTAAGATTTTGTATTTTAAGAAGTTTGTTGCAACTTTACCACTGATTCATTTGTAGTTGTACAAACGTGACTTAACAACAGGAATAATTCATATGGCAATAGGAAAAGACTCAACATGCAGCACAGATTTACATAATTCTACACATGGACATGAAATGTTCGTACTTATGCCCAAAGATGAAAACAGTTGGCCACCTGAAGTGGTCTATAGTCAATGCAGGTATGCATTAATTCTTTTAGTACGAGAATCAAAATAATATGGAAAAAGATCCTAGCTCTACAATCAGGATCTGTATGTCTACACTAGACTGGAGATAGACCTAAATGCGATAACAATGATATCCATAAATATTTAAATCGGCTTATACATTTCTAATTCTGTAATAGTTTTAGTTCGATATTGTTATACGTTATATTTTTCACGAGTATTACTTTTTAGTTAATTTTCAGTAACACATGTTTTATGAGATAAGTGAGATAAATATAGAAAAAATCATAATAAATGATGAAGCAATGAATCGACAAAGGGTTACTACATGCCCATCGTGAGACTTGTATTATAAGACAGATAATTTGCAGTGAAACGGTTAATAGACAACTATTATTAAACAATTTTGATATTGGGAGTATTTTAATTGCTCCATATCTTTGACTTGTTTTTTTGCATAGTTAGCACAGCCTATAGAGTTTACTAATTTTACAAATAGTTTTCCAGATTGGTTAGTGGGAAACTGGGAACATGTACGAGTAAAAGATAACACTTTTATATATAAAGACCACACCTCCTTCAAAACCTATACAATAAAATGTGTAGGAATGTTAGACTCTGATGACAAGTATCTAGTATTTGGAAGAACACAATGGTAAAACATGAAGTAGGTAATATATTAAAAAATTATTTGAAACGAGTATTGTTTTAGCGATGAAGAACAATATAATTGTATGAAAATTCAGAAGCGAAGCAATAACATTATGGAATTTCAGTTAGGTACTAATTTCAGTAGAAATAAGGATGTTTATGACTTGTGTTCAGATGCCAACTTCCAAGAAGATATTTGGATTACTCAAGGCAGTGAGTATTTATTTTATTTAATGTGATAAATAACCCTACCTAAATTCATGTTTTGGCTTTCGTACGAGAAGGTTGTATCCGAAAGTGCTCTGTGAATTGCGATTATTTTGGTGCGTGTGATAAGGGGGACACACGTCTTATTTGAGCCTGTCCCTGTTTATCTTTGATCCCTTACAAAATGCAAATCCTAATAATATTCCCCAAACTTGACTGTCCCTGACTTCATATAAAACTACCTGTGGCAAGCTGAATAAGCTGAATATCCCAAAAACGAGCAGGGCATCGTTATTGATACTGTAGATGGTTTAGCACAACTAGATTATATTAAGTCCTTATCTAAAATTATTAATCCCAGTTACATCCCTTTCGCCTCCAAAATTTTCAACAGATTTTGCATTTTCTTTGCAAGCAAAGAAATAGTTGACCATATTATTACAGTAACATGCAGCGAAATTGAAGTGGGACCACACAGACTGAAGCTGCGACGTTTGATAATGCCAGCAAAAAAGATTGTCCTTTCAAATGTATCTCCAACTATACCACACGAGGTAATTGAAAATGCTCTTAAAGCAAAACATTTAAAATTAGTTTCACCAATCTCATTTCTTCACGCTGGTTTCGGCGATGAGGGATTCTCGTATATTTTAAGCTTTCGTCACCAGATTTACGTCTCCAAAGATTTCCCCGAAATCCCAGATTCCATTCTCATACAACATGAAGACTCTTCATACAGAATCTTCTTATCAACTGACGGTATCTCATGCTATCTGTGTAAACAACTCAGACACCTAGCAGCGCAATGCCATAGTAGCACCATTAACACAGAAGATCAGAATAGCATCATTCACACACAAGATCTGAATAATGTTGCGCACACAGATCAGAGTAACGTCCTTGCAACAAATGGATAAATAAGCAACGCTACCACAAACACCGAATGGTCTCAAACCAATGCAGCACTTACCGATGAAGCACCACCCAACAAAAGTCTAGAAAGACAGATATCAAGTAGTACTTCCAGTGAAACACCAAAAAAGGACGCAACTACAATTATGGCCGATAACTCCAATACTACACAGAGTGCGCCCCTGAAAGCTCTGAATCTTTTAAAAAAACCGATCAGTCGACTAATAAATATAAGTTATCCCAATGTGACCGCAATATACATCAAATTCTTGAAGAACACCTGAAACCTGTAGAATGTCTAGTCAAAAATGAAAACAAAAATTATCCACTAAATTACGATCTCTTCAAGGACTTTCTGCAGAATGCATAGAGCGCTTCAGTGCCCTACAGTGTAGCCCTTGGGCACACTGAAGACATTGAAGGGTTAATAAATATGATGAACAACCTTTACCCAAACCTGAAAAACAAAGGTATAAGAAATAAACTTTCTCAAATATATAGCTCTGCTGCTGACACAAACTCTACTCACTCAACGTATTCTACTTATTGAATTCAGTATATTGTTTAATGGAACGTAAATGGGCTCTGTGCCTGTTTGGAAAACATCAAACTGTTATTGTCAGAACATAAACCCGATTTGGTTTGTATCCAAGAGAAAAATCATGCTGAAACTCTTCAAGGATTCTCTGTTTACTTCAAAAATCACTCTAATACTAATATTGTCAGTTGCGGTGTCGCCATATATGTAAAAAAATTGCTTTCAAGTAATTTTATTGCTCTTAATACTAACATTGAAGCTATGGCTATATCTGTGAGCCATCCTAAAAACATGACCATAAGTTGCACTTAACTACCAAATAGCCAAAAAATTGAATATACTGAACTGTTAAACCTTATCCAACAACTGCCACCTTACCTTATTTTAGGAGATTTTAATAGATACAGTACTCTTTGGGGCTCCACAACTACAAACGCCAGAGGAAACAAAGTTGAAAAAGTACTTGATGACTTAAACATATTATTATTGAATGTCGGATCACAGACTCACATGGTGGTGAGCGGATGGCCCTGCGAGCAAATGCTCGCTTCTCAGGTGGCCGGCCCGGGTTCGAATCCCGGCGGACTCTAGAAGGATTTTAAAAATCATACGCTCCCCGGCTACCACGCTAACACCTGTAGTAGTGGTTAACCCCTAAACAAGGGAACTCTTCCTCACTTTCGACGGGCAAGGGTAGTCACCTACCCGGCCTAAGGGCAAAGAGGGCTCATAGAACCACTTTGTGGTTAAAACAAGCTATAGTACGAAAAAGAAAACTCACATGTCACCTTCATCTGCATCGTTATCTGCCATTGATCTTGCCGTATGCTCCAGCCAACTAGCACCAGAATTAATGTGGAACGTACTTCCAGATCTTTGCTATATATATATTGGCGGTTTTTTTACAGCTATCGTGGCCGTTTACCGCATCCCAATCTCCATGCCTTTCTATCAACGACAGTTTCTTCTTTCAAATCTCTTTTTCCCATTGCTTCCGTGATCTCTGTGTTCCAACTATTTCTTGATCTTTCTCTTTTTTTTCTCCGTTGAGGTTTCCACTCCCATATTTGTTGTGGCAGTCTATCTGTGTTTCTCCTCATGTGGCCGTACCATAGGAGCTGTTTTCGATCTATTTTTTCTAGAAGAGACTCTTGTATAGCGATGTGTCGATCCGGTCGGATTCGATACAAAGGATCGAATCCGGGGCAGGATCGATTTGGATCGAGTCCAAGATTCGGTCCGGATTCGTTCCGAGGAACGAAAAGGTCGCGAGGTGTCAATTCTCGCGGACATTCATTCCTTTATAATTCCGTTATTCAATCCATTTCAATACAGAATACAATACAATGTGTTGATGCGGAACGGCAAATGATGATGGTGTTCGTTTTAGAGGCTCGACGTCGACAGGCGACACATGATACGGCCGAAGTTGCATGCTTTTTTATCAGTTATCAGTTATTTATGGCTTTTGGCGGCTTTGTATGTGCCCAATTGATGTTTGAGACATATAAACATACCGAATTACCGACTGCGTGACCACTCACCAAAACAAAGATACGCGCGTTGTTCGTTCCGGGTCCGGAATGACCGAAGACCCCGGGTGTCTGAAATGCACATTCAATTTCGATGTCGATCCTAGGATCGAATCCGATGGACTCGATCCACTTGCGGAATGGGATTGGAATGAACGAGTCCGCAAAAGTATCGAAACTTCCCATTTACTACTCTTGTACTTCCATCCTCTCTCTTATCTGTTCATTTGGTACTCTGTCCATGATTGTTGTTTTACATGATCGTCTCCAAAAGATCATCTCAGTGGAATTTAACTTTTCCTTTTCCTTTTTCATCAGTGTGCATATTTCCACTCCATATGTCACAGTACTTTCGACAAACATACTAAATATATGTTTCTTCGTTTTCGTTGTCAGTGCGTCGTTCCATATTACAGGGTGTAGCTGCTTAATAACGTTTTTTTCCCCGTCTGATTTTGTTCTGTATTTCTTGCATGTCTCTTTCATCTGATGTTAGTGTGACTCCAAGGTACTTATATTCTGTTGCATGTTGAATAGTTCCTTTATAAGTTACTAGATCATGTCCCTCTGCTCCAATGACCATATATTTGGTTTTATCCATGTTTATTTCTAGCCCCCACAATTCAAAACCTTCTACTAATTTTCGGAACATATAGTTCGCGTCGTCTTCGTCTTCTGCTAGAATTACTTGATTATCAGCAAAAAGCAAACTGTATACTGGTTTTATCATTGATTTGAACTCCCATTGTGCTACATTTTTTCTTCCATTCTGTTAAAGCCTTGTCAATATATATCTTAAACAACGTGGGAGAGATACAACACCTCTGTCGCAGTCCTTTACTAACGTAAAACTCCTCTGAAATACTTTGACCTACTTTCATCTTGCTCTGTGTCTCTTTATATAATTGTTTCACAGCATTTATATACGAAGTAGTAATACCTTTGCTTTTCATTGCTTCCCACAACTTATTTACTGGTACGGTATCACAGGCTTTCTTTAGATCAATGAATATTAAATGTAGTTCTTTGTTGTGTGCAATGTTTTTTTCTGCTAACTCTTTGCAACATAATATGTTATCTATACAAGATCTGCCAGGTCTGAAGCCGCTTTGCTCCTCTGACTCCTTAAATTCTTGTTCAATTCTCGCTTTCAGGATTCGTCTGTACAATCTACCCACCGAGGAAGTGACACTAATTCCTCTATAATTCTCGCAATTCATTTTGCTGCCCTTCTTGTGTGAAAATTACATTGGCTAGTTTCCATTCTTCTGGGACTTCAGCTTCTTGTAAACATTTGTTAAATATGTCTTTTAATTTTTCGACTACTATAGTGGGGAAATACTTAATCAACTCAATTGGTAAACCTCCAGAACCTGGAGCCTTGTTACTTTTCATAAATTTCAGGGCTTCTAAAATTTCATCAACCGTAATAGGTCGTTCCTGATTATCATTCTCTTCCAGAATTTATCTTTGCTTGAAATAATCAAAAGATCAAGTATCATGATAATATCAAACTTCTGGGCTTATCCTTCGATAAAACACTGTCCTGGTCTACACACTTGGAAGAACTAAAAACCAGATGTAAAACTAAACTTGGAATACATAAAACTCTATCGAATTACGAATGGGGCCAGACACGCAAACAGTGCTTATGATCTATAGAACATTAAGCCGTTCATAGGTTGATTATAGATCAATAACATATTCCTCGGAAAAATCACATAGACTAAAATCGCTTGAAGCAATCCATAATACTGCTATAAGAATAGCTAAAATGCTTTCGTAACTAGTCCTATAGCAAAAGTCCTTTGCAACACCAACAAACCCACCTTAAAGACAACGAAGAGAAATACTGTCGATAAATTTCATTACCTCACTATCATCTTGCCCTCAAAATCCTGCTTATCAAGCAATTTTCAACAATTACATTCATTCAACCTACAACCAGAAAACTAAATTATCGAAACCATTCCACTACAGACTCCAACAAATACTACAATTCTTTTCAACAGTTCCAAGTTTCTCTCTTTGGACACATTCCATTCCTCATGTTACATTTGATTTCTTATCCTACTTTACAAATGAAACCTGCCATGAATCTTGCGTAATAATTTTAAAGAGCTTTGCCAAAAATGTTCAATCCCCCACTATACCTATATATACACACCGACGCATCAAAAAGTGACAATGGGATAGGAGCAGCTTTTGTGACTGGTGACATAAATGTTCAAGTTCGAATGTGTAAGTACAACAGCATCTTTATAGCTGAAATGTTGGCTATTTTGAAAGCAGTAGAATAGATTCAAGCACAACCAGACGGTAAATAAGTTTTATGTTCCGATTAGAAAAGTGCCTTAGAAGTTAGTCAAAATGTATTTAAAAGAACCCTTAGTGCAGCAAATACAGAAGTTGGTTACTAACATCATTCAATCAAGAAAAAATTGTGGAATTCTTATAGGTTCCAGGTTCCACATACAGGAATCTTCGGTAACCAACAGGCAAATAAGTACGCAAAGGAAGCTATAGCATGCGAGGATGCTATGTACTTCAACAAAGCAACTAATTATGATGTAAAGAAATACTTCAAAAGATGTATGACACAACATCCAAATCAGTGGACATATGTTAATGGAATCCGTATACTCAACAGCTACAACGTAATATGTCAAGCCAGCTGTAGACGTCATCAAATAACACTCGCGAGACTGATAACTGGACATACTCAGCTTACTCATTCATACCTCCTGGAAAAAACCAAATGCCCTTACTGTGTTTCTTGTGATACCCCGTTAACCGTTGACCGTATTCTTCTCCAATGTAAAGAATTTGAAGACATTAGAAGACAGTGTCGAATCCTGCCATCTACCTAGGAAGCACTTAGAAATCGTTCATCTTTCATACAGTTTTTCGAAAGAACAAATAAGATTGGTCTTATAATCTACTGTCAATATACTATCTACTTTTAATGTAACCAAATTCTAGATTAGTTTCAAGTGCTAATGGTCACATGCAGTCGAAGCATTTTAATTTAATTTTAAAAAACCCTACTTAGGTACTACAAAAAATTCTCTTTTAGGGTTAGATAGAAAAATGGAAGCATCATGTCCAATTTCCGGTGAATACACAGGATTAATCCCAGACACTACAGAATTGTGTGCCAAATTATGGTCAGACTGCAGAGCTCCTGAACTAATGTATTACCAAGTATCCGACTGCTCTACATCAGAAGTATATGAAGAGCGGGAATACAGATGTTTAGGCCATTGGAGAGAAGCAGAATTATTGTATACTTACACTCAAAGACGAGATGTTGCTGCTGAGACCTTTGAGTGTTTTGTAGGCTCAATAATTTCAGAGAAAGAAGATATTTACATTAAGGAAGCTGGTGAACACTGCCAAAGACAAATAGATCCCTTACATTATGGGATGAAACTGAACAAACAAGGATTATATTCTTGTATAGGTATGTAACAGTTTAATTTCAAATAAAAATATTGAATTTTTATTAAATCAATATTTACATAGGACATATACCATCCACGCACTATGATTCTACTACCAAAAGGCTTCCAACTTCGATACCAACTAGCATATCAACAAAACCATGGAATATTGCATCCTCTTGTAAGTGTATTATTTGCTAAATGAAATCATGTTTAATTGCTAATAATTTCAGATCCAACTATACCAGACAGCGATAACAATAATATAAACAAATCTATTTCCAGTAGAGTAGTGTGTGTATTTAGTTTAGTGCTATCTGTAATTGTGATTCTCTTTTTATAAGGAAAGCTCAGTGCATCTGTTTATTTATTTAATAAGCATTGTTTAGAGACTGTATTTATGGATTATGTCGATATTTTACTTGCCACCAATAATTTATTACACTGTACTTATTGTTTGACACGAAACGTCTCCTTTTCGTACGTACCATGAGGACTATTAGATACTGTATGTTTATAAATAGTTATGTTAATTTCAACCTGACTGCATGTTTTAAAAGTGATTTTTATTTAATTGTGATGTCTTACTTTTGTATAATATTAATATAATAAACTTCGTCTACATTTTTATCATGTGTGATGATTTCTTTATAATTCTAGTCATAACCTGCATTACTTGTCAGTTAGCGTAGGTTCAATTTGTGCTAAACTATATCTCTTGCTCTTCTTGGCAAGCAACTAGAATTTACATGACTTTCAGTGGTATACAGTTTTCCCAGCTACTACATTTTATTATGACTTCTAGGTGGTTAATTATCTGTAAACACACATGTCTCTGATAATTATTGTTCCTGTGGTTCTATACTTTTAATAAGGTGAAATATCTGTTCAATATTTATAGTTTGTGCATTAAGTGACACACAAACATAGATAATCTACAGTTTAAATCAGAATCTAAATCGCACTCAAGGCATAAAGGTGGTACGAGCCGTACAACTGGTCTCACCGAAAATCTTGTTTTTACACACGCTAACAGAATTGTAAACCTTCTTCATATGTGAATGTATTCATATACAGATTGTCCGAAATCTGTTTTGAACATAGGAAATTAATGAGTGTGACAAGGAAGACATAAACAAAATCAGCAGCAGGACAAAGATAGAATGTAATCATAGCTAGGTACATTTTTAAACTAAAATTAAGTCAATGAAACAAACAAACACTTCTGTCAAATATTTTATCTGTCATTAAAAGTATAAAGTGAGGTTTAAATCTACTATTGTTTACTATTCACATAATTATTGTAATTATTTAAACCTCACTTTATACTCTAAATGATAGATAACATATTTGACAGAAGTGTTTGTTTGTTTCATTGAATCAATTTTAGTTTAAGAATTTAGCTAGCCATGATTACACTCTATCTTTGTCTTGCTACTCATTTTGTTTATGTCTTCCTTGTCGCACTCATTAATTTCCTATGTTCAAAACTGATTTCGGACAATCTGTATATAATCCATATATCTAATACTTACTATATTGCTAGCGGCTATGAGTGGGAAACTGACCAAGGAAGTGAGACAGACAACCAACTCTTCAATGTATAATGGTGAGCTGTGTGCAAGCGCGGCGGTGTCGTCCGGCCAATGGGGAAGTGGTCAAGTTTAAAATTCGCTTCTAAAGGCGGAGTTCGAATTCTCACGCATGCGCACGAGACGCGTTATACTCTAAGTGAGACTATGTCGGCGCCGTAATGTTTTCTGACGTTTCCCGGCCCTACTAGCAATATATGTGTATTATATATATGATATAATCATTAATTTTGGTATTAAAAAATTTTATTGGGAGCACCTGAGAAAGAAAACAGGTTCATGTTATTGTTTACCGTTTCAAATCCTCAATGTATATGTATAAAAATCAATCGCCGTGTGTTAGTAACGCAAAAAATTGAGAACGACTTGACCGATCTGGATGATTTTGTTTTGTTTTTTCTTCTTACTCCCAACGTGGTTTAGCAAAAAAGAAAATTGGGAAAAATCCAAAGTGAAGCCGGAAAATTGGAAAATATCGAAAGTGTGTTCTATTTGCAGTCATACTTTTATGATTCTATGCTTAATGGTTTGAGGGGTTTTCCCCATCATGTAAGAATCCAAAACAACGTTTGCCGGGTCGGCTAGTTAAAAATAAATAAATCTGTTTTAAGACATATGATCCATGTATGTAATGACTAGGACATGACAAACTCTAGAAGTGCTCCTCTTTTTTGTTTGTTAGTAATTAAATTGTTTAATGAACATAAACAGTATTTCCAAATAAAAAATGTTGTAACATTCATATTTTCTTGTCCTGGAGTTAGCACAGTTATAAAAAAATTCAAATGTGCAATAACTTAAACCACAACAGAACACTAAGACATTCAATTAGTAATCAGTTTCTAACTAAATGCTGAAGACAGGAGCAGCTATAGCAAGACAAGCATAAGGGATGCCCATCATTAATGCTTTCAGGTAAACAATTTTGGATTAAGATAAGAACCCAGCTTGCACCTGTGGTCTTACTCAGAAATACATAAAATAATTTACTTGTTCAGTTGCTTTCGAGTGTTGGTCATAGATTTAGTGATTTTACAATTTTCTGTAGCCATCCGAGGTTAATTTGCTATATTATATTACCTTATAATTTATAATTAAATACTAATATCATAACAGTTACTAGTTAATGTCAAATTATATTCCTGAACAGTTAGTTATTAGTTGGTGCTTTATGAAAATGGGCAGAACTTACGCTCGAACAAAAGAGCATGGAAAACGTTCTACTTTAAAATTTTCCTGCTTATCCGATGAATACGTGGAAGAAAATTGTCGTGCCAGGTACTACAATGGGTAGGTATTGAATTTAAAAATTAATATTTTAGATCCATTGTTCAATTCATGTATAGTACTTATAGTGTGTCGTCCCCTGATAGCGACCGAGTGTCTTTGGTCGTTTTCATATTTTCTTAATTTTTGAACACACCGTAGATCAAATCTCAAATGTCTCTATTGTAATGGCATTTGTTTGACAAGCAAATTTTTTATCGAGAATGAGTTCTCTTCGTGAAATGTAAAAATAAAAAAGTTTTCCCTCTCCGACACGCAATCTAGGGCCATACTGTATTGTATGTAGAATAAAAAAAGAAGTATAAGAATTTTAGTGTTCATGCATATTAATCTGTATTTATTATTTATAATAATTTGAAAAGACTTAACTCCACCTGCAGCGCCACTGGGTGGATTGAGTAGTTCAGCGATGCTATTGCTGGTTCCAAGCCCGGATAAAGGTGGAGGGCCATCTATAAACCAGGCCAGCAACCTACTTGCAGGTGGGAGACAAATATATGCTCACAGAACCAAACAAGCCTCAGAAAATGGACAGCTAAAAACGATGACGACCCACTTGAGAAAAAGGAATGCAAAATGGAAACAGAAGAATATTCTAAGAATTAGAACACGGAATATTATATCGTGGACAACAAAAGACCAAGAAATAATATACGAACTAAAAACAAACAAAATCGATGTATGAGCTCTTAGTGAAACGAAAAAGAAAGGAAAAGGGAAAACAGAAATTGACGACTATATCCTCATACACAGTGAAGTATTAAGAGAAAAATGGGGACATTCTAGAGTGAGCATACTGAGACATAAAAAACTTAAACAACACATCGAAGAAGACAAATACATCAGTGATAGAATATTAGAAGTTACACTAAACATAAATGAAGAAAACATACACATGATAAGCGTATATGCACCAGACACCAACAAAAACAGAGAAGAGAGAGAACAGTTTTATGAAGAGCTTCAAACGCTGGTTAATACAATAAGGCCACAGGATAAAGTCATAATCATGGAAAATCTGAATGCCAGAATAGGCAGAGAAATAGGTACTCCCAGGCATAACCCAAAGATTCAACGAAGAAGAGGAAAATGATAATGGCAACCTACTAAAATACTTCTGTGCAGTAAACGAGATGAGAATAAATAATACAGTCTTCGACCATGATATGAGTTACAAATACACGTGGCATAACACGAGAGGCCAACAATCGGTCATAGATTATACAGGGTGTTCGGATAATAGGGAACCATACATTGATGGTGAGCTCTACGCATTAAAATAATAAAAAAACTTCATATGCAGTATTGTCCGAAAATCGTTATTGGCGTAGATACCGACCCTTAAAGTTTAACTTTTTTTTTTACATTTTTTATTTATTTTTTATAACTGAGTAGATAACTACTTTAAACTTGGTGTACGTGCTCTTTATTGAAATGCTCACAAACAAAAAGAAAAATAATCGATAACATGTATTTTGAACTGGCAGTTAACCTAAAACCATATTTTCTTTTTAGTCATAACTTTTATATCTGAACACATACCTCCGATTTAGATACGGCATCTTGTAGGGAATAAAAAAATTCAAAATTAATGTACTCTTGTTTGGTATGCGTAACATAAACCGTTTGGTTAGAAATTCTATCTAAAGTTTTAAGGCTTTTCTTTTCAGGGTTATTATCTGATTAGCCTTGATAACAAAAATACCATACATTGATGGTGAGTGCCACGCATTAATATAATAAAAAACTTCATATGCAGTATTATCCGAAAATCGTTATTGGCGTAGATACCGACCCTTAAAGTTTTTGCAATAGCTGTATTTTATTTTATTCATAGAACACATATCAAATACCATAAATCTAAATTTAACATAATAAAAAAACAACACACGGTTTGATGTTTCTTTAAACTTTATGCTACTTTTATAAACATTCACAGCACATGTTTGAAATGCCCTCTGTTCATGCGTATACAGCTCTGCGCTCGTAGCAGCAACGATTCCCTTACGCGCGCGAATGTCGCTAGTTGATCACGTATAGTTTGACAAGCATCTATTATACGCTGTCTCAACTCTTCTAAATTCTCGACAGGAGTAGCATAAACAATAGCTTTTAACCATCCCCACAAAGAAAAGTCCAGAGGATTTAAATCCGGTGATCTTGGCGGCCATGGACTGATCCAGCCCGTCCTATCCATCTTTCTGGGTAGGTTTCATTAAGGTACTGGCGCACTGCATTACTGAAATGAGCAGGAGCTCCATCCTGTAATAACCACATGTTTCTTCGGACTTCCAACGGAACATCTTCAAGTAACTGTGGAAGATCGTTCTCTAAGAAAGATAGATTAATCGGTCCTGTTAATCTATTCGTAAAAAAATGAGGTCCTATTACTTGATCTCCGAGTATCCCAATCCATACGTTTACGGAAAATCTTTCTTGGTGTTCAGCTTCAATAATTTCGTGTGGGTTTTCTTCTGCCCACAAATGAGTGTTTTGAAAATTTATAAATCCGTCTCTAGTGAAACCTGCCTCATCTGTATACAAAATCCACTCGCAGAATTCGATTCGCCGTGGATAATCACCAACTTTTAATGCCTGAACCTTTTGAAGATGGTAAAGGTGTAACAGTTGTTCGTGAAGAACTTCCCAAACTATCGGGTTAGACACTCCCTCCGTTAAAGCAATCCTTCTCGTACTAGTCCCAGGATTTGCCTCAACTAGATCTAAAACTCTTTCTTCCATTTCTGCACTACGCGTTGTCCTTGGCCGTCCACGATTTAATCGAGAAGAAATAAATGTACCCTCTTCTCGAAGGCGTCGATCTATGTTGCCAAACATATTTTTATTTGGAATTCGGCGATTAGGAAATGATTCCTTATAAAGACGTTGCGCTTCTCTTGCATTACCATTTGCTCGTCCATAAATTAGGTGCATATCCGCCATCTCAGCAAAAGTATAATTAAAATTCATTGTTAACACAAACTCAAACATCAAGTTAAACAATAATAATTGCACGTAAACAACTCGACATCAAACAAACAAAAGTTGCATTTTTGTTATCAAGGCTAATCAGATAATGATCCTGAAAAGAAAAGCCTTAAAACTTTAGATAGAATTTCTAACCAAACGGTTTATGTTAAGCATACCAAACAAGGGTACATTAATTTTGAATTTTTTTATTCCCTACAAGATGCCGCATCTAAATCGGAGGTATGTCTTCAGATATAAAAGTTATGACTAAAAAGAAAATATGGTTTTAGGTTAACTGCCAGTTCAAAATACATGTTATCGATTATTTTTCTTTTTGTTTGTGAGCATTTCAATAAAGAGCACGTACACCAAGTTTAAAGTATATATCTACTCAGTTATAAAAAATAAATAAAAAATTAAAAGAAAAAAGTTAAACTTTAAGGGTCGGTATCTACGCCAATAACGATTTTCGGACAATACTGCATATGAAGTTTTTTTATTATTTTAATACGTAGAACTCACCATCAATGTATGGTTTCCTATTATCCGAACACCCTGTATAATAACGAACAGGCAATCCACCCAAAGACAATAGACTACTGGACTGAGAACTCTCAATGGAGCCAAGAAGAATGAAAAGTGCACTTCAAAAGCTTATACAAAAGGAGTACAGAATCACAAATACTTGAAGAGGAGGAAGAAACAACAATAGAAATAAAAAACGATACGCTTCTAGAACTTTTAAAACAACTCACGAACCAAGTCCTAGACCGGACAGCATAAATAACGAAATGCTGAAATATGAAGGCAACAATTGCACAAAGAAATAAGCACTCTCTTTAGAAACATTATAGATCAAAAAACTATACCAGAAGTATGGAAAACTAGCATAACAATCCCGATATTTAAGAAAGGACAAAAAACATCACCTAAAAACTATCGTGAAATAACTCTCCTAAGTAGCACCTTGAAAGCATTCACAAAACTTATTCTTGAAAGAATGACAAAGGATATTAAGATAAGAAAAGAGCAACAAGAATTTAGGAAAAACAGATCCATCATTACAGCTATATTTATTTTAAAATAAATAACTGAAAAATCACTGGAATTTAACAAACCAGCATATCGTCAGTGAAGTAACAATCCCTCCTATCTCTCTTTACCTAAATTTAACAGGAGAGGGTAAAAACTGATTGCCACTTCGGGCAAACTTGTAACACAATGTGTCGTTTGACAGATACTGAGATGGTATGAGGCCCACGACTTGGCTCTGTTTGCAGTGCAAGATAATTGACCGATTCAATAAGCACAGAGTTGGGATGTTTTGTCTAATTGCAAATTTTAAAACTAAAGCAAAACAGTAAATGCATTGATAATGAGATGCAAGAAACATTAAATTAGTTGGAAAAAGGTACGCAAAGGCAAAGCAAATTTCAAAGGGTTTAGATTGGCTTGTGACTAAATTAATATAATTCGAATAAGGTTTGTGCGCATGTAAAGCCAGACCAATTTATAAAATGTACGAGGGGCGTTCAAAGTGTGTTGCAATTTGGGGGTATCTAGCAAAGTTTAAATTTTATTGCAAATTTTGTTTGATACATTAGATCTAGTTACCCTTGCTTGCAAAAATTGGTTGTTCTATCTGCTTTTGTTTTCTTTCTGTCAGTTGTGAAATATGGCTGAGTGTAGTTTAAAGAAGTTAGAGTATCGAAGAGTCATCAAGTTTTTGTTTTAAGAAGGTGTAAATGCAAAGGAAATTTTTGATTGCTTTTCGAAAGTGTACAGATCGGATGCGCCTTCGTATGCTACGGTCACTAGATAGTCTAAAGAATTCAAACACGGCCGTCAGAGCATTGAAAATGATCCAAAGTGCGGAGGACCAAAAACTGCAACCGATGATGAACATGTGTCTCGGGTTGAGTCACTGGTACTCGCAAATAGGAGTATAAAGGTATCAGAAATTGTCCAAGAGATTGGTGTTTCACAAGGGAGTATTCACAACATCATCCATGCCACTCTGCACATGTCGAAAGTGTCAGCCAGGTGGGTGCCCAGAAATCTTTCTATTCAGGATAAGCACTGCAGAATGGAAGCATCACGCGAGCTCCTCGACCTCTTTAATTCCAATCCAGATGACTTTATGGCTCGACTTGTGACTGGAGATGAAACATGGCTTCACCACTGTCACCCCGAAACAAAGCAAGAGTCAATGCAATGGAAGCATGCGAAATCTCCAGCTCCGAAAAAATTCAAGAAACAGGCCTCTGCTGGGAAGATCATGGCGTCTTGTTTTTTGGGATTGCCAAGGGCTGCTCTTAATCGATTATATGCCACACAAAACTACAATTAATGCAGAATATTATGCACAACTTTTGAAAAAATTGCGCAACGTAATTAAAGAAAAGAGACGTGGAAAACTGTCCAAAGGGATCTTTCTACTGCATGACAATGCTCCAGTCCACAAGGCCAGAGTTGCACAGGCTGCCCTGAAGGACTGCGGGTTCGAACAACTTAACCACCCACCTTACAGTCCGGACCTGGCTCCTAGCGACTTTAACTTATTCCGAACGTCAAGAAATATCTTCAGGGGCGCAGGTTTTCGGACGACGAAAGCCTTAAAGAGGAGACGGAAGCGTGGTTTGCAGGACAAGAGGAAACTTTTTTTTCGGGGGATTGCGTCGCTAAAGGAGAAGTGGGGCAAATGTATTGAACTTAGAGGGGACTACATTGAAAAGTAATAAATGAATTTAATTGCTATTAGTCGTTTCAATGCCTGAATTGCAATACACTTTGAACGCCCCTCGTATTTGACACAAAGGGTTGTTGGCTGCATTATAAAAGTAGCGTAGTTTGTTAAGTCAAAAGCAAAAGCAAAAAATTAATAAGCAAAGCAGAAAGGTAAATTAAGCAGGATAATATAATAGAAATACTGAAAAGATAATGACGCGAACATGGTGAACTCAAAAATCAGTGCATTTAAAAAATATATAAAGTGTAATAGTGCAAAGCAGAGCAATGACATAATAAAAATAAAAATGTTTGTGTGCGCAGCGCTACCGAAAGATTTCAAGAAAAACCGATCTTGAATTTTAGAAGCCCGAGTCTAATTTGTAAATGTTTCCAGACATTGGCCACCCATTCACCGTAGGTTACGACAAATTTTCGACATGTTGATTTTTGTTTCAGGTATGGTAATTATTATTATGTTGTCTTTGAACTCTACATGTTTAACAATCATTTTATAGAGCTCATCTCTATGCAAAGCGCCCGACACGCCAATTATTAAAACAACCTGAAATAATATTTTCTTCAGAATTACGTAATTGTAAAAAACATGGTAAATTATACAATTTAGGCTAGTAGTGAATTAAAGTAGGTACTTACTTTCATCATTAAAAACTGGTTGTCAGGAGATTGATCAATAAATGCTTTGTAACATTCCGCCTTTCCAAATTTAACTTTAGTCCTGGTAATTAATTCTGGTCATGTAACGTTTTAAATCTGGTTTGATATGACTTCCATTAATTTCGGAAGGGCTACAACGTTTATTAATTTCTACCTCGGATTAGCTCAAATCGGAGACATATGTTCAATCAACTCAAATATATAGGATAAAAAAACCCCATATAATTACCATCAATATAATGTTAGCTAGGTATTACAAATCAATCAGTAGATTTAAATTAATTAAAATGTATATTAACAAAAGAATAGGCTAAACTTCAATATAGCGTCCCCCATCTCCATGCAAGCGCAATGGTTCTTCAAGTCAGCGGCTGTCAACCTGTCGTTTCAACGGCTCAGAACTGGTAAAAACTACGCTTAATGAAATCGACGCGGTCGAATAGGAGTTTTTTAAATATATGTGCGCTCGTATATAAACACACACATATACGTGAATCTTTTGGTCTGGGAGCTATAATTTTAGGTTAGCTGCAGTTTAAGATTTGTGTGTACATAGTACACAATGTTCTATCATTTGTTTGGAAACCACTGCTTTTCGGGGGTTTTCTGTGCTTGCGTGGCAAATGTCAAACCCAGTGTTGCGCTGGTTATCATACTTCTGGAAGATAATGCGCTGTTCCCGTCGTGAATGCATCACGGAATTCTCCAAGTGAAACGTGCTTGTTTTTCGCCGGCAAATTGGTTTGACAGTTTGGTCCTTGCGGGTAGCTGAATCCCTCAGGTACGGGCTCAGGTGGCTGGTTTTGCCTTTAGGGCTGCAGGAAGGCGGTGAGGGACGTATTTGGTTGTCCTTACAGGTAATTTAATTGCCCCAGTTAATTTATTCGCGCCGTTTTCAGGCGAAGCATACAATAAAATTCATACAGGTACAGTTAATATTGGAATGTTAATATTCTCGTGGGGCTTAGAATAATCTGGAAATACGGTTAAGAGACAGAGAGACACTATCACAATTTAAACGTTTGGAGAATATTTATGATCAGAAAAGTCCAAAGACTCCAGTTGGGACTGTACAGGATCAGGACTGGTAGACTCATGCAGGATGAATTCAAGTTCTACAGACAGGGTCAGATTCTAAGCCCAAGAGGGCCTAGAGTGAAAAGCTCTTCCAGGTTAGGGCATTTGCTGGTCAGGATCGGTGGACCCGAGAGAAGTTCAAATGGTTGCGGAATTTTCTTATATACTCCTCGGGCCGGGTTATCAGAACAGCCGCTTCAGGTATTGTTGAGTGGGAGGCGACGCTGTCGGTCATTCAGCACAACTTTGCGCATAGCAGGTACGGATTTGCTATCGCTGGTTCGAGCGCTGGTTAGATGTAACGCTCGGTAAGGCTATGTATCAAATTTAATACATTTTGTGTATAATTAAAATTTGATGCATGAACTAGCGTTGCAGCTTTAATATGTTCTTCTTTTAAAACTTTACTTTTTTCGGTTTATAATTAGCGGTTTTCCTTTTTAACCACGCTATTAGCTTCGGATACTTGGAAATCAATCAGTAGGTTTAAATAAATTGAAATGTATATTAACAAAAGAATATGTTCTTCTGGGGTCGTGTTACGCTGGTGATCATACTTCTGGTGAAACTTGCTTGTTTTTCGCCGGCAAATTGATTTGACAGTTCGGTCCTTGCGGGTAGCTGGATCCCTCAGGTTCGGGCTCAGGTTCACAGGTTTATTCGCGCCGTTTTCAGGCGGAGCGTACAATAAAATTCATATAGGTGCAGTTAATATTCTCGTGGATTACGGTCGTGGGGCTTATAATGATCAGGAAATACGTTTAAGAGTCAGAGATACGCTGTCACAATTTAAATGTTTGGAGAAGATTTGGGATCAGGGAAATCCAAAGACTCAAGTTGGGACTGGGCAGGATCAGGACTGGTGGACTCAAGTCGGGATAAACTCAAGTCTGGACTGGACAGGTAGACACAGGTAGACTTCCAATGCATGAAAGAATGGAGGCAAGTTTCTTTCATTTTACGCAATACAAATCTCGCAAAATTCACATTGAAACACTTTGTGACGAAAATGTATTGCCTCTTGAAGCAAGTGGTAGATTAGATTATTTCGAAGATACCTGAATTGGACGTCCTCAAAAACGTCAAAATTGTTGCACACCGCATTTTACTTATGATATGTAGAACTGTTTTGACGGAGTAAATAAAGGCCTATCCAAAACCAACAATTCCATAGAAGGATGGCACCGAGGGTTTGAACAAGTTGCTGATTACCCTAACATATGGTAATTTGTCGAAGCCATTCAGAGGGAGCAAAGTCTACATGAACTACAGATAGAGCAATATGGAGTGTCCACCAACACGTAAAAAGTACAGATATTGTGCGGAAAGGATAGCACAGTTAGATTTAAATTACAATCCAAAAAATGTGTACAACTTTCTACGTGGCATAGCCCACAACTTAAGTTATTAGGATGAATTAAGAATGTAAGAATGCAAAAAAAATATAAAAAAATAGTTACAAGTCATTAAAACTTAAAAAACAAAAAATCAATATAAGCAAAACAAAAAATAATAAAATACAACAAAGGAATTTCTTTCCGACGTTTAAACATGCCAGCATCTTGTTGTCAGTCCTAAGTCTGGATAAAGTGTGAAGGAAAGTTCGGTTGAATATATACAGGGGTCTCATTTGTCATAATATTATAAAATTCCATAAAATATTCACGTTTCTTTCCCTTAAGTCATAAAATTAAAGAATTTTACAGAATGTCATAAAGTTACATTCATTAAACGTTATTTAACTCCAACAATTTACTGCCAAACCTAATCTCCTATAATGTACGAATGAAATTAGTTATGTGGTAGGTATATTATAACTTCGGTAAATTGTGATTCGATAAATTGTCTCTTCGGTAGATTGTATTTCGGTGAATTGTTCTTTCGGTAAATTGTCCCTTAGGTGAATTATTTTTTGATGAACTGTCCGGGAACTACAAAATCCCAGTTAATTATAACAGCATTTCTGGGGAATAAATTAAGATAAAATTGATTAAAGTCCCTATATAAGTCAATTTAAGTGAAATATTCTTGTAGATTGCGCATTTTATCGTACAGTAGGTAAGTCTGTGCTCGGTCATGTTGAGTAAATCGGCTGTGCCACATTCGCCATACTTATATCCTTGCCGATACAAATAATATCTAGAGGAGTACATGCCGTATATCTGTGACTATTGTGGGTTCATCTACAATTTGTAACAAATCGTACCTATATTTCCAAATTACAAAAGGAAGAATCTTTTTTATATACAGGGTGGCGCGTTTGGATCTGATGTATTTCAAATAGCAGTCAAATTGTCAATATTGAAGATAAAAGGGACACATAAATTTTAAAATTAAGAGTGATAATAGAAATTTATTTTTTAAAAGTGGTACAGGTTACTTATGGAAAATAACTTCTGTCAAATGCCGACCTTGTTGATTGACGCATTCTTGGAGTCGGTCATAAAAGCTCCGCGTTGCTCGCTGAAGCATGTCAACTGGAATCACAGCAACTTCATCCCTGATTGGTGTCTTCAATTCCTGAATGGTGCGGGGCTTATCCCAAGAGCTGGAGCACGACGTCTGGTTGAGCGTTTTCAGCTTGCAATAACAACTTGTCTCACACACTCCACATTCTCAGGTGTGTGAACCGTAATTCGTCTACCTTTAAATTGTGGCTTACATGAACCAGTCGTGCTAAAAAGATGAAACCGCACCGCGCACTGGAATGTTGAAGTTCCGGCAAAAGGCACGTGTCACTGCAACTATGGACTCGTTATTTCGCAAAAACTGTTCTACCGAGAATACGAGATACTTAACAGACCAGGTAGCCATGTTTACTAAACTTCCCGCTGTCGAGAACACAATGAAACGGTCAGGGACCTCACACCGCGTCCCCTTCGAATGTACTACACATTCCAAAAACGTCAGATCCAAACGCGCCACTCTGTATATCAATGTTGAGATCACCTACCATAACAACTTTACCTACTTCTCAATTTATATGACATAAGGCAGATTCAAGTTCATTCAATGATGAGGTTTTGCAGTCTGGAGGTGTATATATTACTCCGAAGCGGATTTTTTTCGCCAACAATTGTAACATTAATCCAGAATTGTTCCGGTTAAGATTCTAGGAAGCACGATGTATCAATCGATTTGCCCTTCAAATCATTATGAACGATGAAATATAGAGTAAGTAGGTTAACTGAATAAATCGTTAAGACATGTCAGCCAAAAGCCAAGTTTCGGATAAAGCTATGTTGAATGTTTTGTTCATTTACGTAATGGGAAAAATCTTCAAAACACAAATTTAGAGATCTAATGTTGATATGGCGTATGTGAAGAAATTTATGATCTTTAATAATTATTTGAGATTCTAGTTTTTTGGCCGAGTATTCTACATAATGCAAGGTACTCCTAGAATATATTTTATGCATAGATTATTTTCTGCGAGTTGCTGCAGTTTCTTTTTCAGTATTGAAATTCCCTCATATCGAAAACCACTGAGTCAAATATCTCTCAAATTTCGTGTCAACCGACTAATGAACCCATTATACCAAATCTCCGTCTCCGCTGTGCGGCTCTTTTGGTGAAGACCCCAGCCCACTAGATCCCTCACTCGTATTGGGGGGTGCCTAAATGTGCTGTGCAGTGTTCGTATGTGTACACGATTCCGGTCGCCAGGAACCTTCCTGATGTCTTGAATCTTTTTCATACAATAGGTCGTCCGAAAATGAAGGCAACATCAACTATTGAGGTATGGTCGAAGGCAAAAATCTAAAGATATGGCACTTTCTGATCTTTTTTATACAACACTAAAACCTCGCTAAACCGACATATAAATAAAAATCAAAGTGTCAATATACTGACATCAATTCAAAAATAACCGTTAACCTATTCTAAGTTCCCACGTGTTACCCACGTACCATGGGTGTGAACCACGTGCCATGAGCCAAGCAATAGTTGCCAGCCCTCAGAATGTCCGTATACGTCCGGTTGTTGTTATTTTCTTTAATAATAATCACATGTAAATATTGCTGTGGTCTAATAGCTTTTATTTGATTTTATTTAATTTAAATATTATTCTCAGGGTTTTATTTAAAATTTTGATTTCACTCTTACCTTTTGTCCACAGTTTTTAGCATGTAATTATAATAACCTTAGTTATTCGACTCTATCTCAGGGTTACTATTAAAATCAGATTATTTATTTATTTATATCGCACTCAGCCAACAGCCGTTAGGCCAATTATAGGCGTCGCTGTGGATTTATGGGGACTTCTAACCCCACTAACGACTGCCATGATGTTGTTATGACCGCCGGGACCAACTATTTCCGTGACAGCCGTATCACGAGGCGCCGAGAGATGCAGCCGTGGAACTCCCATCCAAGTTCTGACCAGAGAGAGCGTTGCTTAACTCTGCTGATCGAACATGGCCGCTTGTTCAAGCTACACCACCCGGGACCTTCTTAGGACATAAACTATGAATAACTATAATGCAAAATATAAGACAATTGTATTTATTACGTAATCAATAACTGCTTTTATCATACGTTTAACACCTTTGTTAATAATATCTGATAAATACTTAATTTCAGTTACTTCAATTTTAGATTAATATTACTGTCTGTTCACAAATTTTATTATTATCTAATTTATGATTCAATTGAATTCAATTTTAATAACTCTGTACGTGGCAAATATATTTTATATTACTACCCTACTTTTATAAAATTCTACCAAAAATTAAACAATATAAGAAAATACTTTAAACCCAAAGTCAATATGTGCAAAGATAAGCAGGGATGCATCCTTACTGACAAAGAGAACATTCTTAATAGATGGGTAGAGTACTTCTCAGAGCTACTGGGAAACACTAGCAGCCATGTAGTGGAAGAAATGGAATTGCTAAATAAAGACCCCGTAGAACCACCAAGTATTGTGAAACACGATGGCAATACATCCGGCAAATTTAAAGCAAATTCGGGAGTTCCGCAAGGCTAAAACTTAGGACCCTTGCTGTTTTTAATTTTTATAAATGATTTGCCGAATGTCATACAAAATTCTAAATGCTTGTTATTTGCAGATGATATGAAGTTTTATCGTAAAATTGAAGGACTTAATGATTGCGGGAAATTACAAAATGACATACAACATGTTTATAAATGGAGTCTATCGAATAAGCTGTTTTTTAATATCACGAAATGCTCACAAATGACCATAACCATGAAACCAAACAAAATACTCTATAATTATGAAATGAACCGAATGAACATTCTTCGGGTCGAGAGTATTAAAGATCTAGGGATAGAATATGATTCCAAATTGAAATTTGATTCTCACATTGAACGAATTAGAGGTGAAGCATTGCGCAGTTTGGGCTTTATTATAAGGCAGACAAGTAACTTTAAACAAATACAAACATTAAAAACTTTATATATTTCTTTTGTAAGGCCGAAGCTGGAGTATGCATCTATCGTGTGGTATCCACAATCTGTCGGACACAAACAACAGATAAAAAAAATACAAAATAGATTTTTAAGATATTTATACTGTAAAAAATACAATAATTATACCGATTATCGTACCGTGAGAACAGTTAATCTCCGTGAAGAGTTTGAAATGTGTAGTCTAGAAAACCGCAGAAATTTTAGTATGATAATGTTTGGATATAAATTGTTAAATAATCAAATTAATGACTCAAAACTCCTTGCTCTACTAAATTTCAAAATTCCTGCCAGACCTTTAAGACCTACCTCAATATTTGCCTTGCCTCAATCAACATATACGCGAAGATCACCTATAACCAATTTTCTAAGTCTTGCTAATGAAGTTATTGTAACTAGTGATTTGGATTTTGCCTATAATTTAAAAACATTCACAAACTTTCTTAAATGTCATTTTGAGTTATTAAGTCCTTCTTAAACTATTGATTTATAGCTCACTTCTATTATGTTTTTCAGCCATATTTCATTCAGCCGTTGGCTATTTTTTTAGTTCTTAAGTTTTTTATAATGTTAATTAGTTTTAATTTTAATTAATGTAGAATACCCATTCTCATGTAACTAGGCAATGCCTGTTTGAGAATTAAATAAATAAATAAATAAATGAAGTACAACACGCTATAAAGAAGCTAAATAACAATAGAAGTCCTGGAAGTGACGCTGTAACAGCTGAAATGTTTAAAGCGGGTGGAACAGCTTTAGTAAAAGCAACTCATCAAATTATCGTCAAAATATGGCATCAGAAACAGATGCCTGATGAGTGGAATATGGGAGTCATATGTCCTCTGCACAAGAAAGGGGAACAGTTAGAATGCAGCAATTATAGAGATGTTACCCTTTTGAATACTGCCTACAAAATATTATCGCATGTCCTGGCAACCCGCATACGGGCATATGCTGAACCTAAAATCGGACAGTACCAGTGTGGATTCCGACCCGGACGGTCAACGACAGATCAAATTTTCATACTACGTCAGATTCTAGAAAAATGTAATGAATATAATATCGACACGTTCCACTTCTTCATTGACTTTAAGGCTGCCTATGATAGTATACTACGGCCAAGACTATATGAGGCCATGAATGAACTACAAATACCCGAAACGCTTATCGACCTTACAAAAATGACACTATCTAAAGTGAGGTGTACCGTGAAACTACAGAATGAGAATTCTAACTCTTTTGAGACAACTGTAGGTATTAGACAGGGCGATGCGTTGGCGTGCCTCCTGTAACATAGCGTTGGAAAAAGTGGTTCGGGAAGCGAAGCTTGATGCTAGGGGTACTATTTTCAATAAATCCACCCAAACTATGGCATACGCAGATGATGTAGATATCGCATATAGAACAGTAAGAAAAGCTAAAGAATCCTTCGCAATACTCGAGAACGCAGCAAAAAACATGGGCCTACATGTAAATGAAAATAAGACCAAATTCATGGCTGCCACAAGAAACAATAGAGTGCGGTATGTGGGTCAGAATATTACAATTGGCGACCGCAACTTCGAAGTAGGTAGTACAAGAGTTTATTCATCTCGGAACCTCAGTGAATAAGAATAATGATATCTCAAAAGAAATAAAACGACGGATTATGTTGGCTAATAGATGTTACTATGGACTCTCCAGGTATTTAGGCAGGCCGAGCCTGTCTCGTACCACAAAAGTACGAATATATAAAACACTAATTATCCCAGTTTTGATCTACGGCTCCGAAGCATGGACACTGACAAAAGCGGATGAAGTGCTGCTAGCATCCTTTGAAAGAAAAATCCTGCAAAAGATCTTTGGTGCAGTGCGAGAAGAAAATGTCTGGAGGCGTAGATATAACTTTGAAATTGATAATATGTACAAAAGGGAAAGAAACAACGACATAGTAACGATCATTAAGGTTGGAAGGCTTAGATGGGCAGGTCATGTGGCAAGATACGATGCCAATAATCCAGTCAGAAGGGTCTATGAGGCCCAACCAATTGGCACAAGAGGACGAGGAAGACCGAAACTTCGTTGGAAAGAAGGGGTTGACACAGACGCAATAAAAATGGCAGCCCCCAACTGGAAAATGGCTGCACAGAACCGGAAAGAATGGCAAAAGAAGCTCGAGAAAGTCAAGGCCCCCCTGTAGGGCTGTACGACTAATGATGATGAGGATGATGATGACCCTACTTTTATATGTGTGTTGTTTTACATTGACAGTTAATAGACTCACTTTGTAAGCTTCTGTCTTCGAGCTCTTGTTACAGTAGTAAATGCTTCTTAAGACCCCTAACTACTGTTCGTAGCAGCGCTCGCCCCGGCGTGCACCCTCCAGCCCTGATAGCCTCGGCTAGAAAACTCGGTCGGGAGGGCGGTTCAAACTCTAGGGTACAGTTCAGGGCGAGATACCACGAAAGGGGTGATTGATGGTAAAGATTCAATGACAATTCGACGGACGCCACGGCCTTTGAAGATGGTAAGTCTAATTTTAGCTAACGACTGGCCAAAAGCCGAAAACCAATCGCTGTAGAATCACGTCGTACCCCAGGAGGCGCCCCACGGTTCTGGCGTTTACACCTACCTTTCTGGTGTCCTTTCCTCAGTTGCTTGGGCCCTGTACAAAGGGGGTACATTTCATTTTATTCCCTTGAAGAATACCTCACCAGTGACTTTGAAGACCTTTGAGTATTTGAGATTGAATTTATTAGTAATTCTTTTCCATAATTGTCATCAATGTAAAATTTTAATTGTAAATTATTGTTTGTTTGTGATACTTCTATTTTAAATGATTATGTTAGAGTTTTATATAGATGTATGTTTAAATATTTTGTTTTAAAGTGTTAATTGTATTTTCTTATATATTTAACATTATTTATATGGTTGCTGACCTGTATAAACACTTATTTTGTGTACTGATACTAATAAATAAACTAAACTAAACTAAACTAACCAACACGACAAGAATCTTAATTCCTGCCAGTTAAACAAATACACACAAATAAAATGCAATGGGTAAATTAAAAACAGGTGATCTATTGTCACAATATTTACACACACATCAAATTTGGACAAGTAGCATGTGATAAAGTCGGGGTTAGTTAACAGTTTTACAAGAGAATGGCAAAATGCTACAGGGACGAAACGTCCCTTACAATTATGGTCGTCTGGATCCCGGAACTAACTTACTTAACTACCCAAAATAACTTACGTTTCCCGGAGCCAGACTTCCATTAAGCCTGTATCTGAGGCTTCGTAAATTTGACAAAAATGTTGCCTCGTGCAACTAGCACGCTGCCAAATTAATGTGCACTGTATGCTGAATGTTCCAAAATTACGTACGCCACTGTAATTCGCGCGTCACACTTCTTATAGCTAATTTCACATTACCTTAATTCGTCAGAGAGAGCGCCAAGCAACTGTATTGCTGAATCTGCAGTGCAAGGAGACCTCGCCTTGGGTATTCTGCGACGCCCTTGAAGATGCTCTCGAACAAAGGAGGTGTCCTGTGACGACAATAGCTTCCAAAGGTGTAACAAGAGTCGACAGGGGCGGCCGACCAACTAGATCGGGGAATTGCGGCAATAGAATCCTTCGTAGAAGAAATAGGGCTGAACGACAAACAATAACGGTCCACCCTGTATATAAGCTTCACGTCCGTTCCCGTTATAAATCCGCTAACATTAGCATTAAAACGTACTCGACGGCACTCTAAACTTTAGGAACGGATAGCATTTGAAATTGCACACAAGCCCGAAACGGTACAACGCGCCCCTAAGAACAATAAGGGTGGTTCTTTGTTCTTAGCGTTACTCGCACATACGTGCAGTCAGAAAGCGTAAATGGAACTGTCGAAACGACGCTAAGACGCAGCGTTCTTTTGGTGCATTTTTCATACGGAAAATTTCCATCATTGGGCATCTCTCTGCTGTGCATACAAAATCTATTGTTCAGGGTTCTAGATTGCATCAGCCAAGTGCAACGCGGCAAAATACGGGGCTTGCCCGGCCAAGAATGTCGCCGGCTTGGAGCCGTAATATGATACTTTACAGGCAGTGAAGGACTCCGAGAATTTTGAATTGAAGACTAAACGCAGACTCCATCTGTAAGTAGTTTGTCAAATCACTTAGCGGGGTTTACGTACTGTGATAATGAATTACAGAGTTCGTCTCGGTGCTGAAGGCAAATGCCCTTTCAGAGCACTTCATGCGACAGATGTCGGTACCTGTCCTGCAAGTCAATTCGGCAGCCAAAAGAATAAGAAAATACGTCCAATTGCTAAAGTTTCGCTGCGATACAAAGGGCCGGAATGCGAAAATGTAAATGTGTTCTAGCGAAGACCGGGCGTCTTAACACCCCCCTTACTTAAAGAGATTGACCCCGGAAGTCTCTTGAGTGGTCCAAAACCGAGACGACCGAGATGAACCTGGCACAGAATCACACCAGTCATGCGATCAGAACACGCACAGACCAGAGACAAGGCAAATGAGGTGATAGCCCAAAAATGAAAATGGAATGTCCAAACTTCATGCTAGAAATTAATAATAAGAGTAATTAATTAATGAAAGGTATATATGTATACAGAAGAGGGTAATAGTGTCACCGATAAGGTGAAATGAGCATCTTACTACGAATATGCCTGTCAACGCCGGTGAGTCTACAGAAGACCCAAAGGGAAACAACACATGCGGCGTGGGCTGAAGCGGCAGGTGATTACTCACCAGGGGGCAACGATTAGTAATCGAGCTAAGCAATAACGACATACTAGCAAGTGATTATGAATCTGGAGCCGCAACAACAAATAAGGACCAAGGAGTATGGTACCTCCACGGTATAAAAGGCGCGAAAAGCGACGGATCGCTACAAAGTTAACAAAAGGTACGGAAAGTAGGGATTGAAGATCGGTACCTCCCACGAAAGAGCTCCTCCGCCGCTCAATCGTCCTGACGAACACCACATTCTACCGCCCCGGTAAATAAAGCTATACCAGCATAAAGTGACGAGTTCACGAAGCACCAACAACTAAGGCAACCGATAAGGACAGAGTTGCACCCCCAAAAGAATTACGCGCTCTGGCTACTAGATAGGGTGCGAAAGGTGTGAAGTGAGAAGGGGAAGAAGAAAGACTGGATACGCCAGTGAAAAATACGTAAATTCGGGTCGGACCTGGTGGTTCGCAGAAGGCTAGTATCCATTCCCTGGACCACGGAAGACGGGCGACATTGAACAAGATGTCCCAAAAGCAATGGTACTCCACCAGGGGTCCACTAAACGACCA
This sequence comes from Agriotes lineatus, assembly GCA_940337035.1. Classification (NCBI taxonomy): domain Eukaryota; kingdom Metazoa; phylum Arthropoda; class Insecta; order Coleoptera; family Elateridae; genus Agriotes; species Agriotes lineatus. Next base: position 22,574,635 of record OW679202.1, read on the forward strand.
AGGTTTGGTCCCCTCGGAGAACCAAACAAAACACTCACCAAAACAAATGACAAAATCCGACAGTCTCGCCAACAGGCTCGACTGTTCCTCCAGACTACGAAAACCAACCATGCCCGAAACAGACATGGCACGTACTGCGACGAAAGACACGAAAAACCGACTGGACCTTAACACCGGTTACATGGCTATCGTCTAACAGCACGGTTTCGGAAAGCGAAAAATAAAGATGTGCAAAGGGGTTTGGTAGTTGTCGCCGGGACACGGTTGATAGAACTGAGAGAAGAAAATAAAGGTAAAGATAGTACGCAGAGAAGAAGAGTGTGACCCAATGGGGTCGTTTGGGTTGAACCAAACTTAATGCGTGAAGCATTCGTCGAGATCGGGTAAAATAGTCTTACACCTGCATACGCTTCCGACCAACCTACCAATCGAACACAGGGATCAATTCCCAAGATGGTAGTGCAATACCAACATACCAACTGAAAATTAATTCGCAAATACGGGCTTGTCAAAATCGGGAAAAACCTCTTACGCCCGAGCACAGTTCCGTCCAACCGACCAAAGGAACTCGGGGAGAATGTTTGCAAAGGTTGCAACCAATAAACGAAAAGGGGAAGGTATATGGGAGCCCAAGGTTTCGTCCACGGTTTACGTGGAGAGGGCACGCTGCGCGTCACGGGATCGGCGCATTGTGTTATTCCCACAGCAGATATAGCTACTCGTGAGCGAAGGATGAGCAATCCAAAAACTGGGAAAAGGGGAATGGTGACCTAGGGGTCAAAGTTATTAGAAGAAAACCAACGACAAGAGTCTAGTCGCCCGTTGGATTAGGTTTTAAGTCTTTAGCATGCCAGACGCCGTTAGAAGCGCCAGTTTGATCCTATAATTCGTACATGGCAAGCGAAACTTTTCGTTGAATGTAAAAGGGTCCTACAAATTTAGGTGCTAGTTTGGCGTTAAAGTGTTTAGCCGCATCGGAAAGTACGTGATTGCGACGACACACGGTATCACCAACGTTAAAGAGAGCGGGACTCCTACGTTACCTTCGCGGCTTTGTACGCGGTATCTAGGCGCTTAACGATATCCTGATAGAGAGACTTAAACGCGGGAGCCCGTTGTACTAGGGCTTTCCGGTCTGCTACCTGAATTTGTACGGAACCATCCGTCTCGTTAGGGTTATCGGGATTATTTCCCTCCAACTGGATTTCACTACCAAAATTTGCGAAATATAGAGTCAGTCTGGTGACCTCATGGATAGCGGTACGTACGGCGCAAGCAACTTTCAAAAGGTATTTGTCCCAATCACGATGATTGTCCTTTACGTAGGATGCTAACATTGTTTTCAACACTCGGTTCACACATTCTACCGGGTTGGCTTGTGCGTGATAATAGACGTTAAAGATGATTTTTGACTTATAGGTGTCCGTTAGATGTCGGAACTCCTTACTACGGAATTGTACACCGTTATGGACCAGTACAAACTGAGGTACTCCAAAGAGTAAAAAGACATTGTCTTCGATTAGTCGTGAAACTGTTGCTGCAGTAGTGGTAAGCATCGGGAAGAATAGCGTGAATTTCGTGAAATAATCGGCGACCGATAGAATGTACACGTAACCCTTCTTAAAGCGGGGTAATTGTCCTACAATGTCAATGGAAACCATCTGCCAAGGTTTAGTAACAATCGGGTGTCGACACATTAAGCCAGCGGGACGTTTTTGTTCGGGTTTTTGAGACAAACACGTGGTGCAGTGATTCACATAGCGTACTACGTCGGCCTTAAGCTTAGGCCAATAATAACGTTGGGCGATACGGTCAAAGGTCTTATAGATTCCTAAATGGCCTGCGGTAGGCTCGTCGTCATTCTTTCGCAAGATTTCAGCACGTTGGGGTTTAGGAATTACTTTTTTCCAACTATCCCCCTCATTAAGGTCTGGATACTTGACATTGACATGTTTAAACAACTCATTGTCGACTACTTTCCAAGTTGGAAACACGAAGGGATTTTCGACAACGCGTCGGCACATGCGTCTATACCACCGGTGAGTTTGACCAACAGGCGGTGCAGGTTCGATAGGGTCGGTATCATCGGGATCGGGGATTGAGACGGCAGATACAGCGCGGGATAGCGCATCAGAAACGACGTGGTCTTTGCCCTTACAATGTTTGATGGTGAAGTCATATTGTTGGATTCGGACGGCCCAACGGGCAAGTCTACCCGTAGGTTCTTTAACATTGTTGAGCCATATTAATGAATGGTGGTCGGTAATTACTGTAAAATGGGTGCCTTCTAGATAGGGTCGGAGTTTTTCAATTGCCCAAAGAACAGTTAGGCATTCACGTTCTGTGACCGAAAATTTTCGTTCCGGATTCGTTAATGTTCGACTAATATAGCAAATCACTTGCTCTTGGCCATCGATGGTTTGAGTCAAAACGGCTCCGATGCCAATATTAGAAGCATCCGTTTGAACAGTGAACGGAAGGCTGAAATCAGGGCACGTTAACATGGGTGCTGATACCAAACAATTTTTGATGGTAGCGAACGCGAGTTCACACGACTCGGTCCACTCGAATTTCTGGTACTTCTTTAACAAAGACGTTAGGGGTGCGATAATTGACGAAACATTTGGAATGAATCGCTAGTACCAAGAAGCCATACCGACTACTCGTCGGATCTCAGAAACGCTTTTAGGCTGGGGTAAATTCAGAATCGCGGATATCTTGTCGGGATCAACCAAGAGTCCTTGAGCGTTAACGACATATCCCAAGTATCGCAACTCGGGTTGACACAAATGACACTTGTCACGTCCCAATGTTAAGCCTGCGTCCTGCAGACGCTGCAAGACTTCATTAAGGATCTCTAGATGCTTTTCAAACGACGGGGTACAAATGATCACATCATCAAGGTATACGAAAACGTATGGTTCGAGTTCGGATCCTAAGACATGGTCGACAAACCGTTGCCAAGTCGCCGCCGCATTATGCAAGCCGAACGGCAACCGTGTAAACTGGAACAAACCACGTCCAGGTACTGTAAAAGCTGTCAGCTCCTTTGACTCATCACTCATTTTGATTTGCCAATAGGCAGACTTGATATCCAAGGATGTTATGAAACGCGCGTCACGTAGACGGTCCAAAATTGATGCAACATAGTGTAATGGGTATGCGTCCTTATCAGTGACACTATTAAGTTTCCGAAAGTCAACACAAAACCGATAGGAACCATCTTTTTTCTTTACCAGCAAAATAGGGCTCGACCAAGCCGATCGAGATCGCTCTACAACATCTGCTTTAAGCATCTTGTCTAGTTTGCTTACTTGGTGCTGCTGTAGTCGTAATTTTGTGTTCTACGTATTTAGCCCACCCAAGTTCCGTCTTGGTGTTTGAAAAGTGCCGACTAATCAGAGTGTCTAATTGAAGTTGTTGCTCTTTACTTAAATCTAAATTTGACTGCAAAGTCCCGATAGGCGTACTAATGTAGCTAAACTTGGTTTGGAAAATTTCCATTCTCCTCGGAACACGTCAGGTACATCTGGGACAATTAGGATGTCAATAGTTATGATTTTGTTATTTAATTGGATTGGCAAGTGGACAGTTCCCAAACTTTCCACAGTCTGACCGTTCGCTACTGAACACACGGGTCGTAACTTCCTATTTGACCGAAACCCCATGGTTTGCAACACTTCCCTAAAATTGTGCGATTAGCGCCTGAATCTAGCAAAGCCAACATTTTGAAGCCCATGATGTCAACCGTTACATAGAGTCGTTGATCATCTAAAGACCTCTCCAACACATAATCCAGAATGACTTTATTCTTAACGAATTGAGTCTCACGTTTATCAATGGCTTGCTTTATAAATTTAGTCGAGTTAGTAAAAACACGCGTCGACGTCGCTCGACCGTCCAACGTCTTGCGGGACCGTTTTCCTATCTCTTAGATCCTGATTTGCAACGCGGACAGGTATTGACCATTACTTCCGGTTTACCACATCGGTAACAACATTTCTTTCCGCGGGGATGCGGACCTACGCTGGCCCTATGGCCTGACTCATCACAGTTCCAACACTTACGAGTTAATCTTGGTGTCGGATTACGAGTACTATTCTCACTTGTCAAAGCGCGAGGCTCTTCAATAGTAGCGACATGTTCTGTTGTTTCAGCAACAGAGGTTGCCTCCACATACGCTAAGTCGGTTTCAAGGTCAGTCTTCTTTCGAGTCGGCGGTACGTATGTTTCCATGGCATAGCGACGCTCCTCAATTTTTTGACCGTACTGTAATAATTCATTAATAGATTGAATATCCGTTAGTCCTAGTTGAGTTTAATACAACGGCGAAATATTACGCAACATGATTCGCAACTGCTTCTCTTCCGGTACGCCTTCTGTTAAACGCGAAAACATAGTATGCAACACGGCAACATAAATTCCCATGGTCTCCAAAGGACCTTGAGTACGACGCCTAATTTCGTCTAATAATCGCTCATCGTAATCGGCTGGTTGAAATTTCAATCGCAAAAGTCGCACTAAATCATGCCAGTCGGTAGGTATTGTTCTATTGGCTCGATACCACAGTAGCGCGTTGCCCGAAAATAAATCAATCGCTTGCGTAAACAATTCGTCCTCGGTAAGGTTCCTAGCCAATCGTAATTCATTAGCACGTTCGATGAAAGCATTCACCGATAATCCTTTTTGATCACCTGAAAATTGTAAATTCGATCGCGAAACAGGAGTAGCTTTATATGAAATCGTTCGTGGCGTTAATGAGACTTTACTCGAGGTTGTCGTTACTGAAGCTAGTGACGTATTTGTTGTCAAGGCGGTAGTAGGCGTAAAAGTTGCTGATGTAGCACTACTGGTGGTAGTGGTGCCAGAACTTGAAGGTGCCGGGTCTGTCTCGAGCGCAGCCGTGGCTGAGACAAGTTTAATTTGTTTGACCTCGTACACGGAACGCATAAGAGACAACGCGGCTAATAAAGTATCCTTTTTAGTTTTTTCCTTCTCCGTTACCGTCGGACAATTATTAAGTTGCCTTAACCCGTGACAGGATTTTGTTTCAATAGCCGCCTATTTTTTCAGATTTCAACGACTTAATTGTGGATGCTTGCTATGATGTAATTGCTTTAACAGAAACCTTGCTGAAATCAAATATGATAATGCTATTTATGTACACAATTACAACATCTTGCGAATTGATAGAGAGACCCGAGCAGGAGGTGTTGTGTTATACATTAAAAATAATAATATAAGGTTTTCTTGTATAAAGATGGAGGTGCTGGACCACATAGAACTTAGATAAGGAAATTTTAATTATAGGGGTAATTTATCGTCCGCAGAGAGCATCAGGGTGTCTATTTTTATCGGCACTGGAATCAACACTAGCTGATATGTTAACCATATCAGACAAACTATTTTGCCTTGGCGATTTTAATATTAACTATTTAGATAATAGTAATTATTTAAATATTAACATGTTTTCAATTTTAAGATCTTTAGATTTAAAACAAATAATTGATAAACCTACACGTATTACTTCAGCTACTTCTACTCTTATTGATCTAATTATTACCAATGCCAATAATGATATCCTGGAGTGTGAGGTTATCGATATGCATCATCTCACTGATCACAACTTGGTCTCTTGTCGATTTCCTGTGGGGCACCCCTTATAAATCCGACATTGTTAAAACCTACCGTAGCTTTAAAAATCTTCATTTTGAGGAATTTTACCAAGATCTGTGTTTCGTTTCTTGGGATGATATTTTTAATATGCCAGATATTGATAGTAAAGTAGAGTTTTTAAATAAAAGTTTGTTGCAATTATTCGATATTCACACTCCTATGAAAACTTCTACATTCAAAAAACCCTATGCGCCGTAGCTAACAGATAACATTAAATTAATGATATCCTTAAGAAATAAGGCCTTAAGGAAATTCAAAACTACTAAAAGACCGGCTCATTGGGATTATTATAAATCATTACGTAACCTTACCAATTCAGCAATCAAATCAGAGAAAAAGGCATTTTTAGAATTTACATGGGGCAAGTTGAGCATTGTACTGCTAGTTGTAAGCACATAAAGCACCAGCCTCTACACCGAAAGGTAAAACGAGGTTAACGATAATACATACATTAAATAATAAAAGTCCCAGAGATGTTTGGAGTAATTTATGAAAAATGAACGTTTATAATTTGTCTAAAAATGACGTTATTCCACAACACCTCCAGGATGTCAATAAAATTAATGAGTATTTTGTTGAATCTTGTGATGGTAATGCAAACAATAATAATGATTTACTCAAGTACTACCATAATAATGTCCATAAAAACGTATCTGTTAAATTTAAATTTTCTGAGGTCACAGAAGTTACTATTGCAAAAACTATTAGTAGTATTAAATCTAAATCTTTTGGTTCCGACAAATTGAATACTGAACTTATAAAGTTGTGCTGCCCCTTTCTGCTATGATATATTACACATTATGAATTATTGCCTTAATAACTCAGTTTTTCCAATGTCCTGGAAGGCAGCACGTGTCACTGCACTTCCAAAAATAAAAAACCCAAATGATTATAAGAATCTGAGGCCAATCAGCATTTTGCCTGTGTTGTCAAAGGTCTTGGAGAAAATCATTGAATCTCAGATTAGGTTATATGTAGATCAATATAATATTACACCAAATACACAGTCTGGTTTCCGACCTAGCTTTAGCTGTACCACAACGTTAGCACATATAATTGATAATATTATAACTGCTACTGATCGAAATATCAGTGTTCTAGTTTTACTTGATTACTCCAAGGCCTTTGATATGCTTAACCATGATACACTTAAGGCCTTACTCTGTTTCATAGGTTTTGAAGCTGGTGCTATTGACCTTGTTTGATTCACACAGATGCGTGCATCAAAACCTTTTTTATAATTAATCATGGAATTCAATTCATAACTGTTCTATCTCATTCAAAGGTCGTGGTAAAGTCAAATTTGCATCTTGCCGTATTTGTTTGCCTCTGTTAATGTTGGAAAGGAATTTGTAAGCTTCCCTTAATGGCTTTTAAGCGGATGGATACATTTTCTACTAGAACTTAAGCCGACTTAGCATATTTGGGAATCATGGGTTTATGGATTTCGTTCAATTGCCTCATTGAGAGAGCTTAGCATTAAGGTTTCTTAGAATAAGCATTTTTCCTAAATAACGTGCGACGCTCCGATTGGCTACGCAGGGTCGCCTCAGCCAATAGTGTTTGAGCTTGCCCCTCCTTGATGAATTGGCGAGTTCGGCTCGCTGTAAATTCAAAGTCAGTTAGATTCAGAACTTCGAGGAAGCAAGCAGCTATGCTTTGTGCTAGGTTGCGGTCGTTCTAACTCCCTGGAAAAGACGTTTCCAGGTTGTTTTGTGTTACGGTTACGCGCAATTCGCTATTTTCGTGTGGCCAATCCAAGCGTGTCACAACAGTTGAAGCTTTTGTAAAAAACCATCGGTCCATCAGTGACGTTTGTAATCGTTGTTACTCAATATACTCGTGTTTGTTAAGTCTTGTTTCACTCCAACAACTAACTGAACCCAAGTCAAGGGTTATTAAGTGGCAGTTCCCGGCAATCCCATTGAACCGGAATTCGCAGCGGATTAACTGGGGGCCCCATTCGTGGAAGCCTCTTTTCAAGTTAATCGTACAAAAAACATTGGTCCTTCGAGCCGGATTTGGAAGAAGCTAAAAAACGCGAGTGTACAAGTTTCCAGTAGCTGGTGGATGCAATCGCTCCAACATCATTTCGTCGGAGAGCGTCAAGAAGCTTCGCCAACACCAGGAAATTCAACCATCGAGAGCTTACACCGAGTCCAGGTCCCACGTCAAGCGGCAGCGATCGGCAGCGGGTTGGTTTTCTGTTCGTCAAGAAGTTACTGCGTTCTCAAATCAAAAGTAAGTCCTTTTCCATTACACCTTCGTTTAGTGTTGTTTTTTGCTTGTGTCAGTCATGGTGGAAACTCGTTCGGCATCAGCGGTCATGTCGGAAACTCGTGCTTTAACCACTCGTTGCAAATTCATAAAAGCCAAAGTAGATCGTTTCGAAACTCTATTTCATAGAATTTCCTCGTCCAGCCCCGTGAAGGCTCACGAGGTCGGCAGCTTGTCAAAAGAGTTTAGTTGTTTCCAAAATTTGTTGGATGAGTATGAGAAGTCAATGGAGGGCCTAATGGAGGCCGACGCTGAACACTTTGATGAACTTTTCAATGAATTCGACTCTTTTATGACTCATTTTAGCGAGATTAGTAGCACAGTCGAGGAATTCTTATCAAAAAATAAGATCAGTCCGGGTATAAAACCGAATCTAGGTCAAAATTCTTTGCAAAGTGGCCCTTCAGGAGAGCTCGCTGGATTAAGATTACCACCCTTAGATTTGCCTTCATTTTCGGGGAAATTCGAGAATTGGGTTCAATTTCATGACTCCTTTACGTCGCTTATTCATAACAACGCTAATTTCGTTCAGAAATTTTACTATTTGATTTCTTCCCTTAAGGGAGAAGCTGCTAGTTCAATCTCGTCGTTAAAAGTTACCAACGATAACTATACCATTGCTTGGGACATCCTAGTCAAGCGCTTTGAAAATAAGAAACTGATAGTAAAATCAAACATAAATGCGTTATTCAGTTTAGAGAGCGTAAAAAAGGATTCACATTCGTCTGTTCAAAGGCTGCTCGATAGTGTAGTTAGAATTTTGGAAATTTTAAAGGCGTACGGGGAACCCACAGTCGACACCATACTAATACATATCATAGTTTCGAAGCTCAGCTCAGCAATGCAGACTGACTGGGAATTATGCAAACATGCCGGACAATTTCCTACTTTGCGAGAGTTGTTAGATTTTTTAGAAAGCAAAAGTCACTTATTAGGTTCGCTGGAAGCTGCGAAAATAGGTTCGAGTTTGGGAAATCAGGGATCCGAGCAAAAAAGTCATGCACGCGCTCATGTAGCCAGAGAGCAAGGTAATCACTCTTGTGATTTTTGCAAAAATAGTAATCATTCGATTAGCGCTTGCGAATCTTTTTCAAAATTGTCGGTTAACGCTCGTATCGAAGAGGCGCGTCGTTTGAAACTATGCAACAATTGTCTCAAGCCCGGACATTTCGTGGTAAAATGCACATCGTCGAGATGTCGCGTATGCAGAAAAAAGCACCATACTTTACTGTGTTTGCGTCCAAAGCGCGACGCGCACGAAAATACGCCGCGTCCTGGACCGCCAGAAACCAACAGCGACACGCGGGAGGTCGGGGCCGTCGCCCCGAGCGAGACACCCGTCGCATCCGTTTCAGCAGCTTGTAGCCGTCCTGCAATCGCGGCGCCAGCGCAAGTTTTATTGTCCACGGTTAGCGTATTCGTAGAAGGATCCTCCGGGTCATTTTCCCGGGCAAAAGCTCTTTTGGACCCCGGATCCCAACTTAACTTAGTTAGCGCCGACTTGTGTCAAAATTTGAAGATTGCGAAACGAGGTAATATCACCTCACTGTCGGGTGTTGGTGCCAGGGCTCTGAACGCTGAATTCAGAGCAAACGTTCGAATCCGCTCCCGCAACGGGAAATACGAGGACATTTTGAGCTGTGTTGTGTTAGACAAAATTACGGACCCTCTGCCGGTCCTTGCTTTCTCGTTGAGGGATTTGAAGATCCCACCAAACATTGTGCTAGCCGATTCAGATTGTAATACACCGGGAAAGATTGATCTTTTATTAGGCGCGAATGTCTTTTGGCAAGTGCTCTGTCAGGGACAGGTGAAATTGGGCCCAGAGAAGCCATTCTTAACAAAAACTCTTTTTGGTTGGGTTTTAGGCGGAAACATGAATGTCGAAAATCGAGCGCTCATTCGTTCAAATAGAGTTCATTTAAGTGTAACCGGCATCGAGCACGGCATTCAGAGATTTTGGGAAATCGAGGGGGCGTACGGTTCATCAGGCCGACTCTCTGCTGATGACAAATTTTGCGAAGACCATTTTCAATCGACTACGAAACGGGCGTCGTCGGAGCCGCGTAGGTTCATCGTGAGCATACCTTTCAGGAAAGATGCTCCATCGCTGGGAGACTCGCGCGGTATAGCGTTAAAGCGTTTCTATTCATTAGAAAACAAATTGTCAAAAAATCCCGAGTTGAAAACCGCGTATTCCGCATTTCTCAAAGAATACGAATCGCTTGGTCACTTGAGCAAGGTGGACGACGAAGCGAGCCTTCCTCATCCTCGGTTTTATTTACCACATTTGCCAGTCGTAAAGGAGGACAGTTCAACGACCAAACATCGCGTTGTTTTTGACGGCAGTTGTGCGTCCTCCTCCGGAGTATCGCTTAACGACCTTCAACATAAGGGCCCAGTGGTCCAGCAGTCGTTGTTTGCAATTCTTTGTCGCTTTAGGCAATTCAAGTACGTGCTGAAAGCAGATTGCGCCAAAATGTATAGGCAAATTCTCGTGGACCCCTCGCAGACGCAATACCAATTAATTTTATGGCGTGACGACAAAACCTCAGCGGTAAAATGCTTCAAATTATTAACGGTCACCTACGGTACTAAATCAGCCTCGTACCTAGCAACTAGGTGCTTGATACAAATCGCCCAGGAAATCGAAGCATCGCTTCCAGAGGCCTCATTAAGAATTAGCCGGGATTTTTATGTAGATGACCTACTGACTGGTTTTGAAAATAGGGCGGAAGCCATAAAAACGCAATTCGAAATTAGTAGCGCTTTGTCGGGGTACGGGTTTGAATTGCGAAAGTGGGCATCCAACGACAGTGAAGTAGCTAGCGCCATTGGTGTGGATCGCGGCAGCGTGGAGCCCATTTCTTTGACGGAAGACGCCACGGAGAAAACTCTCGGCATTTTTTGGGATACTCGGCGGGACGTGCTAAGTTACAGAGTGAACCCTAGCTGTTGCAAATCAGTTACCAAGCGGGCTATACTCTCTAGTATGGCTCAAGTATTCGATCCCTTGGGACTACTTGGTCCAAGCGTTCTAACTCGGAAACTTCTCGTGCAACGGCTTTGGCAGTTGAAGTTGTCATGGGACGAAACGGTGCCCATGGAGATGCTCTCCAGATACGACGAACTCCATTCTTCATTACGCTCTTTGGGCTCGTTGGCAATTCCGAGACGGGTAATTTGCGATGACATAAATTCGATAGATCTCAACGGATTTGCGGACGCGAGTTCTGTAGCCTATGGGTGCGCCGTGTATATACGTTGCGTTGACGCGCGCGGTAATGTCACCACCAATTTGCTTTGTGCGAAGTCAAGGGTCGCTCCATTAAAAACAATATCCTTGCCTCGTTTGGAGCTTTGCGCAGCCTTACTGTTGGCTCGTTTGATTAAAACTATACTCGATTCCTCCGCATTTAAATTTGACCGCGTGTACTATTGGTCGGACTCCACCATAACTCTGCACTGGATAAATAAGGATGCGAGTAATTGGAAGACGTTCGTCGCGAACCGGGTGTCCGAGATTCACGAACTAAGCAATAGGGAAGAATGGTTTCACGTGCGTACAAATTGCAACCCGTCCGATATAATTAGCAGGGGAATGTTACCCCAGGAGTTACTCAACTCACGCTTGTGGTGGCACGGGCCAGAATTTTTGTCACAGGCGGACTTAAAACCCCAGCCCGTTAAAATTGATTCGGGTGAGCTAGCAGCCCAAGAGTCGCGCCCAGTAGTGGCCACTCTTCACCATCGCGTCCCAGAATTTGAACTTTTCAGGCGCTATTCCAGTTTTACAAAATTACAGCGCGTAGTCGCGTACTGCCTGCGTCTCGCGAGAAACAGAAACACCGAAACGCGCTGGTCGGGACCTCCACCCATTGACGAATTGGAGGACGCGACTCGCCGCCTGATCAAAATTGCCCAGGCGGAAGTCTTTTCCGGAGAAATAGCAGTTTTGTCTAAAAAGGCGCCATTGCCGAAAAATAGTGCGCTGCTTTCTCTAAACCCATTTCTGGACGATCAGGGCCTACTGCGCGTGGGCGGCCGTCTAGAAAACTCCAATCTAAGCTTTGATCAGAAACATCCCCTTTTGTTACCAGCTAGTCACCCTTTGTCGTTGCTAATCGTGAAGCAAGAGCATTTGCGGCTCTTGCATTGTGGACACTCGGTGTTACTAGCCTCATTGCGGGATAAGTTTTGGATCGTGAGGGCCAAAGACCTAATACGTAAAGTAATACACAATTGCGTGATATGCTTCCGGGCCAAGCCTAAGATGAATGAACACTTGATGGGATCACTACCCGAAGCTCGTGTCACACCCTCTCCCCCTTTCAGCAATTGCGGGATAGATTACGCGGGTCCCGTGTTTATAAAAAACAAATCCGGGCGAGGCGCGAAAGAAGTAAAGGCTTACGTAGCCCTATTTGTGTGTTTAGCCACGAAGGCTATTCATCTTGAACTCGTGGAAGACCTCACGACGGAGGCTTTCATCGCATCGTTGAGGAGATTCATCTCCAGACGCGGTTTACCCTCCAGCATATTTTCTGACAATGCTACCTGTTTCACCGGTGCCAGAAATCAGCTATCGGAATTAAAAAATATCCTGTCAGGCTCTAGTGAGCAATGCATAAGGGAAGAATTGTCGAAACATAACATTAAGTGGAATTTTATTCCGGCACGCTCTCCGCACTTTGGCGGCATCTGGGAAGCGGGGGTAAAGTCATTGAAATATTATTTAAGGCGAATATCTTGCAATGCAAAGTTAACTTTCGTTGAGTATTACACCATGCTGACTCAAGTGGAGGCGATACTAAATTCCCGCCCACTCTGTGTTCTCCCTACCGACGCCTCATTCCCCGAAGTCCTTACTCCTGCCCACTTCTTGATCGGTCGGAAGCTGACTTCGTTTCCGGAAGCCCTACTCCAGGGCATACCGGAAAATCGTCTCAGCCGCTATGGGCTGGTCCAGCGGCTGTCTCAGCAGTTTTGGGATCGTTGGTCCCGGGACTACCTCCACCTCCTGCAGCGCCGGCCTAAGTGGAAGTCCTCCAGCACTTCTCTAGCCCCCCAGGTGGGCGACGTGGTACTCGTCCACGACGAGGCATCTCCAAGCTACCGTTGGCCACTGGCAATCATCTCGGCCACATATCCAGGAGCGGATGGTGTTGTGCGTGTGGTGCAGGTGCGCGATTCCCGAGGGAATCTCCTGAAACGCTCGGTGCGTAAAGTGTACATCCTACCCAAAGACGATCATTGCGATCAAGGGCAATAAACATTGACTTTGCTCTTAGTTGGTAGTTTTCGTTGATTGAACATTTTGCTAGGATTAGTTGTTTCTTTGCTTGTATTCATGCTAGTTGTAGGTTATCTGTAAGGCTCTTGGATTATTATCTGTCATTAGTTCTTGTTATGCATTTGATTATTTGGTAGTTTTAGATGTCAGTTTAATTTTGGGATTTAATCACGTCGTGCCATATTCGGCACTTCGGGGGCGGCATGTTTGATTCACACAGATGCGTGCATCAAAACCTTTTTTATAATTAATCATGGAATTCAATTCATAACTGTTCTATCTCATTCAAAGGTCGTGGTAAAGCCAAATTTGCATCTTGCCGTATTTGTTTGCCTCTGTTAATGTTGGAAAGGAATTTGTAAGCTTCCCTTAATGGCTTTTAAGCGGATGGATACATTTTCTACTAGAACTTAAGCCGACTTAGCATATTTGGGAATCATGGGTTTATGGATTTCGTTCAATTGCCTCATTGAGAGAGCTTAGCATTAATGTTTCTTAGAATAAGCATTTTTCCTAAATAACGTGCGACGCTCCGATTGGCTACGCAGGGTCGCCTCAGCCAATAGTGTTTGAGCTTGCCCCTCCTTGATGAATTGGCGAGTTCGGCTCGCTGTAAATTCAAAGTCAGTTAGATTCAGAACTTCGAGGAAGCAAGCAGCTATGCTTTGTGCTAGGTTGCGGTCGTTCTAACTCCCTGGAAAAGACGTTTCCAGGTTGTTTTGTGTTACGGTTACGCGCAATTCGCTATTTTCGTGTGGCCAATCCAAGCGTGTCACAACAGTTGAAGCTTTTGTAAAAAACCATCGGTCCATCAGTGACGTTTGTAATCGTTGTTACTCAATATACTCGTGTTTGTTAAGTCTTGTTTCACTCCAACAACTAACTGAACCCAAGTCAAGGGTTATTAAGTGGCAGTTCCCGGCAATCCCATTGAACCGGAATTCGCAGCGGATTAACTGGGGGCCCCATTCGTGGAAGCCTCTTTTCAAGTTAATCGTACAAAAAACAGACCTTTATATCTAATTTCTTGAATAACAGAAGCCAAAGGGTTGTTTTGGAGGGCGCTGTGTCTGATGCCTTAACTCTTGGTAAGGGTGTTCCACAGGGATCTATTCTAGGACCGCTTTTGTATACTATATATACATGTAACTTTTTCACAGCGATAAAAAATTGCAATTATCACTTTTATGCGGACGATACTCAAATTTATTATTCTTTCTCACTTAGTCAAATAGATACTGCAGTAACTCATATTAATAATGATTTAAATAGCATAATAGATATATCCAATAAACATTCCCTTAAAATTAACCCCGTTAAGTCGACAGTTATAATTTTTGGCAAAGATAATTTAAGAAAGAGAGCTCAGGAAAATACAGTTATTAAACTTGGTAATAATATTCTGCAAATACAAGACTGTGTAAAAAACCTTGGTCTTCACATAGACGCCAAGTTGCGATTTAAAACTCATGTCGATAGCCTATGTCGAGCTTTTTACCAATTAAAAATTTGATACTCTAGCCGTCATTTTTTAAATACTAAATTAAAAACAACCAAGAACAGATAAGGAAACACCAAAGTGAAAATCTTTACTCAAGGGGGAACAAGAGAAAACAAGTGAAAACAAAGAAAAAACAAGAAAAGACACATAGGAAACAAATGAAAACACGAAAAATCAAATATAAATCAACAAAGAACAAGAAAACAAATAGAAAACGCGAGAAAACAAGAAAAAAACGCACGATAACCAACAAGGGATAAGAAAAGACAATAAAAGAAACAAAGTGGCAAGAAAAAACATAGAAAACAAATTAAAACGGTCTTATTGTTGTTTTCACAAAAGCACAAGGTCATACGCTGGGTTACAACGTCTGAACAAAAGAAAAAGAACAAGGCCCCACGTTATGCGCCACTTAAGGCTGTTACAGTATTAAATGCTTGTTAAGACCCCTAACGACTGTTCGTAGCAGCGCTCGCCCTATCGTGCACCCTCCAGCCCTGATAGCCTCGTCTAAAAAACTCGGTCGGGAGGGCGGTTCAAACTCTAGGGTACAGTTCAGGGCGAGATACCACGAAAGGGGTGATTGATGGTAAAGATTATGACAATTCGACGGGCGCCACGGCCTTTGAAGATAGTAAGTCTAATTTTAGCTAATGACTGGCCAAAAGCCGAAAACCAATCGCTGTAATTCACGTCGTACCCCAGGAGGCGCCCCAGGGCACTGGCGTTTACACCTACCTTTCTGGTGTCCTTTCCTCAGTTGCTTGGGCCCTGTACAAAGGGGGTACACACAACACGACAAGAATGTTAGTTCCTGCCAGTTAAACAAATACACACAAATAAAATGCAATGTGTAAATTAAAAACAGGTGATCTATTGTCACAATATTTACACACACATCAAATTTGGACAAGTAGCATGTGATAAAATTAGGGTTAGTCAACAGTTTTACAAGAGAATGACAAAATGCCACAGGGACGGAACGTCCCTTACAATTATGGTCGTCTGGATCCCGGAACTAACTTACTTAACTACCCAAAATGGCTTACATTTCCCGGAGTCAGACTTCCATTCTTCTTCTGCTTCTTCTGATGGGGCTTGCTGTAAGTTGCACTGAGACCTATTGGTCCATTGTGCTCCCACCTAATTTGTTATGGGTCTCGTTCGAAGAGGCCGGTTTCCAACGCGAAGGAAAGAATCCTACCCATAGGAACGTCCCTTATTGCCTGGGGTTCCACCAGGCCGGCTCCAAAATGTTTATGTCGCAGTGTTAGGAGAGCCACACATTGACATAAAACATGAATTGAGGTTTCTTCCTCCAACTGGCACTTTCTGCAGGTGGCATCATTTACGATTCCAATTGTGAATAAGTGCTTCTGTAGGTGACCGTGTCCTGTTAGTAAACCAGCCACGATCCTAATGTTTTTCCTGCTCATTGACAGGAGAGTAAAGGTGTTGGTAGGCGACATTTCCCCGATGAGGAGTTTTGCCTGACGTAGCCTTGGTACCGAGGCCCAGTTGGCGCTGGATTGGTTACTTAACCAGCGCTCAACTTGTCGCTTTGCGGTGGCACGGGTAATTCCTAAAGCCGGCTCAGGGCCGATGAGCGGCTCTTGAGAACCTCTTCTGGCTAGAGCGTCAGCTTCTTCGTTACCCTCTATTTCACTATGGCCTGGTACCCATAGTAGTTTCACCCAGTTTGTTGTACCGAGTCTGTTCAGTGTCTGGCAACATTCCAGAACCAACCTGGAGTTGATTCTGGGTGAACTCAATGCTCTTAGTGCTGCCAGACTGTCTGTGCAGATGTAAATATGCAGATTGGAATAACCTCTTTGAAGGTTCTCCTGAGCACAGGTTAGGATGGCAAATACCTCCGCCTGGAATACAGTGGCATGTTTTCCTAGGGCAACGGTGAGTTTGACCCTCGGCCTACAGCCGTAGATGCCAGCACCAGATCCCCCCGCCATCCTGGAGCCGTCTGTGTACCAAACAAGTCCCCTTGGAGTGAGAAGACGCTGTTGCTGACACCAATCGTTCCTATCAGGGATGAGTACCTGAAATGCTTTATAGAACATGTAAAGCAGAGCCATGAAGTCGCTCCTTGTGAGAAGTTCTGGGACTTCTCAAAATGTTGGATGATCCCTGAGTGTCCCACTTGTTCCCCTTTCATGGCCCACATCTGGCCTTGGCTTAGTCTGTAGGCTGATTTCCTAGCCTCCGCCTCAATCACTAGGTGGAGGGGCGGAAGCCCCAGACGCACCTCCAGAGCTGCCGTAGGAGCAGTGCGCATTGCTCCAGTTATGCCTAAACAAGCCAATCTCTGTAGTCTGTTGAGGCTGTTTCTGATTGTTGCCTTGCTGGTTGCTGGCCACCAAATATGTTATTATTGGTCTTGTAACCACTGTGTATAGCCATTTGGTGACACGGGGCTTGAGATCCCAGCTGGTTCCAAAGGTCCGTCTACATCTCCACAGAGAAGCAGTGGCCCTTTGAATTTGTCTCTCTACATGAGTCCTCCAGTTCTGCTTTGAATCCAGGATAACTCCAAGATATCTGACCGATTCGGAGGGCTGGAGAGCTTTTCCGAAGATTGTGGGCTGTCTGAGACCCTCGATTCTCCTTCTTTTGGTGAAGATGACAAGTTCTGCCTTGGTAGGATTAATCCTGAGCCCTTGCCTTACACACCAGTTTTGTACAGTAATGAGGGCTTCTTGCATGATCCCACTTACTGTGCCAGCAAACTTTCCCATTGCTAATATTGCAAGGTCATCAGCGTAACCTAGCACAAAGATGCCTTTTGCAGAGAGCTCCCTTAGTAGCCCGTCCACGACCAGACACCATAACATTGGAGACAGGACTCCACCCTGAGGACAGCCCCTAGTGACCGTCGCTCTTATGGAGAACTCGTCTGCTGAAACGATTACCTTTCGGCCCGACAGCATAGAACCGATCCATCTTATCAACGAGGGTTCGATCCCGTGCCTTTCGGCCGCTACACAGATAGAATCGAAGGAGGTATTATCAAACGCCCCTTCTATGTCTAAGAATGCACCGAGCGAAAGCTCTTTGTGGTGCAGGGTTTTCTCTATCTTTGAAACGATCGCATGGAGTGCCGTCTCAACTGACTTGCCTTGTTGGTAGGCGTGTTGTGATGGGTGCAGCGGAAAAGCCACCAATGCTCCATCCTTAACACTTTAATCGCCACGTGAAGCTAACGTGCATCTCTATCTTTTTATTTACAGCGCCATGTGATGCTAACTTGCATCTCATGTTGAAAAGTTTTCGTGGCCGTGTGATTCACGGTAGCTTCTCATTGTGCGTAACTTTACATGCTTTGCCTAATGCACGTGGCCTCCTATACCCAACAACACATTTACCCCTTGGATAGCGTATTTGGTTGCCTATTTATAGGCGTTTCAATAGTAGATATGTTTTATTGTTTCTTCTACGTAGTGGCCCTTGAGACCCATTTCTGAATTTGTATTGCGGCGATTAACGTGTTAATATACCTTTCAATCAGCCTCTCCTGCTCCTTTAGCAGGAAAGAAGTCAGGCTGATAGGTCTAAAGTCCTTTGCGGTATCATGCATTGCATGTCCCGCTTTGGGTAGGAAAATTACTTTGACCGTCCTCCAGGGCACAGGAATGTGTCCTAGGGCCAGGCTAGTACGAAAAATGTGATATAGGGGCCGTAACAGCACCTCCAATCCATGCTGTAGCAGAGCCGGAAAAATTCCATCAGCACCAGCGCTCTTATATGGTTCAAAGGTGAACAGTGCCCACTTCAAACGATCTAGACTCACTACCTTTGAGGCCGTCTTCCAGTCCATCGCGGTGTGCGCGATGCGTGGGGGCCTCTCAGGTAGAGCTTCTTGTACAAGACTGGAGCCGGGGAAGTGAACATCAATGAGATGCTTGAGAGCCCCCTCTCTGGTGTCCGTGAAGGTACCCGATGGGAGCTTCAGCATCCCCAGACTGGAACCTGGAGTTTTGGAAAACACCTTTTGCAGTCTAACTGCTTCTGGTAGGCATTCAATACTTTCGCAGAAGGCCCGCCAGGTGTCTCTTCTACTTCTGCGTATGCAGCTTTTGTATGACCGGAGGGACAGTTTATAATTGTCCCAGTCCAGTTGAGACTTTGTGAGTCTGGCTCTATTAAAGAGCCTGCGCGTTTCTTTGCGGAGGGACTGGAGTTCGGGGTTCCACCATGGAGTCCTTTTACCATCCCTGCATCGCTTCACAGGGCAATTAGTCTCGTATGACTCTATGATGGAGCGGTGTACAAGATCAACGCTCTCTTCTAGCTCGTCAGAATTTTTTGGAATGATTCTAACCAAATCTAACCTATTTCGGAAGTCCTGTTTATAGCCTTCCCAATTGGTTGCTCTGGGATTTCTAAAAATATTCGACGCTGGCGGTCGCTTTAGATTTAGATTGAAAGTGATATGACGGTGATCCGAAAGGGAGGGTTCCGTCGATACCTGCCAGTCTTTGACTAACGGAGCAACCGTAGCGGTGCCCACTGTTATGTCGATGACTTCTTGCCTTCTGTCGGTGACAAAGGTAGGTGTAGTACCACAGTTTAGTACCTCCAACTTCGTAGTGTAGAGATACTCCATTAGGCCTCTACCTCGTGGGTTGATGTCCGTGCTGCCCCAACAGATGTGGTGCGCATTGGCGTCACACCCTACCAGCAGAGGTAAATTATTTGTGTCACAGTAGCTTACCAGTCCCTGAAACTCTGGGGTAGGTGGCAGTTCCTGTGCATCGTAAGGAAGTAGGCAGAACTAAGACCAAAGCTCCTCCTGCTGTTGCCATCTATAAGACCAATTTTGACTGCTACTAGATCCCTGGAACAGAAATTGGGCAATATATGTATATCGGTTAGTCCCGAAGAGTATATGCAAACTCTCGGTATAACCGCACTTGTGCAATAAAACAAAGAACCGCTATTGAGACATAGCCCCTGGACAGAGCCATGTCGTACCCATGGTTCCTGAATAAGTGCTATATTAATATTATCATTTGTAAGCCTCCTCTGCAGAGCATAGGAGGCTGCTATGCTGTGTTGCAGGTTGATTTGTAAGAGATGGATACTATTCATTAAGGGAAAAGCGTCCACTCCTACTCCTGCGCCTCCGTCGCATCCTCTGCCTCCGCAGCAGAGTCAGACACCTCCATGTCTTCAAGCTCTGCTACGGGCGGCTTTTCTTTTGCATGTTTGGGGTCCCAGAAAGAGACCCTTACCATGCCCGCATATGCCTTCATGCCGAGTTGCTTCAGAACCGACACGGAGAGCCCGTCCACACCAAGAATAAGCCTGAGCCCTTTGGACTCGACCCGTCCGGCATGCCGAATCCTCCAGAGATCGGTCCGAAGTCCCGGATTCTGGCGTTTTAACCTTCTTAAGATGGTAGCCCCGTCCTCAGGTACTCCCGGTATCCAGGCTACCATCTTACTCAGCCTGGGAATGGAGTCGCCCTCTAAAAAAAAAACGAGTTCGACTCCTGTTCTCGTGCTGATCTTACCGACGGTTTCTTTTAACCAGGTCTTGGAGAAGGCATCGGAACATGTGACCATAATGATCCCTTGTTCCGTCCTTCTGAAATCGTCGTATTTTGGGTGGGGCCCCTCATCTGGGATCCCATCCATGTATTCGCCGAGGGTAAGTTGAATTTCCCCGGCAAGCTCCACAGAAATTTGCGACTCCGGGAAGTGTCCCCGAGCAATCGCAACCCTGAGTTCTTTGTTGGCCGCTTGACTGTACGAGAGCCCGGGTCGGACCCTCTTGGCGGCTTTCTGTGCACTAGGAGGAGTCTCCTTCTCTGGGCGGCCCCGTTTGGAGCCCCCAGCAGAGAGTGTGACCTTCTCCGTGGCACTAGGTTGGTCTGTGACAGTAGTGCCTCTGGTGAGAAGCTCCTGCTGTGTGTCAGTACCTGTCGACGGGCCTGGTTGGTCACTGGTAGCCAACCTGGCCTTCGCCTTCTTGCACCGTCTTCTTTCTGCACCGCAACGGTTTCTCTTAGTAAGAGGCCCTTTTTGCGATGCAGGGTCGGTTTCTGAGGAGGGCCCCGAAACGGTTTCCTCCTCATTGGGTAGTACTGGAGGGGCTCCAGTAGAGGAGCACCCTCCTGAGGTGGTCAGAGTAGGACCTGCAACGGATCCCTCCTCTGAAGGGGTGTTGGGGTTTTTAATAATGTGTTCCATAATTAATCCCACGAGTAGTCAGGAAAGGAGGTCCGCTCCTGCAGAGCCTGTTGCAGGAGTAGGGCTAAGGGACCATGGAAGGGCGCCAGGTATTCCATGGGCATCGTTCAAGGCACTGTCACCCTGTGCCATCCAGCTCTCGGCACGATAGCTTCCACCTTAGCTTGGGGTTAGTTTATTGACTTCCCGGTCTAGATCCGAAGGGTTTAGTTTAAACAGGGCCACCACGAGAAGGATGCAATCTCAGATCACATAGTCTAGGACTACCCAACGGTCTTGAAAGACCGGAAGCGAAAAGTGCAATACTTCCAGAACTTCCCTGTGGGCTGCCTTCTGCCAGGGGACATAATTAAATGTCAGCCCTGATGTCCGGCAGCCCACTCGACCCCCAGACTTCCATTAAGCCTGTATCTGAGGCTTCGTAAATTTGACAAAAATGTTGCCTCGTGCAACTAGCACGCTGCCAAAATAATGTGCACTGTATGCTGAATGTTTCAAAATTACGTACGCCACTGTAATTCGCGCGTCACACTTCTTATAGCTAATTTCACAATACCTTAATTGGTCAGTGAAAGCGCCAAGCAACTGTATTGCTGAATCTGCAGTGCAGGGAGACCTCGCCTTGGGTATTCTGCGACGCCATTGAAGATGCTCTCGAACAAAGAAGGTATCCTGTGACGACGATAGCTTCCAAAGGTGTAACAAGAGTCGAAAGGGGCGGCCGACCAACTAGATCGGGGAATTGAGGCAATAGAATCCTTCCTAGAAGAAATAGGGCTGGGCTGAACGACAAACAATAACGGTCCACCCTGTATATAAGCTTCACGACCGTTCCCATTATAAATCCGCTAACATTAGCGTTAAAACGTACTCGACGGCACTCTAAACTTTAGGAACGGATAGCATTTGAAATTGCACACAAGCCGAAACAGTCCGATGCGCCTCTAAGAACAATAAGGGTGGTTCTTTGTTCTTAGCGTTAATCGCACATACGTGCAGTCAGAAAGCGTAAACAGAACTGTGGAAACGATGCTAAGATGCAACGTTCTTTTGGTGCATTTTTCATTCGGAAAATTTCCATCATTGGGCATCTCACTTCTGTGCATACAAAATCTATTGTTCAGGGTTCTAGATTGCATCAGCCAAGTGCAACGCAGCAAAATACGGGGCTTACCCGGCCAAGAATGTCGCCGGCTTGGAGCCGTAATATGATAGTTGACAGGCAGTGAAGGACGCCAAGAATTTTGAATTGAAGACTAAACGCAGACTCCATGTGAATGTGAAAATGTAAATGTGTTCTAGCGAAGATCGGGCGTCTTAACACTCTTTACCTTCTATACTCTTCTATTTGCCAGATCTCTGCTACAGCTATTCTTGTTGTGGTTGGCAGCACATCCTTGTAGTGGTAATCGACGCACACACTAAGTTTTTACTTTCGCACTAATACTTGTCTATCACACTCTTTAGGTGTATGATAATATTAATAGGTACATACCACTATATTAACTTCTAAAATTAACTATTAAATTCGATTTCAAATAGGACTTGTGTTAATTCATATTATATTTTTTTACAACCCCTTTTGTTCTGTTGATTTTCAAACTAACCGCCAAAACCAATGGTTATCAAACAAATGATATTACAGTTTTCTTTTATTACTTGTTATGACTTTTCTAATTCATAATTCATATTTTTTAGGTTAATAGTTTTACATTGTGTATGTCTTCAACTACATGACCAAATATGTAAGAACCAAACCCCTATATTACATATTATAACAATAATTACCTCTTTCAGACAAGTCCCGACTAATTTGTATTACAATTGCCACCAAAACTGGACTATTTACATATGACTTGCAAATACCGTTGTAAGAAACCGAAATTCCAATGATAAAAACGAAACCATCACTCCTTTTAGGAACATTATTTTAAGCTGTTTTTTATTTTTGTAGTTATTGAATAGTCATTTAATGATCATATCAATATATAGGGCAAATCCACTGATGATGATGATGGTTACAAAAAAAAATTGTTTTAAAGTAATTATTAAACTTGTTCAAAAGTATTTTTGCCGTAACGGTTTCTTAAGAATCGCACACAACACATACAAAGTTGAATTGATTTTTTGTTTTTGTTAAAATTTGATTGGAAAGAAATAATTAATAAATTTGTTTTGATTAAGCATTAAAATAAATTTTTGCTATTTATTTATTACATGATATAACGAACAGTATTTTTTTACAGCATTTAACTAATTTCTTAAATACACTCATTAATAACACATTCAATTTGATAATAAACGCGAAGATAAGGTGCCAAAGTATTCTTGGAAAGCACCGAAGGGCGCATATCAATAGTTTTTATAACAATAGACTGATTCATAACATTGAACTGTAAAGCAGAGTGAAGTGCGTATTGACAATTTTTATGATAAATAACGGGTTCATATCATTTCATAGTATTAGCGAAATGGAGTAATGCTGAGTGTTGAAGTATTCTTGGAAAGCACCGAAGGGCACTTTTCTGGGGTTGGAGGGTACCGTATATTTGTTTTTATTTTTTAGAACCGTCAAAGCTCCTCTTTCTCTAAAAAAGCCCACTTTTCAGGGGAATTAAGGTGTTTCGTTCACTGCCAGGTCACCTGAAGCAAATTTAGAATGTTTCCAAATTTAAATCCGTCACTAAATTTTTAATCAAAAAATGTTTTTACTTATTTTTCTTTTAACTTTGTTTATGTTTATTTATTAATCAGTATTCTGTCAAAAAAAATTGTAATGATGATATATTTTGTAACCTGTAATTTAGCGCCAATAGTGTTTATGTATATCTTAAACCCATTTTAAATTGTATTTGTGGTGCAACATTTGTGTTTTGACGTTGTTTTATCATTTTCAATGATTTTGTCGGCAATAAAGATATTATTATTATTATTAAAGCATCCCTATGCAGATGATCTCATACTAATGGCAAGAACTCAGGAAGAACTAAAAGGGCTGGTAAGAAAACTGGAGGATAAAGCAAAGACTGCCAGACTAATCATAAACGAAGAGAAGACAGACTACATGATATTAGGAGATAGAAGACAAGAACCCAACCAGCATCTAGTGGTAAAAAATATCAAATGAGGGAAGGAATATAAATTAAAATGTGTAAACAGCGTAGTTTATCTAGGGGTGGAGGTAAACAGTGAAGGGTATATAATGCAAGAGATAGAACGGCGGTTAGTGGCAGGGTACAGGTGTGCGGAATCCCTCCGAAACATTCTAAGTAACAAAAAACACATCGCGGTCGCTGAAAGTGCAAATATACAAAACCATAATTAGACCAGTGATAACATATGCCAGTGAAACATGGGTTCTAACAAAAGTTAATTGTGACAAGCTGGAGGTGGGGGAAAGGAAAATCTTAAGGAAAATGTTTGGAGGAATAAAGGAGCAATGTGAATGGAGACGACGAACAAACGCAGAAATATCACAAATCTACAAGGAACCCGGAATAAAAACTATAGTATAACAAAACAGACTTCGCTGGGTGGGACACATATGGAGAATGGGAGAAGATAACCTCACAAAAAAGATACTTAGGACGGAGCTAGGTGGGCGAAACCGAAGAGGTCGGCCAAACATAGAATGGTGGGACAACGTGCTACAGGTCTTGCAAGAGTATGGTCTAACGGACTGAAAACAAATAGTACAGGACAGGAAATTATGGAAGAAACGAGTCAAAGCCATAGGCCTGCGGGCCTAAAGCGCTGATATATATATATATATATATTAAAGCATCATTTGGTGTCGGAAAGATTACTTTCAAGGGATGTAACTTCCCTCTGTGCAATGAACCTCGGCCTAATCGCATAATACGGGCATCATTAGTATTTATGCCTACAATATTTTTTAAGAGATTTTGTATTACAACTTTATCATCATGCATGAAAGTGATTGCTAACTCAGAATTAGATTCAGAAATACTCTAAATAACTATGTCTTTCAAAAACCTCGTTAAATATATCTTTGTTATCAGGTCAGTGTTTTGTAACTGCTATTGTAGATGTCACTTCGATTTTTAGTTTTAATTCCTTAACGTCTCTTTCAGAACAAACAACTGCTTTGCTGAGAGCAATAATTTGATTGTTTTTTTATTTTACACTTTTTGCAAAAAAACAACATATTTCGGGTATTTGCTTGCAAGCATTGAACTTCAATTCGAGATAATTTGGTGCAGGTGGTACGTAAATACCTTTTGCAAGTATCACAGCAGATTGGTTGCGTATCTTTGACCTCTTGCATGCACTTTAAACAGGTGGCACCAGACATAGTTAGAAATCCAAAACTCAATAATTGGAATCAAACAGGAACAAAATTACAGCACAACCGCTCTCCTGCGCTACGCACTAGCTACTCTATTTATTGGTTATTCAAATCCATAAATTAAATCCAAAGTCTTGTTTGTTTCCATAGCTATCTTTGCCTTTTGTTAAATAATAGCACGCCTCACTTTCAAAAGTAAATTTGATGTTGCGACTATAGTTTATTGTGATAAATTGTTTAGCCACATATCAGTGAAGAATAACTTTTTAATAGTTAAGAAAAAAAAATTGTAATTTAATTGTTTCTAGGTTCAAATTATCTTCAGCTACAAGGAGAAATCCAGCTGGACTTTCATACCTTAAACTTCCATAAAATGTTTCTTTATCTCAAATTTTTAAAGAAATTTCTGTGCCAAGATTATATTTTACTTTAAAAAATTGTTTCTATATACCATGCCCAATTTTTCTACAGTGACATAAAATTCACAAGTTTAAGCGCCAGTACATTTCCGTTACTCAATTTTTTTTATTGTGTCAAATATAATTAATGATTTTATAGGGAGGTAGATATTTCTGTAATCTGAATATTTTTCGCTTATAGATTACTATCTACCTATAATCCACCCTAAGTACTAAGAATCTTTTCTTAGTATTCCTTATTTGGCTAAAGGTCACTAATACCTAATACGATAGGGGATTTAGTGAAACAATTAAAGGATTTTTGTTAATCAACGCTGAAATGTGTTATTACAGCATTAGAAATTGATTGAATAGGAATAAATAATTTATATTTTCATCAAAATTTCACAATTAAATACAATAAATATATATGTTTGAATGAGATATTTAAAGTAAGATAATACTATTAATTACAAATTAAAAGAATAATTTAATAAACCTATTAAACTTCCATTACAACTTTTCAGCATGGTAAAACAGTTATCACAAGTGTTATTTCTCTGGAAAGTAAGTACGGGTAAGATTAGAAGCAAATTACATTTTATGCTTGATAATTGCAACAAAATTTGGAATATAATAAATAAAAATCAGTAACTATGAAGATATGTTGCTCTAAATCAATAAAAACTTTTATGTACGAAGATATTTGAAATATTTAAGCTAACGTTGCCACGACCAAATTACATGTTTTTCGAAGGCATTTACATGGACAGACTGATATTTCATTTACTTACACATATTTTTTAAAATTCACTCAAAAAATAAATTTTTAAAGCTAACATTGCACTATGTAGAGATGTGTTTACATTTGCCTCTGGAATGACCAAATAAGTAACAAGACGGTGTTTAAAGAGCAAGTTAGATATCCCAACTAAACAGATGGTGTTTCACTAGCATATCACGAACACCATCTTTGAGAGGTTGATTATTGGAGTCCTTTTTTCTTGGTAATTCCCAGTCAGGGTTTAAATTAAATGATAATTGGGATAAAATTCGAAGCTCACATTTAATTTGAACCCAACCTGGGCTGAACACAAATGACCAGGGATGATACCTTAAAGTAATTACTGATGCATTACTTGAGTGAACAAGGCACTTCACTTACCATTTTTGAACCACTTCACTACAGGAACATAAAACTTCTAACCAAAGATGTAGAACTTGTTCATTGAGACCCATACAAACTAACGAACGCAGTTTTACATCCATTTGTGCATGAGCGTTGTCATGGGACAAATTTATAGATTGCACACATCGATACAAAAGCTAAAAAAACATGTTAGATGAAAATGGACTTAGTATAAACATTAGCAAAACTCACTTCTTCAGGTGTAAGAACTTTACCATCCTCATCTAATCGATATGTTTTGCATAGTACCAAGCGGCTATACACCGAATTAAAATCTTTTTCAACCTCTTTAGTAGCCGCTTCTTCTATAAATAGCCAAGGATGACAGGGACCACCTAACAATATTGCTAGTTTGCAACTTGTTTTAAATTTTTTTAATTACATAATTACCAAGAAAATTTGGTCGCTTCATTCCATGTTCAAGAACTTGCTTGACAACGGGGCACAGCGTTCCTCTAACTAGATCTGTAACAGTTTCAGAAATACTGTCATCACCAGCACTACTGTATTGCTTGCTACGTTCATCAAGCAACTCAACAAACTTTGCGGGAAACCAGCCTAAAATTTGTAAGAATTAGCTATGCTGTCTATCTCAGATTGCAATAACTACAATTTTATATTTCATATTAGAAAAAAATTACCTCGAAGCCCATTTAGTTCTCCTATCCAACAATGTTCATCTTTTTGACTAATAATGGTAATTATGTCATTTTTTCTAAATCCTAGTTCATCATCATCATGTCTTTCAAAGTCTGGAAAATCTTTGTTAGGTTGATGTTTATTTGACAAATCATATCTTACCTAGTAATGCTTTTGCACGTCTTTTCCTATTTTTTGATACATTTATGTAATTTGCATGATCGGCTGCATGACTTTCCATTGAATAATCAGCTATTAGCAGTATCTCTGAATTTAACTTTGGTTCCAATTGCACAAAATGTCGAGCAATCTACATAAACAAGTAGGTAATTACATTTATGCGTAACATAAATTGAAATAACGTACCTGCAGAATACCTTCACGCAAGTCAACCAGTAATTCGGTTTGTTTAATATTTTTAGATTTTATATCATTTTCATCATTTTCATTGAACAACAAAAGTTGAATCACTGATTTTGATTTTTTAACTTGACGCCTGGGAATTAATAGAAATATTTCAATTATAATACATACAATAATGAACATAACCAAAAACAAAAAGGTAATAAAAATGCCATCTGTAAGTAAGAAAGGAATCTACTTTACCCACCTTGCTAAATGTTGTTTAGGCAAATTGGGAGCAGCATCAGGATTCCCCACCAATGCACCTTGATCAGCCATCAAGTAAGCTAAGTGTCTCCTTCGATAAGTTTCAATCATAACTTCGTTTAATGAATTAGCAACTTGAAGAGATACCTTAGAGACATATCAAATTAGTAAAACCAATTTCAATTAATTACCGTTTCTTTACCTCTAATAGCTTTTCCACATCATCGGTATCTCCAGGTATGTCAGAGAGAGCGTTAAAGATCTGAGCAGAATTTTCTAAAGTCTTTAGATAAGGCTCCTTCATTTTCAGCATTCCTAGCGTGACTTGAAATAGTACTAGCGATCCACTAAAGAAAAACAGGTCCCAAATACGTAGCAATATTTTCATGTGTACCACACTGGCAAATAAAGTCAAAAACCAGTGGAGGGTAATTAAAGATAATTCAATGTCATGATTCTTTAATACGTCGTCTACATCAGCTAGATAATTCGTAATCAATGTGCGTAACACACGCTGGTCAGCTTGGATGCCTGAAAAAAATGTCATGAACCACCAACTTAAAAATTGTAAAATTATGTATAAATATTAGGATCTATTTATTTAGTTTAAAAATTAGTAACTTTAATAGCCAAAATAAACACATTGTAATATAGCTATGTATACAGGTTGTAAATGTCGTACAAAGCATGAAGTCAATGTAAACAATTACAAAGGATCAACTCTAATTACATATATTTATCTTTAAAATATTATTAGTTCTAAGCAAATCTGTTTTATAAAATGAATAACCATTTATAAAAATGTTACTTTTTAAAATGTATTTTATGTAGCCAATCTTAATTAACCATTGGCATGGTAAAACAATGTTGCTATGTTATATGACCACAGATATAGTCGATCCTTCGTAATTTTGCCTTCACACGGTAATAGCTACAAAAATGGTTAAATTACAAATTCTGATTTAAAAGTTTGATATAAACATAAATTCTGTAGATTTAGCAAGCCTTTGAACAACATAAAAAACATTTCAGCCAACTTATTATTTTTTCTGGATGTACTTAGTGATGTACAAGGTGCCCCAAAAAGGAGTGGTAACTCTTCCGAATTGTCTCAACAGATGTCGCTTTATCTAAAGTACAGCGACCAAATACTTATAATTTTTAAATTAAGTGATACCAACTCAATTTAAAAATTATAAGTATTTGGTCGCTGTACTTTAGATAAAGCGACATCTGTTGAGACAATTCAGAAAAGTTACCACTCCTTTTTGGGGCACCTGGTAGGGTAGTAATGTACCGGTAATTTAAATAATATTACGTAAAGTTACCCAAGATAATTCATGGTAATATTGGGCTCAAAATATTAATCTCATTCGCCTGGGAGCGGAGTTCGAATCCCAGTGGACTACTTTATCTAATTTGCAAACTGATATAATTCGAACGAGGGAAGTTCCGTGTAAACCCCTGTACAGATTTTTAAGAACTTAAAGAACTTTAATAACGAACGAAAACAGGACGGTGTCAACCAAGATAAAAACCAACTAAAATGACGGACGAAAAAGAAGTAACGTTAATAGATGTTATGCAGAAATTGATAAAAATGGATGAAAAAATGGACGACACAAATAAAACTATCAAAGAACAAAGGAACAAAATAAGTGAAATGGAGGAAACTATAAAACAGCAGGAAACAAACGCTGGAAAACGAAGTCAGAAAAAAGAATTTAATAAGCTAATTTCGCCTATAAGACGCAAACAATGAAAACATCCCAGTAGAGAGTTTTCGCTCACGTCACGCACGTTTCACGCTTGCTTTAAACACTCACGTTCACGGCGTGACACGCCACTCACGACGTGACACGCAGCTTTTATTTCAAAATTTAAATTCAGATAGAACAGAATGTTCCAATTTAAAACCAATGAAAAAACCCTAAAGAGAACTAAGTATGTTTTGCACGTGACATAATTTACGTGATATGTTGGTTTAAAAAAAATGTAATCAACATTTTCAGTGTTAAGTCGAGTATACAAAACAAAACATGACTTTTCTAAAAATAGGTTTATCTACACATCTACACAATTCAGTTTTGATTTAATAATAAAACATAATTAACATTTTCAGCGTTAAGTCGAGTATACAAAACAAAAAAACATTACTTTTATTAGAATAATAAGTTCATCTACACATCTAGGTACACATTAAAATTTTGATTTAAAAATAATATGTAATCAACATTTTCAGCGTTAAGTCGAGTTCTGCGCTCTTCTAAAATTCGCCCAGCTGTAGAAAATACTCTTTCGCTTGTAGCGGAACGTGCCGGTATGTTTAAAATTTCTCAAGTTTTTTTAACAGTGGCGTATTTACACTGTTTTTCCACAATCCTAAAACGTCATCTACATTTCCGAATTTTAATTTAACATAGTAATTTAGTTCTGTATCGACATCATCATAATTAGATGTGTCATCGTCAGAGCTATCTCTAAGTGTAGAAAAATAGAAACCTGATGCTGATGTACCAGTTTTGAGTCGTTTGCTATGTATTTATCATTATCATCTATTTCCATTTTCGTTAATTTGGATTTACTCTAGGATTTCCTTTACAGTCGAACGAATATCTTCTTTTTACTTCCTTTTACAATAAAGGAAGTATTGGATTCACCCCAAAAATTCGAAATTGAGTTTTCAACAGATCTTTACGTTTTCGAGTCCCCTGAACCCAAAAAACATATTTTTTTTCATTGGTCTGTCTGTCTGTGTGTGTGTCTGTCTGTCTGTGAACAGAATATCTCAAAAACGAAAAGAGGTATGGGGTTGAAACTTCATATATAAGTTTTGTGTAGTATGTAGATGAGACAGCAAGCTTTTGAAGAAAATCGCATAACCGGAAGTAGGTGTTTACTCTTGTAATTTTTCAGTTTTTTTCGATTTTTTCAAAAACGGCTCTAACGATTTTTTTTTAAACTTTACATTTTTACTACATTTTTAATGTGTATTGATGTGAAATAGGTGATTTTCCAGTTGAATACTTCTAAAGTAGGTCTTTTTTGTTTTTTTTTTCTATTTTTTTTATTAACTCCTATTTTAAATAAAACACCCGGTATATTATTACATTTTTGAATTCACCTTAAAATTCTAGAGAAAATTTGTCTCTTTAACTAACGCTCTATTTTGTACCGTTTTTGTAGAATTTGTAATTTTTGAAAATTTTTGACAAATGGTTAAAAATTAAAAATGAAATTTTTGAGTAATTATAAGAACACTGTAAAAGGAAGTTGTGTGAGTGTATCACACCAGATTTTTTTATGTGAAGGTATGAACTTTAAGGATTTATAATTAGGGTTCAAAAATAAAGCCACATAATGTAACTTGTTAGGCACAATTTGTGATTTAATGAATTTAAAAGTTGCTGCACCCTGCAGTTTTTTATTCGTTACTAAATATTTAACGTGAAATTAACGTGAAATGTGAATCACGCCTTGGAAATTTTCATTCACGTTCACTCACGTTCACGTCACGATTTTCAAATATTAGTCACGTTCACGACGTGACACGCCGTGACACGACTGTTTTCACGTCACACGCCCATCCCTACATCCCAGCTCAACAAACAATAGGAAAAGGCTTAAAGTTCCGGAGACGATACCTGCTGCAGCAAAGTGAATAAAAATCTGTGAATTTGTGAAGCATCATTCAGCATAAATAAAGTAAATAAATTTTGATAAAAAGCTTGGTTTATATTAATTATTTTGAAATATTTAAAAAGTGAGGTTAGACATAGCAAAAACATGGGTACCTGTTCCGTGGATATAACAGAAGAACAAAAGTATGCATGGGCGCAGTTAGAAAACTTCCCAGCGAGGGGCAATATTTATTCAGTATTGAGATAAGACAATTCATTTCACAGAGGGTCTAAAAAAGAAACATGCAAAAAAGTATATACATCCCGTATAGATCGAATCTAGGTCACATATAAAAAAGAATGTAAATCAGGATACACAATAATCTAACAGTAGTAACTCAACCAGGGAGTGAATAAGACTAACTTGAGATAAGTAATGTATTTATTTTAAATATTTGCAGAGTTTGAATTTAGCTTTCGTGGTGTCCAGATGTGTCCGTAACTGTGCGGTTTGGTGATAACCAGTTGTCTGTGTGATATCAGAAAGTTATTTCAATTATCATTTCTTAAAATTTGCTTAAACTATAAATAGTTTAGTGTTTCCTATCAATTAATCCCTACCGGTAATCCCGGTCCGTATTCCTTACAAACATAATACAATCAACTGTTTAAATGTCCAATATGGCAGCAAGCAATACCCCCAGCCAAAGGGGCCCCTTTGCAACCACTCCTAATAATGAAACTTCCAATCCTAATTGTAATCAATCGTACTCCACCGTGGCGTCAACTGCAGCACTCAACAAATCCACATTTCAGTACCCAAAGAAAGAACAAGCGATAATATTAAATTCCGTTGAAGGTTTACAACTTAAAAAATACGTGTATGCTATTGGAAATGAAGTTCAACTAAAACACATTATTGCTGCCTTGCGTCTCTCAAATGGAAGGATATGTATATATCTATCAAGTAAATAATTAGTCAACACCTTTACAGAAAAGTACGCTGCAATCAACATATCAGGACAAGACGTGAATATTCGAAAAATGATATCACCGTCTTCACAAAACTAATCATTTCTAACATGTGTCCTTCAATACCACATGAAGTTATAGAAAAATCACCAATTAAATTAACTTCTTCGGTTAATTTTATCAGAGCAGGTTTGCAGGAAGCAGGTTGCATGCATATAATAAGCTTTTGACGTTCAGTATTTTTTATGCCAAACACTAACGTACCCTTGCCAAATTCGTTACTAATTCAATATCAAGGTGACACATATCGAATCTTTCTACAACTTGATGACATGAAATGCTTTCTTTGCAAACAAAACGGCCATCGCTCTACTAATTGCCATTCTAATCTAACCGTTAATCTGAATGACATCACAAATAAACGAGCTCTAACAACAAGTGCCGAATTTTCACCTATCATAACCGACTCAAGTATCATGGACAACTCTGTTACTCGGAATGATCAACATTTACAAAGTAACACAAGAATTGCCGAATCAAAATCAAACCCCTAACGACCTTTTCCGAAAACTTCCAAAAAAGAAGCGAACCCAAAGAGAAACAGATCAGACTACATTAGATGAAATGTTACTACCAATTGAAAAAACTAACCGAAAATCCTCAACAATATAACTTTACCTACGAAAAATTTAGAAAGTTTTATGATGAAGTGTATTCTGCGAGAAATACACTAGAAGTAGCAAAAAAATACACCTCCAATATTAACAGTCTAATTGCTACATTAAGACATGTACAGTTTATTACATCACCAAAAAATAAAATATCGTTTTACAAGAATTGCATCTAATCTACAAAAATGTGTACTACAAGAAAACTATCCAGATGATTCCTATACCTCGTGTACTGAAACCAAACCTTTAGGTTCGTTCAATATGAATTCGCAAAGAAAATAATACAATTCAACTGCAGAGGTTACTATGTCAGATTAAACCAAATCCAAACGCTCTTATCTGACCATCAGCCTAACGTATTATGTTACAAGAAACTCATACCAAAGATACACACTGCCAATATATCAAGGGGTAACACATTTATACCAAAAACAGAACTGCTGGTCACGCCAGTGGAGGTGTAAACATTTGCATCCAAAACACAATATACTCTAAAAATATTCCGCTCGTCACGAATCTTGAAGCAGTAGCGGTAGAAGTTAGGCTACCTCAAAAGTTTATAATATGTAACACTTATATACTCCCAAATCATATACTAACCGACAATGAACTAGAAAATCTAATCTCCCAACTGCCAACTCCTTACATACTTCTAGGAGATTTCAATGCCCATAGTACATTATGGGGTGGCGACCACGTAAACCAAAAAGGGAGGATAATAGAAAATCTACTGATCTGTTCGAATACCACTGTCCTACTCAATGATGGAAATCCCACTTATTTCTATATGGCAAACAACAAATTCTCCGCCATAGACTTAACCCTGCAAAAATAGCATCTAATATAACATGGTATCCCTCACAAAACTTATATGGGAGCGATCACTTTCCCATAATTCTAACAACAGATCCAGCACCAACCTCAATATGGAAAATAGCTGAAGCCAACTGGACCATCCTTCAAACTCAATTAGAATTAGCAAATGTGAAATTCGATGCCGATATAGATATAGGCTCTAATGTGGAAAGTATACGTCAAGCCATAATGACAGCAGCTCAAGTGTCAATACCCACTAAAACTAATCGAGTATTGCAATATAAAGTACCGTGGTGGAACAATGATTGTCGTACTGCAATTAAGAAAAAAAAACCCGGCTTTTAATAAATATAGAAGATACCCTTCCAACGAAAACTTAATCAAGTTCAAAAAGCTTTGATCAAAAGCGAGAAGAATAATATTAGAAAGTAAAAGAAGATCATGGTCTAGCTATATAAACTCCATCAATACAACCACATCAAGTAAAGAAATTTGGTCAAAGATTCGAAGTATCCGAAAATCAGTACCAGCCTTTAATACAGCTGGCCTCGATACAGACGATGGACCTATTACTTCAATAAATGAAGTGTTAGAAGTCTTAGTCCAAACCTTCGAAGATACAGCAAGTTCCCGAAACTATACCCGTACATTCCTTGATCATAAAACGACAATAGAACAAACGCCACTTAGAATCCCGTATGCGGACCACGAACCTTACAATATCCCATATAATAGGAAAGAGCTACTGACTGCCCTAATGTCAACCAAGGATTCAGCACCAGGTCCTGATGGTATCCACTATCAAATGTTAAAAAATGCACCAGACAATGTAATGCATACCATCCTAAATATTTACAACCATATCTGGATGCAAAACTGTTTTCCAGATCAATGGCGCACATCGATAATAGTTCCAATTCTAAAACTAAACAAAGCCAAAGAACATCCTCATAGTTATCGACCCATTTTACTGACAAACACGCTTTGCAAATTAATGGAACGAATTGTCAACCAGCGCTTGATATGGATACTTGAAAACAGAAATCTTTTAGTTAAGAAGCAAAGTGGATTTAGGAAAAACCACTCGACTTACAACCATATTGCTAAATTAGAGACGGAAGTTAAAAATGCGTTAGTTAACAAGGAACACTTAGTAGCGGTTTTTATAGATATAAAGCGAGCCTACGATACAACGTGGAAGCATCGAATCCTCCAAATACTTGTTAGCTGGGGCATTGGTGGATCAATGATAAACTTTATTAGGAACTTCCTAGAAAAACGATCCTTTAAAGTTCAATCAAATGGCTTTATGTCAGAATCACATCCACAACAGAATGGAATACCACAAGGATCAGTTTTAAGCGTCACACTTTTCCTAATAGCGATGTTATATGCGGATGACCTCACATTTTACTATATACACAAAGATATAAAACTAATAGAAGACCAACTTCAAACAACTATTAACAAATTGGAGATTTGGAGTACTAAAACTGGTTTTACTTTTTCTCCTGCAAAATCCAGATGTATCAACTTTACCCGAAAATATAGATACACAAACCCACAGCTCACTCTAAATAACACTCGCCTACAATATGTTGATACAATCAGCTTCCTTGGTGTAACTAATATTTGATCAAAAGCTAACGTGGAGGCCGCAAATAGTAAAACTGAAAGATAACTGCCAACATTCATTGAATCTTATGAGAACAGTTTCACATAACAAATAGGGAACTGATAGGAAAACTATAACGCTGATCTTCAACGCACTTATCCAATCTCGCTTAGAATATGCTAGTTTTATATATGCTGTTAACTCTAAAAGTATAACAAAACATCTAGATACCATATGTAACATTGGTTTAAGACTTATCACTGGTGCCTTTAGAACAAGCCCTACTCTTAGCTTGTATAGTGACACAGAAAAAATGCCACTCCATTACAGACGTGACGAACAGAATCTCAATTATACGCTTAAAGTATTAAACCATCCCAATCACTCGAATTATCATATCCTGCAACACCCAAATTATACAACTCCCCATGCTTTAAACAAATCTATCCCTCCACCTTTCAATTTAAGATCAAACATTTTATTAGAGCAAACTACAATTGGTAATTCAAATTTCCTCCCTAGCTAACACCTGCTGAAATAAACCTGAAATTGACTTCCTACATTAAAAGTGAAACTCTTCCGGTGATGTATAGAACCCTTTTCCGACAAATAGTAAATCATTACCCGGGCTTTAAGCAAATTTACACGGATGGCTCGCGAGTGAATAACAGAACGGGTTGTGCGTTTGTCAGCGGTGAACACATTGAATCTTACAGACTTAGTGATTGTACATCAAACTATACAACTGAACTTTACGCGATCCTAAAAGCACTCCAATATATATGCACTCACGACTATTCCAGTTGGTTAATTTTGGCGCTCTCCAAGCAACAGAAATTATCTACGTAAGCCAAATCCACCAACTGATCGGCCAAGTTCTCACCAACAAGAATGTAGTATTCATCTGGATTCTGTCGCACGTATCTATAGAAGGAAATGAAATTGCAGACAAACAGGCAAAAGAAGCAACAGACGCATCAAAAATACACGACAACACAACAACCATCACAGATTACAAAGCATTTGCTAAAAGCCATACTCACCTTCAATGGATCATTTGAGGATGATAAAAGAAGATGTCTGCCAGTTAGAAATAGGGCATCGATTAACAAGTAGAGAAGTGTGTATCACACGACTACGAATAGGCCACATGCACCTCACTCATTCACACATCCTTAGAAGAGAAGAGCCACCGACATGTAATCAACGTAACACCATATTAACAGTAGATCACCTGCTATTAGACTGTGCAAAATATTCCAATGCATGGAAAGAAACATCGTTACAAACAGATATCAGGAAGATCCTTGGAACATCAACTGAAATGCAAAAGTGTTTGCGTTTCCTGAAAGAAACTGAAGTATTTAAGTTAATTTAATATATTTTGTAAATTAAACGTTAATTTCAAGTGCCAATAACCCTCGTAGTTGAGGCACTATAATTTTATAATAATAATAATAATAATAATAATAAATACTTGCAAACATTCCAAGCAGGTGCACTGGGATTTGGTGAGCCATTGGATTTTTTTTTTATTTCATTGTAGCTAATTTTACAAATATTAGAAACTGAATATTAAAGAAACACACTAACTATTATTCGCAGAGGAAACTAATAATAAAATAAATTTTACAGGAACACGAAGCTCTAATAAAAATGTTAATTTTACAATATGTGGTTTTTAGTAGGTATATTAGACACTACCTCTACCATCACTTCTTATTTACATCTGTTTCTGCCACAGCAGCAGTAGTTTCATTTGGATTCTTGTATCAATCATATTTCTCGGAAACTTATATTTCTTTTAATTTTTGCTTATATTAAATGTGGATCAAGGTGTTATTCGCATAAAACTATAATTAATCGCCTATTTAAAAGAGAATGTGAAACCCATATTCTAAAATAGCGAATAGCTAGATATTGGATACACCATTTTTGTCAAACAACTCATTCTAAATTATATTTGAGGCATTGAACCGAATTTGCATAAATCGCTGGAAATCGGTAAAGCGTAATATTTTCTTGGAAAATAGAGACAGTATTTATAATAAAATCGTTTTCGCAGAACGCTTCTTTCACTTCCGAAATTCAGATACAAAACTGAGGATTACGGTTGGAAAACATAGGGCGCATATGAAAAGAGGTAATTCCCCTAGTTTCCTAGCTAGCATCTGAACACGCAACTTATAACACGCCCCATACCACACATATGAAAACATGTAATTCCCCTAGTTCTCTAGCATTTAAGCACATAATAATTAGTAACATGTCCGCTTAAAAGAGGAAAATATTTTTAAGTTTCCAGAATTTTCCTGTCCACGTCCTG
This sequence comes from Agriotes lineatus, assembly GCA_940337035.1. NCBI lineage: Eukaryota > Metazoa > Arthropoda > Insecta > Coleoptera > Elateridae > Agriotes > Agriotes lineatus. The sequence continues at coordinate 22,612,752 of OW679202.1, forward strand.
TTAACCCTTAACTGGTAACGTGCCGTCTGTGAGACTGCAAGCAAATTTTAATCTCAAATTTTCAGCAAAAGAGTACCGTTTTTCGGCAAATGATCTTATCTAATCTTTCTCCTCTTGGTACCCCACCTATCGCACAATTATTGGTAAATTTGGGTAACTAACGCTGGAGATGTGTTTTATTTTTAGTTCAGTACAGTCTGTGAGACGGCACGTTACTGTTTACGTGAGAATTTTTTTCAATTGGTAGGCATGGTAGGCCCTGTGAATTACAATATTTCTTTAAGTTTTTTTTTAGAAATGCATTGTTTTACTTATTATTAATCGTAAAATAAATAAAATAAGTTTTTTTTTTGTTGTCTTGGTCTGGTAAAAAGTACATTACCAATTTGTGTTCAAGTTGAAAATTATCTTATTATTTTTTCTCTACATTAAGTTTTCGGTTATTTTAAATAAAATTATTACTAAAACATATATGCCTAACAAACCTCTATATATATATTTAAAAAAATAATTAAAACAGTTTAATTTTTTTCGCTTCAAAAGTGACGGTTTACGTGAGAATTTTGTGCCACTTCTAGGCATGGCAGGCCCTGTGAATTACAATATTTCTTTAAGTTTTTTTTTTACAAATGCATTGTTTTACTTATTATTAATCGTAAAATAAATAAAATTACTTTTGATCAAAAGTTTTCCTTTGTTATCTTGATCTGGTAAAAAGTACATTGCCAATTTGTGTTCAAGTTGAAAATTATTTTATTAATTTTTCTTTACATTAAGTTTTCGGTTATTTTAAATAAAATTATTACTAACAAATATATGCCTAACAAACCTCTATATATATATATTTAAACAAATAATTAAAACAGTATATTTTTTTTCGCTTCAAAGGTGTGCCAGTCTCACAGACTGCACGTTACCAGTTGTGTTCCAAAATTTCACGTTACCAGTTAAGGGTTAAAACAGAGTCCGCTTAACGCAGATGCCCTTGCATTTAAACTACAGTGCCAAGAATAATGCCAGCCTAATAGAGGGGTCCGCATAATGGAGTGTCCGTTATGAAAGATTTCACTGTATCATATTAAAACCACAACACAACAAAAATCTACATTACAATCGGCCCTCCACATTCGCGAGGGTTAGATTTACAGGCACCCAAAACTTTTAACTTTTTTTAATTATGTAATTATGACTTATTAAACTTTTTTTAGTATTTTAGATTTTCCACTTCATATTTAATTATCTATGGAAACCCGCAAATATAAAAAGCGAGAACGTGGAGTGACAACTACATTGTATATCTGCCTCATTACTAACCTATTAAGGTTGAACTGTAATAGGATGCTGGAAGTAAATCTTCTACAATTGTGACCATAATCCAAAAGGCATCTTCCTCTTCCAAAAGCAATAAGAGAGATGCTACAATCATTCCTGTTCCTTGACAATAGCTAAAAAATTTGAAGGTTTTATTTTGTATTTTTATATTTTCAATATTTATTTTATTTTATTTTGAGAAACAAACAGGCAATAAGCTTAATTACATGTTTCTTAACTCAATATAAATTTTATTAATATACGAAGCCAGTTTAATTTACCCAATGTCAGGATACAGCCACGATAATCCTCTCAAAATTCGTCGCAGACGAGGTATTCCCGTACTACTAATATGACTAAAGCATGCGTTCGTAGGCATGGTATGCAATAGGTCTTTTTCAATTTGCTTCGATGTCATGAGAGAGTCACTACTCGACATTCTTACTATATCCTTATAGCACATTTCCGATTGTTGCTTCTTTCCCAAGGCGCCTATAAATGTCTATTAGTAAACACTAACTGATTTATTACCGCATACCTGAAAGTCTCATCCATATCTGTGGACGCAATGAATGAGGAATCCCTACTCTAATCATTGTACGTAATTTATCTGTTCTTGGTAACTGCACTTCTACTTTATCCCATGTAAGATCCGATACTTCTTTATTGTGTGAAAACTCTAGATGGGCTACCCACTGCAATCTAAGTATCCAATATATTATTTGGCACAAGAAATGTAAAAAAAACTAACCTATGCTGTGCATCTTCTACAAATGGAATTCCAAGTAGTTTGTTTGAGCTTTGCTCAGGACCATCTTCTTCATCTACACGAAAACCAAATTCGTCAAACCTATAAATTTTGCCGCTATTTTAACCATATTAAACAGGTAAATTATATAAACCTATATTCTGGTTGAGAGTTTGGGTCGTCAGGAACCACGGACAACTTCGCCATTATATCCTGGGGCCACATACTGGGGGTGAGAGCTGAAAAGGGACCACCTGGACTCGGAGTTAGAATATCGCTCATGTTAAGCCCTTCAGAAAAGTTTTCCCCGAACGAATCGTCCTCCAAGTCATCTTCAGAAATCGCCAGTTCGAATTCTCGTTTCTAAAGCAATTATAATTAGAGCTTTTCAGATGTTGAAACTAAATTTTTGCAATTTTTAGGTTATATTTACATATTTGACGAACTTAATAAAAATTAAATATTTACGTTATGGTCTTCCTTTCCTACATATCCTTCGTGATCCCTGTGGCTAAATAACGACTTTGCAATATCCATTTTAGTTGAATTAATTAAAATATGTTGCGAAACTTATTTATGTGAATAAACTGATTCTGAGGTAAATGCACAACTTTTGATTATTAGCCTGCTGTAATTTTTAACTAGGCAATTAGGATGTTATATATTACGGTCACACCACTATCTCTAATCATTTTTTTTAATTTGTGTATACAGCCCCAAAAGTTATATGTGGGCGAATTGTGACTGTGACGTCATTTCTTATCTGATTTGTTGACAGCGCCGTGGTTGCGTTCAAGAAAGATTTAATATTTTGTTTAGCTGAACGCTTCCCATTTATTATATGTGTAAATGACAATATGCATACAACACAAGCGATATGCTCTTTGGTACCACAAGTTTACAGCCACACCCACAGAACAATACCTACTCATAAGCTAAACAAAAGAAATGTTATATTGGGTTCTCTGTGTGTTATATTACAAATAAGGTCACACCGTCAAAGTATTGCCAGGCCGAGAAAACAAAAATGCCATTCTCCGGATGGGAAATTACCGTATTTTATAGGAAATTATAATACGACCAGTGATTTTGAAAGGTATAGATACAAATACAGCATTAACGTATTACACACAAAACAATGTATTACATACGGTTATGTGTCAAGATGTGTAACATCTATTTTTCGTACTATCTTCTTCTGTAATACCTACAGCATATGAATATGCTCTATTCGTTTCGCAATTGCGAGCACAGCACTCTAGATAAATAATACACCACACTTCTTTTTGTTTTTCAAAAACGTATGTTTTTGATTACTACAACGTTTTATAAATGACACGTAAACGTCAAACTAAATCATTTTTGTGGAACAAAAAACGGTGCGCATTTAAGTTTTTTACATAAAGTTACTATATTGCAAAGAAGTACATTCTAGTTTCTAGAAAAAACATTTAAATTACGAAGAACTGATGCAAATTATAGTCAAGGTGCTGAAGTGTATCGTGTGTGAGTATTTCCTACCTTGATTAAAAAATTACGCTTCGCAATTTTTATTACTTAATGCAAGCAAGGCGTGTGACAAAACAACCTTTAAATGAAAATTTCTATAAAAACAAATACAGAAAAACTTGAGAGATTCTATAGAAACTTTCTAGAATACGTAAGGTGTGCCTATTACTTTGAAATTAATTGAAAATATAAGATGCATTGATGTCAGTATGACATACCACGTCCTGGCAACGTAAATTTTGGTGCCTTAGCTTCAGGGTTGGCAGCGCAATTACGACAAAGATAAATACATATACATTCTTTTGCTTGAGAAAAAGATGTCACCTTACAGTATGTTGGTACAATATGGGAAGCTTATGTTTGTATCTATCACTGAGTACGACTAGAAATTTTAATGAAGGAACAAAGTTATTTGTCATAATAAATTCATTGTAAATTATATTCTGTGTATGTTGATATTCGAAAAGAGAAATACTGTACATTTACGTACGGTAATAAAGTTTGGACCGTATACCGTATTTGGAGCAAAATACCGCACAAGTGGCAACACTGCGCCGTCACGCGAGAAAAGTTGAGCCATCTAGTGATGTTAATTGGGAATACTACTGTACCGTAAATAGTAATCTGTAATTAGCTAATCAGATGCCGATTTTGTCAACTTAAGACTTCACTTAGTGAGTAAATTTGAATATATGCTGTTTACATATCTTTTGCATGACGGTTGCCCATGAAAGTTTCCACAATTTAGCTGTATAAAATAACTTTTTCGTGTTTAGACGAGGTTTGCATTTAAGGTTATGGTTTCGAAACGCATTTAGGTTAGAAAACATGACAAAACACCATATACCTCACTCTTCACGAAAGTGTCGGTTGATGAGGTGCTAGTAATGTTCAAAGATCTCTCGCTACAGACCAAGTTGAACTTGTCGAAATTTGCTTGAAAAACACTTACTTCAGTTGGAACAATGAATTATACGAATATTTACATGAAGGCATTTGAAACCAAGGTTCTCGAACAAGCACAGTTAAAACCGACTTGCTGGTTTAGATATGTAGCCGATTCCTTTGTCATCTGGTCACACAGACGCTAGACATTGAATCTGTTTCTAAAACACTTGAATTCTGTACATCCGAACATACACTTTACAATGGAAGTAGAGAAAAATGGCAATACGTTTTTAGACGTTCTAGTAAAACATAAATCAGATGGCAGTTTAGGAAAAAAAGCACACACGGACAGATATCTAAATGCTAACTCACACCGTCAGTCAATGCAAAAAGCAATAGTTCTCCAGACTTTGGCGACCGGAGCCGTTCATATCTCAGATGCAGAAAATCTAGAGCTAGAAAAGGAACATCTATTTGACTCTTTACAAAAGAACGGATACACAATTACCGTCATACGAAAAGCGCCAGACAAGAGTATGACACAAAAGGCTAAACAAGAATCCCCACCTCTAGAAGGCTTAGCATTTCTACCTTATGTAAAAGGCTCGACTGATAAGATAGAACGTGTCCTGAAACGATGTAACATCAAAACTGTGTTCACGACCAATGAGACTGTGGGTAACGACTTCAGATCAGTAAAAGAAAAATTCCAAGTTCTGGCGTATATCACATTTCTTGTTTTTGCGGCTCGAGTTACATTGGCAGACTCTGTTTTGGGCCACAATGATGCTTGGATTGGGGTAGCGGGTAGACACTCTACGATCCCGGTAGAGAATAAATCTACTTCAGGGAAGCGACCATGTCCTCGCAAGCCTCGATTCTCTTCCACCTCCTAGTACTGGGAGGGAGTTGTGTCCGCAGCTTAATCTTGTCCACGACCTATTACATCCTTCCTTTATCCTATATTAGCTGGCTCCGGTTGATAGTACTCAGCAAGGGCTCCTGTCTAAGGTTATAGATGATAACCGGTCAACGGTCTTGAGGAAAAACGTCCGAGAGAGCGGAAGAACCAAACTAGGGAAGACCGATCTCTACAGCTCGGCAAAGCAATAGGTCTAAGGGAAGAAAACCATAAAGTTAAATTACCTGGTCCTCCAAGTTGGGGGTTGAGACTGGGCCAGCTTCTCAGATCTTGCAAAACAATACAATTGCTAAAAAATCTAGAAAGATTGGAAAGCCGGACGGATGTACAAGGAAACCACAAAAGTTTTAAAATAGGATTATGAATACAGGCACATGGAACATTCAGGGACTAAGCACAAAGTATAAAGAGGTTTTCGAAGAATTGGAAAAATTCAAGATCGATATTGGAATATTAAGTGAAGCTAAGAAGAAGGGGCATGGAAGCGAAGAAACTGAGAATTAAATTCATTTCTATAGCGGTGTGGACAAATCAGAAAGAGCTACTGCAGGTGTCTCAATAATAATTAAAAGATCTCGAGGACATTTTATAAAATACTGGGCGTTCGTAAACGAAAGAATAATACAGTGATAATTGGAGTTTATATACCGACAAATAACTCTCCTGTTAATATTAAAGATATGTTCTTTGCTAAATTGACAACTGTCCTAACGGATATAGATCAAAACAAAGAAGTCATGTTATTAGGTGACTGTAATGGGAGAGTAGGACAAGAACTCAACGATATGATAGTGGGACGATATGGGGAAGATAGAATCAATGATAACGGGGAGCGGTTAATTGAAATATGTGAACAATTCTCCCTCAAAATACAAAATGGGTTTTATAAACATAAATATATATATACAGATTTACATGCACACAGCCAAAAAGACAGCTACAGTCTATCATAGACTATTTTATCATGAAGCAGAATAGTTCCATAAAACCACAAGATGTGCGAGCTCAACGAGGCGCAGAATGTGGATCCGACCACCACTTAGTACGGGCAAAAGTAATATAGAAATATAGACTCCACAGCACAAAAAAAAATCGAATGGAAAAGAAAATGTGTTGCCGGAAAGTAACAAATATAGCAATTTAGAAGCATTAATTAATGAGTCTACTCAATTTCTATTCAAGCTTAGAGTATCCAATAAAATGCAGACGAATTTCGATAGGAGTCCCGAAATAATGTATTATTGTTTGAAGAACATTTGGTTCGAAGCCGCAAAAGAGGCATTAGGCCTGAAAGGAGAGAAAGACCAATGGACTGGTGGAACAAAGACATAAAAGAGCAAGTTCAAGAAAAAACTACCTCTATAGAAAAAGGTTAAATACAAAAGATCAAGAAGATCGGAAACAATATATGCGGTGTAATAGAAAAGTAAGGAAAAGTGTGGCAAAAGCAAAAAATTTAATGTGGGAAAACGTGATGATATAGATAGCTATTTGGGAGAATCACAGTCTACGCAGTTGTGGAAGATACTAAAAAGTTTACGAACGAATTGCAGGGAGAACACAGCTATAAACATAATAGGAATAGAAGAATGGACAAAACATTATACAGAACTGCTAACGGAAAACAGACCAGCATATACTAAGCTGAACTATGACATCGGAGAATATGAGAACGTGAACGACATAACTGTAAAAGAAGTTATAGAAGCAGTGAAAGAGTTAAAGAACAAAAGATCCACAGGCCCAGGAAACATTCCAGCAGAGTTTAGTAAGAACAGTCCCCAAGTTACGTATGAATATACTGCAAAAATGTTTAATAAATAAATGCTTAAATGGAGAGCTTTACCAAAGGAATGGAAAATCGCATATATATCACCAATATTTAAAAAAGGAAAACGAAGCGACTGTAATAACTATCGTGGTATAAGCGTGACGAGTACAATGAGTCCTTTGTATGGCAAAGTACTAAAAAATCGTATCGAAAAGAAACTAAAGATTGACGAAACTCAAAGTGGATTTAGAGCTGGTAGATCGTGTGTTGATAATGTATTTTGTATTGCCAGTTACTAGAAAAGACCATAGCATTTAACGAAAAGGCACACATGATATTTATAGATTTACATAAAGCATACGACTCCGTTCCTATTAATAAAATGTGGCAAGCTGTGGAGGAGATGGGAATTAATAAAACATATGTAAATGAGGTAAAAAATCTCTACAAAGGGAATGTCAGCCAAGTGAAGATACGAAACCAATTTTCTCAGCCATTTGAGTGAAACACATTTCATACATGGTGAAAAGCAATCGAAAAACCCTGTAATATGGGCATAAACGATGAAAGACTGTACTCTCTCCATTTTTCCGACGACCAGGTAGTGTTTGCCGCAGACGAGGATGATGCCTCATATATGGTGAGGAAACTAATAGAGGAGTACGCAAAGTGGGGGCTAGAAATAAATACTACTAAAACTAAATATATGACAATGGAAGTATACGGGTCGAATTTAATAGTGGGAAATGAAGTAATTAATTTGTGTTATATTTTCACATATTTGGGGGTAACACTCACTTCAGAAGCAACTATGTATAGTGATATTAAAACAAGATTGGCCGAGGAAAAACAGCAATACGACAATTAAATTCGGTATTGTGGAGTAAACAAATTACAAAAGGTACAAAAAAGAAAATCTGTAACTCTATTATAAAAAGTATCACTCTTTATGGTTCGGAGGTGGTGTCCAAAACTCGATAGGATGAAATCAACATTGGGCAAACTCTTTAACAAAGCAAAAAGAACTAGAATTACTAGTGACTGGGAGGTCTATAAAGACCAAAAACGTTTATACAAAAAAGAAATCCGCCAGAGACAGAGGGACTCTTGGAAAACGTTTTGCAGTTCCATAGAGACCACTGCCTCCGCGGCTCGGCTGAAGAAGATCCTTTCTAAGGATCCAAACCAACAGCCAGGCTGTCTCAAGCGAGGGGATGGTTCTTTTACAACCAAACCCGAAGAGACAGCGGAAGTGCTAATTCAAACACATTTTCCAGGCTGTATTGTCACCCCTGACAATGTATGGCCAAGACCCAACATTCCACCTCCCTCAGAGGAGGATTGGAATGTGGCAAACCAGGTCGTACGGGGTGACAAGGTAACCTGGGCTATAAACTCCTTTCTCCCCTTCAACTCGCCAGGAGTGGACGGTATCTTTCCAGCCCTACTACAGTGGGGACTGGACCTGATGCTTGTTCACCTGGTGCGCATCTACCGGGCGTGTATCGCTTTTCGATATATACCGGAGAGCTGGAGAGAAGTGAAGGTAGTTTTTATACCTAAACCAAGGCGTACGGATTATACCCAGGCCAAATCGTATCGTCCCATTAGTCTCACATCCTTCTTACTAAAGACGCTTGAGAGACTTTGCGACAGAGAAATACGGGAAAGGATGCTGGCTTTACACCCATTGCACCTGAACCAACACGCCTATATCTCAGGGAGATCTACTGAATCGGCGCTACATGCTGTAGTGAACCGCATTGAGAGATCGCTAGACAATAAAATGTCCACTCTGGGAGTCTTCATTGATATTGAAGGAGCCTTTGACAAGGCTTCATTTGAGAGCATTAACTCTGCCTTACGCAGGCATGGTGTGGCACCCACTCTCTGTGAGTGGATAAAACGCATGCTTACGATGAGAGCAGTACAATTTAATATAGGAGGCAACTCCATTAGAGGTGTTGTGACGAAGGGCTGCCCGCAAGGGGGGGTTCTGTCTCCACTACTGTGGAATACAGTGGTAGACAGCCTTCTAAGCACACTCAATGATGCTGGATTCTATACTACTGGATATGCGGATGACATCGTCATCCTCATTACTGGCAAGTTCGAGGGCACGCTCTGTAACTTGATGCAGACAGCTCTTCGAATAACAGAAACATGGTGTAATGAACAGTCACTCTCTGTCAATCCTTCGAAGACAGAAATGGTACTTTTCACAAAAAAAAGGAAGGTGGGACCTTTACGTAGTCCTCTCCTATTCAACACTTCTCTCAGCTTTTCAGACAATGTCAAATACTTGGGAGTTATTTTTGACAGACAGCTGAATTGGGAGAAACATTTAAAAGTTAAAACTGAAAAAGCATGCATGGCATTCTGGCAGTGTCGCCGCGCTTTAGGTAAATCCTGGGGGACTCTCTCCCCGAATTACCTTGTGGCTGTATACTGCCGTGATTAGGCCCATGCTATGTTATGGACAGAGCCGGATTAAGGATATGTGCGGCCCAGGGCTAAATTTTTTAGAGGCCCCATTCCCATTTATGCAACGGGTACAAAGGGATCTAAATGATTAGAAACCGCACTAGATTATAACCTTCCAATCTTTTCGAGGCCCCCGAAATTCGGTGGCCCGGGGCTGCAGCCCCCTTAGCCCCCCCTTTAATCCGGCTCTGGTTATGGAGCACTTGTCTGGTGGCCCAGGGTCAGACAGGCTACGGCAGCAAGTAAACTAGGACATGTGCAACGTCTTGCCTGTCTTAGTTCTACAGGTGCTATACGCTCAACCCCTACAGCCGCTTTAGAGGTGATCTTATGTCTTCCACCACTTGATCTTTTTGTGGAGGAAGTAGCCGTAAGGGCCGCCTTGAGGCTGCGCTACAAAGGGCTGTGGCACACAGCAGGCAAGGGAGGCAGGCATACCCGCATTCTGAATGAGGCCGTCGACAAGATCCCTCTTCTGGACGCCATGGTGGACTACCTCCCTCTGCAATATGCCTTCAATAGACAATTTAACGTTTATGAAAATGCCGGGTTTACCCAGCATATAGATATATCCATCTTTACTGATGGATCTAAAACAAAGCACGGAACAGGTGCCGGAGTTTTCTCTGACGATCTGAACCTCCGTCAAAGCATACCACTAGGCAAAATGGCCACTGTCTTTCAAGCGGAAGTAATTGGAATAATGCATGGTGCAAAAGCAATTCTTGAAAGGAAAATCGAGAATCAATGTATTGGTATCTTCAGTGACAGTAGAGCCGCTTTACTAGCCCTGGGCAGTTGCACAATTACCTCAGGTGTGGTACTGCAGTGCCGTGAAGTTCTCGAAGATATCTCAAAAAATAATGTTGTTTCTCTTGTATGGGTGAAAGGACATGACGGTAACTACGGCAATGAGGAGGCTGATGAGACTGCGAGACTGGCTTCCGGACAACCTCTCTGGGGGCCAGAACCCGTAATCCCCATATCCCTGACAATATTAAGCTCTATGCTATATCAAGAAACCTTAAACAGCTTCATACGAAGATGGGTTAATATGCAAAGCTGTCGTCAAGCACGGGCTGCTATTACAGCGCCCTCGCCAAAGACAGCCAAATATTGCTTGCAACTGTCCCGAAGGAACCTTCGACTAGTCGTGGGTATCCTATCTGGACACTGCACTCTAAACCAACATATGCACAGGATGAGACTGGTGGACAGCCCAAACTGTCGCGGATGCAACGAGGATGACGAGACAGCAGAACACGTTCTGTGTCACTGTCCAGCTCTCGCAAGAGTCAGAGGATCCATGTTGGGGGACTTCTGGCCCGATATGGCCAGAATTAGCAGCATTCCAGTTGCGGTCGTCCTTAAGTACATTCAAAAGATTGGATGGCTTGAGTGATACCCAACTTGGAGAGCTGCTGGGAGGTAGCACAATGGGCCCACCTAATGCGGCCTAAGTGCGTGTGAGGTAACTCACCCTCCATTTTTTAATCCAGAATCCAGGTTCGGAGGTTTGGTGTATAGATCAGCGTCGAAAGAAAAATTTACACGCACTTTAAATGGACGTTTAGCGGAGAAGTTGTGCAATATCTGGACTGCAGCATATTAGAAACCAAACCATAAAAGATATTATGGGAGTCCAACAATCCATTACAGATGACATTGACAACAAAAGTCTGATTTGGTACGGTCATGTTAAGAGAATGCCCCAGGAGAGAACACCAAAACAACCTCTAGAGTGGATTTCTCCAAAACATAGAAAAAGAGGCCGGCCCAGAAGATCTTGGCTAAAGGAACTATCAGAAACCATGGAGAACCGAGGAATTCCACACAACAGCTGGCAAGACAGAAAACAATGGCGGAATTTAATAAACTCATAAGTAGTCCAAAAAAAAATAGTGTGGCATGTACATATTTATTGTTTTTGTTATATATTGTTGTATTTTAGATATTTTATTGTATATTTTATAATGTCATGCTATTTATATAGCCTTTCTAGAAAGCGGCGGTAACAGGTAACAGCAAATAGGTTAGAGATAAGTGTCTCAAAGTAAATTCAAATATTTAAGGAAATAGTGAATATTAAATCAGAGTGGTGTTTAAGTAAAGTAAAAGAAGTGTGCAGAAGGCGGTAAAGCAACGAATTTTAAGGTAGGCCTAGAAAATAAGATCTAATAAACAGAATTTCCATAACGTACGTGCGATAAGAAAGCTCGCAGCGCCAGATAAGAAGACAGCTGTACGATCACAGCCAAGTTAAACACTTGTTTGTATTTAACCTGGAACAGGACCGTATTACCAAAATTAAATTGCAGGCGAGTTCAAGAAACATCCCACTTGATCCGAACGCGTAGTTTGTACCCTAAAACAACAGTGTGTTAAAAATTAATTAATGTATTAGATTAGGAAATAACGCGGTTAAATAGACATTTAAACGGAGAGCAGCGAGGTAGAATTATTATTTAAACAAAAGTTGGCAATTATAGAACCGAAACGCCGGTAGGAGTCAGGTTTACGACCGGTTGACTGGAACCTTGACTCTACGCGAACGGGTGTAACGATCATTAGGTATATTGAGAAGAAAGCTAGGGCAGTACCCGAGAGAATGAGTGAGACAGATGCGACTGATGAAAGGAACAAACGAAGAAGACAATATGATAACGAGGAGGGTGAAGGGCCGGTATTTACGAAAAGTAAAAAAACTGTGCGTTCACCAATACCGAAGAATAAAAATAAGGATGAACTAATATTACAAGAAATCAAATCAATGAGAAAAGAAATGAAAGAGGGATTCCAGAAAAATGAAGAAGAACTGAAACAACGATGAGGTAAAAAAAAGAGAAGACATGGAAGCAGGAAAAACAACAGTTGACTAACAGAATTGTTAAAATGGAAGAACTATTCGAAAAACAAGATCAAAACAAAAGAAGAAACTACATTATAATAAAGGGCCTGAAAATAGATAAGATGGAAATCGAAAAAAAGGTTTTTGAATAAAGAAATAAAAGTGCAAGCGAATGTAACTGAAGCGTATAAGATAAGCAAAATATCTGAAAGAAAATGCATAGTTGCAAAAATAGAAACATTTGAGCAAAAAAATACTAATGATGAGAAACAAGAATAGGCTAGGAGAAAAAAAATATACATCGAAAACGATCTAATGAAAAATTAAAGAGATATACAAGTCAAAATAATAGAAACAGCTAAAGAGAAAGAAGGGCAGGAAACAAAGTAAAAATCGGCTATCAGAAAATAACAATAAACAATCAAATATATGAGTGGGATAAAACTGAAAGTGAACTAAAATATGCTAAAGAAGATAAGAGGCGAAGGAAAGATAGCACCACTTCAAAAAACTGTTAAAAAAAACAAGAACGATTGAAACTGAAGACGAACAAAGCAACGAGTATGGACAAAATGGAAAACCCAAAGAAATTAAAACAAAATACTAAAAGTAAAAACAAAAACGGCAAAGAAACTGAAATTAAAAATAAAATAAACAAAATAGCAACATGGAATATAAAAACCATGCTTGTCCCTGGGAAGATGATGGAGGTAGCTAGGGAGTTAACAAGATATGGAGTGAGCATAGCTGCACTACAGGAGATAAGATGGAGCGGGCAGGGAGAGATAAACAAGAAAGACTTCAAAATGTTATACTCAGGGGAAAAGAACAAGGTCGTAAAGGTACAGCATTTATAATAGATAAAAAAAATAAATATTATGTCATTCAAACCGATTAATAGCAGACTATGCTATGTGAGAATAGAAGGAAAACCTCTAAATCTATCTATAATATGCCCATATGCCCCCACAGAAGTAGACGATCAGGAAGTGAAAGGTAAATTCTACTACGGCTTAGAAACAGAATATGAAAAAACACCGAAGCAAGATATACTGGTAATACTAAAAGACATGAACGCACAAATCGTAAAAGAAAATTATATAAAAGAAGTAGCAGGAATACATACAATACACGACAAGACAAATGACAACAGAAACAGAATTTGTAACTTCGCGGCCAAAACAAATATGGTTATTAGCAGTACCAAGCATAAACACAGAAGAATACATAAGAAAACATGGATGCCCCCGGGCGCAACAAAAGGGACCCAGATAGACCACGTATTAATAAAGAAGAAACAAAGTAAGATAATAACAGACGTCAGATCGTACAGAGGTGCGAATGCAGATTCCGATCACCTACTAGTAATTGCGTAAGTAAAGCAGGTTTATGAAAGCAAACAAAGACGCAGGGAATGCAAGAGAAGGAACATAGAGAAATTATATATTGAAAATGGAAGGAAGGAATACTTAGAGGAAATTAATAAAGAAATGGAAAATGTGAAAGGAAAGCAGATATAGAGTGTGAATGGAAGGAGCTCAAGGACTCAGTCGAGAGGGCATGTGCCAAAACTATTAGATTCAAAGAAAGAATGATGAGGAAACAGTGGTACGACGACGAATGTCATGAGAAGATAAACAAAAAAAATAAAGCTAGAAGAAAATAAATATCAACCAAGAAAGAAGAAGACTTAAAACAATATAAGGAAAGTAAAGCGGAAGCACAGAGGACATGCAGGCAAAAGAGAAATGAATGGATTGAGAAAATAACAATTCAAAAAAATTCTATAAGCAAATCAAAAACCAAAAGAAGGGGAACACAATAAGAAACAGAGGTCTAAGAGATGAAAGGGATATTATTGAATACGATAAAAATAAGAAAAAATAAATATGAAGAAAATACTGCCACAAATTACTATACGAAGAAACCAAAGAAAACGATAAGTATGAGCAAGAAAGGGAAAGAGAAGATGCAGTGGAAGAAGAAGAAGTGGAAGAACCAACCCTCAAAGAAACGATAGAAGCGATAAAAAAATAAAAAATGGAAAAGCACCAGGTTATGACGAATTAAATGGAGAGTTGTTGAAATATGGAGGAGAGAAGCTAGAAGTAATTATATATAACCTTATAAAAGAAATATGGGGGAAGAGAACAGATGCCGGCAGAGTGGGAAATAGGAGTAATTATAACAATAGCTAAAAAAGGAGATCTCCAACAGTGCAACAATCATAGAGGAATAACGCTGTTGAACTCTACCTATAAAGTACTTACATCCATATTACAGAGAAAACTTATGAGCTATGCGGAGAGAGAAATAGGAGATTACCAAATGGGATTTCGTCCAGGCAGGTCTACAGTTGATGCTTTGCAAGTAATGTTGCAAATACTGGAAAAGAGTCATGAACATGACTTAGAATTACATATGCTATTTGTAGAGTACAGGCAGGCTTTCGACAAGATAAATAGAAAAAAAAAACTGATACAAACACTAAAGGATTTGAGGATCCCGGGTAAACTGAGAAACTGCATACAAATGACACTGAATAACTCAACAGCCATAGTGAAAACAGAAGAAGGGTATACGGAACCATTTAGTATCAATAAGGGAGTGAGACAGGGAGATGCGCTGTCGGCGACATTGTTCAACCTAGCGATAGAAGGAACAATCAGAAGATTAAAAATACACGGGAACATCAAGTCTAAAGAGACACAAATACTGGCGTATGCCGACGACATAGTTATTATTTCAAGATCTTTAAAAAAATTACAGACATCTTTAAGCCACTCAAAGAATCAAAGAAGTGCAAAAGAGGAAAAGATTATGCAAGAAAAGTAGTCAAAATAGAAAATCACCAGTTTGAAAAGGGAAAAGACTTCAACTATCTAGGAATACAAATAACACACAACAACGAAAGAAAGGATGAAATACACGAAAGAATACAAAAAGGATACAAAGCCTTCTTATCGAACCGCGAAATGTTGAAATCCAAAAAACTAAAAGTGCAAACTAAGATAAGAATCTACAAGACACTTATAAGACCAGTGGTGCTGTATGCTGCTGAAATAATGTGCCCCACGCAAACAGAAATGGAACAACTAAGAGTTTTCGAGAGAAAGGTGCTAAGATCGATAATGGGACTCAAAAGTATCGATAACCAGGTAAAACGACAATATATGAATCATGAGCTCACAGAAATACTGAAAGGAGAGGATATAGTAAAAGTAATGTCAGCACAAAGGATCAGATGGATAGGACACATAACGAGAAAAAGTGGTCAAAGAATACTAAAAGAAATCATGTCATGGAAGCCAGAGAAAAACAGACCAAGAGAAAGACCAAGGATGAGATGGTACAACGAAGTGAATGAGGACCTAAGAAAGATAGATGTCAAGAACTAGAAGAAGAAAGCAAGTAGCAGAGCTGAATGAAGAGGAATAGTTGAAAAAACTAAAACACACCAGAAATTATAGAAAGCGAACTACTTAAGAAAAATTAGGACTAATCCACCCCATGAAATGGATTAACTTACTTCGGAAAGAAGAGGCTATAATCTTATTGAATGGAATGCCTGTATTATTTATATTAGAAAGCGAGAAGCAGTAAATATATATACAGTGTGTTTCACTTTTCATGGCGACGGTCATGTATCACAGAAAGTACCCAACCAATTTTGTTCAAATTTGCAAGGAATGTATATACCCTTAGTGCCACCCAGGACACAAGGACACATAACAATAGGCCCATAGGCGTCCGTCTTAGGACGAAAAAAAGGGGCTATTTTTTCACACAGTAGTATTATAGTATTAGCGATTTTTTTCGGCCAAATTTTTTAACATAATCTTAATCCGTGCCTTTGAAAACCTTGGTGGCCAAATTTTCATGCAAAAATTCCTATGCGTTAGAAAGATATTAAAACGCAAACTTGAAAAATACTGTTCATTTATTTCGTCATTTCGAATAATAGCTCAGTTTTAAACATTACTTTAACTGTTTTCGTTTTTCTAAAGTGTGATTATCGCTAAACTATAGTTTTATCGCTTTTGTTAAATAATTTGCTTGGAATTACAATAAGAAATGTTTAAAACTCAGCTATTATTCGAAAAATGACGAAATAAATTTTTGCATGAAAATTTGGCCACAAAGGTTTTCAAAGACGCGGATTAAGATTATGTTAAAAAATTTGGCTTGAAAAAATCGCTAATATTACTTTCTGAAAAAGTTGCCCCTTTTTTCGTCCTAAGACGGACGCCTATGGACCCATTCTTATGTGTCCTTGTGTCCTGGGTGGCACTAAGGGTATATACATTCCTTGCAAATTTGAACAAAATTGGTTGGGTACTTTCTGTGATACATCACCGTCCCCATGAAAAGTGAAACACACTATATATATATATAATGGTTGGATACTTGCCTCTTATCAGAATGACTATGTCATCTGCATAACCTTGGGTGTAGAACCTTTCATCATTGAGTGTTTGCAGAAGATCGTTTACTACCATGTTCCACAGTAGTGGAGATAGAACACCCCCTTGTGGACAACCTCTGAGGGATTCTTCTCCCTCTCACAAGATTTTTATCAATCTGTTTGTGATGTCGTCAACGCGATGTCTTAGGGTTGCAGTCATTATCATTATTGATGCGAAGGAGGTATTATCAAATGCTCCCTCTATGTCCAAGAAAGCAGCTAGAGCTATTTCCTTGTTGGTTATCGACACTACTACCCTACTAATTAGGTTGCGAAGTGTCGATTCGCATGATATTCCTGGTTGATATGCAAATTGGCTACGATGTATGGCATTGCCTTTCAAGGCATCATCTCGTATGTGCCTGTCTACCAGTTTTCCATAGTCTTTAAACAGAAAGACATTAGGCTGATTGGTCTGTATGATTTTGGAAGAGTGTACGATACTGGCCCTGGTTTGGGAATGAAAACTACCTTGATCGGTCTCCACGCCAGTGGCAAGTAGTTTCCCGCTTGGTATAAGCGAAAGATCTTAATTAGGATCGGTACCAAAAGGTCTATTCACCGCTGCAGTAGAGTGGGGAATATTCCATCTGGTCCGGGCGATTTATAACATGAGAAGGATTTTACAGCCCACTGTACGTTGCTATGACTGATCATTTCCCTAGCTACCTTCCACTCGTCCCTAGCGGATCTCTTCGAATAGTTGCTAGGGACTGGCTGTGATGTCATGTCGGCCTGATCAACCATCAGTGCCCTTGGAAAGTGTGCTTGAATTAGCATTTTCAAGGTTTCCCTTTCACTGGTTGTGTCGGTTTTAGCATGTTCCCGACTGGAGTTAAAGGGTCTTTTGACATAACTTTGTGGAGGCGTGCTGTTTCTGTGGTGCCTTCAATGTCTCCACAGAAACTCCTCCATGAGTCTGTTTTTGCTTTCCTCAAAGCTTTGTTATATTCGGTTAGAGCTTGAGCATGTAGGCCCCACTCTCCGGTGCTTTTTGCTCTGTTAAAGATTTTTTGTGCTCTTTTTATCAGGTTGGCCAGGTGTTCATTCCACCATATGACCTTCCTGTTAGTCCGTCTCTTCCTTAGTGGACAGTTGTATTCATATGAGGATGAGGTTAGTATGGCGTCATTCATTTGGTCCACAATTATCTCAATGTCTGCTGGTGTATGGATTTGGGTTTTAACATCGGATAACTTGCTAAGAAGTTTCTCCCTGTATGCAGCCCAATCAGTTTTCCTGTGATTTTGATAGGTTATTTCTGCCTTTTCAAAATCTGCCAGGAAGTACTCAATGCGTCTGTGATCAGACAGTGATGGTTCGTTAGATGCACGCATTGTATTACTGTCTTGCAATCCAGCCGTGGCCAGAGTTATGTCAATGACTTCTTGCCGACGTCGATTTACAAAAGTGGGCTCATTACCTCTGTTAAGTATTTGTAAGTTATTACTTACCAAATATTCCAGGAGATCGGTTCCTCTCTGGTTTGTGTTCTTGCTGTCCCATGCAGTGTTATGGGCATTGGCGTCGCAGCCGGCTAAGAACTGGAAGCGGTTGGCCTCGCAGAACGCTACAGTTTCCATCAACTCTGTGCTTGGTGGGAGGTTAATGGCATTGTAGGGAAGGTATACGGAGGATATCACTACTTGCCTCTCGTTGCCCCCGCCCCCCCCCCTCCCCTGACTTGTTTCAGTTTAATCATTGTTACGTCCCTAAAACATAGATTGTACAGAGGCATGTATTTTACCCCACTTCTTACATACAGGGTGTCCCAGAACTGCCTCCCCACCCATTAGTCATAGATTCCTTAGGTTATAATAAATCGATTAAACCTAATATACCTTAGTACAAAGTCCCTCCAGTAAGAAATTATAGGACCTTGAAGTTCAATTTTTTATTTTTTCCTTTTATGTTAATTTCCACAAATTTAAAGATGCCGATTTGAATTTTGGTATACATGCGCACTATTATGTACTGCACTAGTAAAAATTTTTGATGCACTAGACTTCACTGGCACTTTACCTATATCTGAAAACTCTTTTTAGCTATAACTTTGTTATACTTATAACATTTATTTTAAGTTATTATCCGACACCGACCTCATTAATTGATTTATTATTGTTGTTTACTAGATTGCAATTATTACCCATTGTTTTTGTGATCATGGCTACTTGATAATTACACGTTCTAATGATAACCAAAAACCTTTGATGGGCATTTTAAGGTAAACGGTTGCTTTCACGCTTGTGAACTAACAGTACTTTATTTTTACGCTTTTTAATTTTCTTTCGGATAATAACCTAAAATAACAAAAAATGTTACAAATAACAAAGTTATAGCTAAAAAAAGTTTTTAGATATAGGTACAGTGAAGTCTAGTGCTCCCCTACTGTGTTGGAGGTTTACTTGCAGTAGCCCCAGGACATTTGCTGGTGCTAGCGCAATCTTGTCCGTCAGGGGTAGGAGCAGATAGACATCTACTCTATCTAGACCTAGACATGGCTTCATGTTCAGGTTGCGGAGAGTTGTCAAGGAGGTCTCGTCGATCAACATGATCAGTGTCCTGCCTTTAGGCTCCGATACACTGTTGATGACTCGCCAGGCCTCTGTCTTCAGCCCCTTGTTCTGGGTCTTAAGGAGGTCAAGAATTTCCTTCTGCGGTTTGGTACTGAAGAGTTTGGGAGCCCACATGAGTACTTTGGCCGCATTCAAGATCTTCTTGGCTGGTCCTACTCTGAGCCTAGCTCCCTCCCACAACTGGAGGTTTGGAGTCGTGGTCATCAGCCATGACTTCGTTTCCTCACTCTTGCAGGAGAGGATAACTGCACCTTTATCAAAGTAGCCGCTGTTGAACTGTGGTCCTGTTCTTTCCTCTCTGGGTTGGATTTGTCCCAACAGTGCAGACTGTACTTCTTGCGCTTATTCCTCCGTCAGGCGTGTCTCAGGGAAGTACTGAGGAGCTATAGCCATTTTTAATCCTTTAAGGATTTCCTTAAAAGTTTCTTTCCTCACTGCATTATTATCAGTGCAGGACTTTTTTGCAGTTGTCGCGGTTTGGGAGTTCGGTGTGCTCCCGTCGGACCTTTGCCTCTTTTTAGAAGGTGTAGTAGCCGGTACGCCTGAGCCGCCAGCTATTTCACCTTTCTTAACACTACCGGCGGGAGCGTGTAAGCTTCTGTCACGGTTCGTGCTAGGTTTCTTGGTGTTCTTCTTCCTGTGGCGTATGGGTACGCCAAGAGTTTTGGCCTTCCTGATTGCGGCTTTCCGTCGCTGTGCTCCAGAAAACCGTTGTAGTGAAACCTTTTCGATTTTGGAGGTTAGGGTATCAGCCTCCGAATCGACGGTGGTTCCCTCCTCAGTTATGGTTTTCTCAGCCACATCTAATTTGGGTGATTTCAACAGGGCATTTTCATCTCCGCTGGAAAGGTTAGGTACAACGTCTTCGTTATCCATATTGTTCCCACTATGGGGGAAAGAGCGTCGACACGCACGGACCCCCTACATGCGTAACGGGCTAAATACAACGGGGATGCGACAGGTGCCCCGAGGTTGGTCGCTAGAGGCCAGGCTACCTCCTGGCCTTGCATCCCTTCGGTGCGCACCGTACCTTGGGATTAGGGTTTTTTTTTATAGTGGTGTCCCATCCACACGAACCAGGCGGTTAAGCCCATTCCCCCGTGTACTAGGTTGACACTAGTGATGGAAACGAATGAATGAAAACTATCGAATAGTTCGATAGTCACCGATTATTCGAATTATTCGATAGGTAAAATGAATGAATGGTTTTATTCATTCGTCATTTACGCTATCGACATACAATCGAAATGGCAAATGAGCGAACTGGTAAGGCGATAGGTAGCGCGGTAGCACATAGCCGAACGGAACGAATAAATATTTATTCATTCGGTTTTCGCCGGTTGCTACCTACCGAATTGCAATGTACAGCACTTTTGCGGTAAATATTAAATGAATCAACGGCCACCCATACCTGCCCCGTTGTCTAACTTTACACTAACTTATTATACAGGAACTCTAAAGCAAATTAGACATTGGATCTACAATTTCACAGATCGCAGAAGTATTATCAATTATTATCTTATTATTTTATTGTTATGTACCTTGAAAAATAGTTTGAATTCTAAAGCGAATATGATATTCGAATAAACGCATTCAATAGTGAGGAGCATTCATTTAATAAATATTCTTAAGCAAATGGGGCATATAGGGAAAACGAATAAAAATATTCGAATAAATTCATTCGATAGTTGGTACTAGTCATTTAGTAAGTATTCGATAGTAGAAATCATTCGATAGTGCCCATCACTAGTTGACACTACCCTGAGCGCCAAAGGCCACTCGGGGGGTCGTTGCATCAAACACTGGTGGTTTACGGTATGTGAGGTGGTCTGGGACAGCTGTGCTACTAACCAGTAACCCGTAACAGGTAGTGGCCTAGTTCCCCTATCCGCCATCTGGGGACGCAGCCAGTCGGCGCTTAACCGACATGGCAGACGGATACAAAGAGGCAATAGTAGCCACAGTAGAAACTAAATTAGAGCAACAGGATGATACGCTTAAAACGGTAATTAAAATGGTCGGCGATGACATGGAGATGTTAAAAGGAGAGCTGCAAAGAAAATGAAGGGTTGTATTTATTTATTCATTTATTTATTTATTTATTCATTTGTTTAAACTGCTGCCAACAGTGCTAAAGCACTAAAATTAGGCTACAGTGTAATTACAACAAGCATAACAAAAAACAATATGATGTCATATAATTGCATAATCTAAATTTTGATTTAAATATATTCGTACCTAATATACTCCTGCATTTGAACAATTTAGGAAAGTAAACATTTGTAGAAATGTAAAAAATAACGTACCGTATCGAATTGACAAAAACTTAAAAAGTAAATAAAACTTAAAAATGAAAAATTAAAACAGTTTCTATTTCTAAAAAATGAAACAAAAACTTAAAAATTAAAAATTAAAACAAATTCTATTTCTAATTAGTGGTGTAACCCTACAATGCTGGGCCGGTGGAGCGCGCAAATACAATCTTGCTTAAATGCTTTTATGTTTCCATTGAAGATGTCAATTTCTTGAGACAGTAAGTTAGCTATACTGCAAGTTACATATAAAGGTGAGTGGCGTAGGATATTGGTTCTTGGTTTATCCAAGTAAAAATAAGCTCGAAAGCGTGAAGTTATTCTAGGTACAAGAAAATTTAGTTGCATTAGAATTGTGGAGCAACAATCAATCTTGGAATGTACTACTCGATGTAAAAATATTAAAGATGAAATATAACGACGCGTTTCTAAAGACTGCAGTTTATATTCGTCAAGCAACTGAGCATATGAAGGTGTTATTAAAGGGTATATACCCGTTGATTTGTAGTGCAAAAACCGTATGAAACGCTTCTGGATTCTTTCTACTTGAACTTTGTAGACAGTATACGTTGGCGACCATATAATTGCAGAGTATTCTAATCCCGAGCGAACATATGAGTTATAAAGTTTTACTAAGGTTGAATTATTTTTAAAGTTAAAACTGTTGCGTATCAGGAATCCCAACATTTTAAAAGATTTATTTACTGCGTTGTTTATATGATTGGAAAATGTGAGTGAGCTATCAAACGTAACGCCTAAATCCACTACTTCATTTTTAACTGAAAGTGCAGTAGTATTCATGTCATACGTAAATCTAATTATGTTTTTCTTTCTAGTATATGTTAGTGTAGAGCATTTATTGATATTAAAGTATAATTTATTTTCTTGACTCCATTTATAAATCTTGTCAACATCATTTTGTAATGCCTGACAATCATTGGTAGATTCAACCACCTTCCACAATTTAAGATCATCCGCGAACAATGCGTGCTCTGAATTTTCAATGACAATGGGCAAGTCGTTAATGAATAAGAGAAATAACAACGGACCTAGATTGGCACCTTGGGGTACACCGGATGCTGCATTGTATTCCCTCGAGACATAACTTTTATAGACCACACATTGTCTCCGGTTTCTAAGATAAGAACTAAAAAATAAAATTAAATTGTTAGAAAATCCTAAGTGGTGTAATTTTTTTAGTAAAATAGTGTGATTTACTTTGTCAAATGCCTTGGCAAAGTCGGTGTATATAACATCGACTTGTAAGTTATCGTCTAAAGCCTGAGATATTTTCTGTGTAAAGGGATACAAATTCGTAACGGTTGAGCGATTTGGCATGAACCCATGCTGCGTATTAGATATTTGTGATCTTACATAAGAAAATACTTTTTTGTATAAAATGGTTTCAAATACCTTCGATATTGATTGAAGTATAGATATGGGTCTGTAGTTAAGTAAATTGGTTTTATCACCACTCTTGTAAACCGGACACACTTTCGCAATTTTCCATTTATCAGGATAAGTATGAGTTTGCAGAGAAAGATTAAATAAAGTTGTCATAGGAGAAGCTAGAAACTCCGAGCACGCCTTGTATATGTAAATGGGAATTCCATCAAAACCAACAGCTGTTTTGGGTTTGAGAGAACGCAAAGCTAGTATCGTCTCTTCCACAGTTATATGGTCAATGCCAAAGCTACCCCCATTGTACATTTCCTCCGAGTCCATATCTATATCTTCCTGAGTGTACACAGAGTGGAAATTATCTGCAAATGCTTCAGTTGTTTCTGCATAGTTATTAAAGTATGTACCATTAACATGCATATTATCAGGAACTGATTTTGTTTTTTGTTTATTTTTAATAAATGACCAAAAATGTTTAGGTGCAGTCAGAATGGACTCTTCGGCAGATGTACAAAATTTTTTATATGCAGTATTTATGTCTTTTTTAACCTTTTTCCTAACCTCCACGTAAACACAACGAAGTCCGTTATCATACGGTTTTTTCTTACATTTTCTGTGCAAACGATTTTTCCTTTTTATATCTTTAACAATAGAAGGCGTAAACCATGGAGGATATTTGTGTTTGAATGGTCTAGATTTAGGAACGGAGACACTAAGAGCCAAATCAAATAATTCATAGAATTTCTCAACAGCTAAGTTAACATTTGCAAAATTATCTAAAATATGCCAATTTGTCTGATGTAACCTATGATAGAGCTCAAGAAAATTTGCTCTTTTATAGATATATTGCTCACCCGCAAACGTATTTTCAGATTTTACTCTGGCACAGTGTAAAGAACATTCAAGAGACGGATGCAGTGCATCTTCTTGAACAAAAGGAGTATTGCATTTAACAACATCAACATATATGTTGGACAATACAAAATCCAATATCCTACCCATCGAATTGCTTACATTATTATGTTGCGTTAGGTTAAAAAAATTAATAAAACTCAAATAGTCGTTCTGAAGTAAATTATACCTAATGTTAGTACTAGGATACAAGTAAGGTAAATTAAAATCGCCAATCACCAACAGGTTGTGATGAATAACATCAATGTGATTCTCAAAAGTGTTATATAACATAGCGTAATCAGCATATGCACTTGAAGGTGGAAAATACACAGCACATAGATAATAAAGATCAGTACCCAATTTAATTTTTACCCAAAGATCTTCGAGATTGGTTTCAAAGTCTATTAATCTGACACTTGGATATTTATTTTTAATTGCCACTATAACCCCACCCCCGTCACATTTCCCGGTGCGTTGCAAGTCCCTGTCACGACGAAACACAGTATATCTATCGTCTAAGACTTCACTATCACAAATACTCGAGTTAAGCCAGGTTTCAGTTAATATCACAATATCAAAGTTTTCAGAGAGAGCACTATTTAGAAATGTACTAGTTTTTGTTTTAATTCCGCGCACATTTTGATAATAAATATTTAAGTCAGAAATGCTAGTGGACATCTTTAAAATCTTCAACGGATTTAATTATAAATACTTTGCTCTCATCCTTTGCTCGCATGTAGATCTTGCCGTTGCGACACCAAAGATATTTAATGTTATTGTCCCGTTTATACTCACGCGCTTTAAAATAAATAAATTTGTTCTGCTGTGTTAGTGATTCGTTTACGTAAATAGCATTATTTTGTACCGGTGTTTCAGTAATTGATAGATCGCTTACCTTAAGATTTCTCTTGACTTTTTTGCAGCGCATGAATTCATCTTTGTCTGTTCTGCGAACAAATTTTAATATAATTCCTCTCGAGTGATCTTGGCGATTAGCATCATTGCCTAAACGGTGCACTACATCTATCATATCGTTTTCCATCTTAAACCCAATAGCATTGCCCATTGATTTTATCACCGTAACTAAATTCTCGCCCTTAACTTCTGGAATACCATGGAGCTCTAGGCAGTTAATCCTCGAGTATTGTTCCAAATCGTTGACGCGGTTCTTTAATTGGATATTTTCGCTCTGTAACGCATGGTTTTTTGCTTCCAGGTTCTCAATCTTAGAGAAACATTCTGTTATAAGTGCTTGTTGGTTCTTTAATAATTCATTGCTTTCGTCGATCTTGGTGTGACACATTTCTACAGATTCAGTAACAGTTGTTAAGCGATCTAACACGCTATTCAACTTATCCATAATTGTAGACAAAGTTGGTTCTTTGTTAGAACATGCCTTACATAACCAACAGCCCACAGTAGCTAGAGATGCTATCTCCGATTGCGATAAACCTATGCAAGCTCCATGATAGGTTTTATTACAGGTATTGCATTTTATTTTTGTACTAGTTCTTGCAATTGGCACATTGCACGACCCACAGTTATCAACCATATTGGATACACCTGATTCGATAAATAATTTTTGCCCTCGATGTATTGAGTTGCACGCACTAATAGTGTAAAATGTAATATATTTTCAATAAACTTTAAACTGTTATAAGTATAGCACTTTTATTTAATACATTAGCACAGGAGAAAATTTTATACGTGCACACGGCGCGGCGACTATTCAATGGTTTGTAAAAAAAGAAGTAGAACAAATAAAGCAGCATGTTCGGCTAGTTGGGTACAAAACAGAAAATACCATGATTAACACGGTACTGAACTTAAATCAACTATCCCAAACCTGATTGATGAAGTCAATAGGATAAAGTCGCAGAGGGTAAATAGCTATGCAGGGAGCACGCAAATTGTATACAACACATTGATAAAATCTACAATAATGATGAAATCAACCCGAGGGAATTTATGGAAATGCTGCAGTTATTATTAAATGATAGAATGAGAATATATGGTGACATGTTTGAGAGAGCTCCGAATAATAGGTGATAATTTAGGGGGAAATGCAATCCATTGGTTCAATCTAAATAAGAATCAGTGGAATAATCTTAGAGATTTTAAAGAGCAGTTTCTAGGTCATTATTGGGGCGAAGTGAAGCAACCAATGTTTTTAAGGATCCATTGAATTCACGATATGAGGAAAGACCAGGCTTAGCAATGAGCAATATGGTTCCCAGAATTATTCTTTGTTTTCAAAATTAGAAGTCAATTTCTCTGAGCTCACAATAATTAACATTATTACAAACCACTTCGACTACGAAATGAGAGAATTGTGCCACAATTTAAATCGCCAATTAATCGGCGGAGCCGAGAAGAAATCAATTTTTACTACACTTGACTTAAAGAATTCGTTTTGATTAGTTTCATTACACCAAAACTCCAGAAAATACACCGGATTTAGCATTGATGGGGTGATAAACCAATTTGGGATTGTTCCATTTGGATTTTCTACGTCATGCGCAGCATTAATGCGAACATTGCAAAACATTCTAAATAAATACCAAAGTTTTTGTCTATAATATATCAACGATATTATAATATTTAGCGACGATTATGTAAAACAAAAGTAAGTTACCTGATAGAAGGAAAGAAATTTTCAAACTTAAAGACACAGCTGGACATGAAACAACAAACAGGAAACGACTACTAGAAATCTCAGAAGAATTTTATAGAGAACAAGGACACGAACACAAAGTATTAAATCAAGCCTCGGAAGACATACCAGATATAACAATAGAATAAGCCAGAAACGCTATGAAAGAGATGAAGAGCAACAAAGCTCCAGGAGAGGACCAAATTATAATAGAGACTGTCAAAATTGGTGGCGAAGAATTACTAACGATAATAGTATCCCTTTTCAACCTTTGTTTACATAACAGTATAATTCCAAAGAAATGGAATAATGCAATAACTATCCTTAGACACAAAAAAGCAGACATAACTAATCTAGAAAACTTCAGAACCATTAGCCTACTCTCTCACCTTTACAAGTGGTTTACTAAAATCATAGCAAAACGTCTCGAACGAAAATTAGAGTTTTGCCAACCACGAAAACAAGCTGGATTCAGAAAACAATATGGGACAAATGACCACTTACAAACGGTCAAGATTCTTATAGAAACATTTATCGAATAAAATAAACCACTTGTACTGATATTTGTCGATTTTAGGAAAGCGTTCGATACTCTGGAACTGCCAGCAATACTGTTACGTTTTTAACGTTCGGGCTATTTAAAATTATACGACAAACATGGGTTCAACATTTATTTACAACAATGAATGATTACGATTATTGTTTACAAGCACATGCGAGAATTATCAAGCAGATTACAAATTAATACAGGCACTAACGAACTATCGGTACATTTATTTCTTATTACATACGGATTAACACATTTATTTATATCACTCTTAAACACTAACGATTATATATTTATTTATTTCTATTAGTTATATGTACACACGGGCTTTTATTTATGTGGGAGCTCTACATGGCTCTTACGCGTTTTGCTGCCGAATTCCAACTGCCCGCTATTCATGCGGGCGTGTATTTATATTTCAGGTAATTCCTTTCTAGACTAATCGCGAGGACGCTCGACCTTTCTAGGAATCGCGTGACGCATCCGCGTTTGTTGCCCTCGAGCGCGTCCCTGAAAGCGTGAGTGTCCGTTGCACCTGGCTGTAAGGGCGCTTCCCGAGCATTCGACCGCTGTGACTCATATTTCTGCAGCTGCCTCGAGAAGTTCTGGAACGCTCGCGTATTAATCGCCAAGGCTGCCGACTCATCGATCCCTCGGCCCCAGTGCCGGCGCCAGGTTATTTAGCGCCCTAAGCAAAAGTTATTAAGACGCCCCCTTTCACACAAATTAATTTAAAAAATAAATATGTATAAGAAAACAATAAATTTAAACTGACATATTAATTTATTATCAATTGCATAAACGTTACAAGTAGATTAGAAAATCAAAATTTAATTTTTCGTGCCTTCTTCCTCGCAAAAGTTTCTACTAATTCCTTCAATTCCAGTGTCGAAGCGTAATCACATTCTATAGAAATTGTTGCTAAGTCCACGAGTCTGCTTTGCGACATAGGTAGTTGAACGAAAGTAAGTTTCAATTAATTTCAATTTTGAGAAACTGCGTTCTCTACTAGCCACCGACACTGGAAGTGTTAATAGTACTCTCAAGGAAACAACAACATTTGGTACACAATCTTCCAATTTTTGTTTTACTATATAGAGAAGCACATCTGATGGTGACATAGGTTTTGGAAGCCTTCGAGCTACTACTTGAAGCTCATTGGAAAGATCATAAGCATCAATATCTTTATTAGCGTTATGCGTCAAAGACGTTTCTAAATGTTTGCAGTCAGTAAGTATATCCGCAGGTGTCTTTTTGTTGATATTGGATATATCCTAAAGGAAGCCAAATAGAACATTATGTTGTTCTAATTGTTGGAACCTCTCTTCAATAGACTGTAGAGCCATGTCCAAGATAGTGTAGTAGAATTCTACTTTGAATTTCTGTTTAGGATCTTGTGGTGCCACGTCTTGAGCTTCATATTGAAACTGCAGTTTATGTCTCCTTCTTCTACATTCATCGGGCTCAAATTTCACTTCTGTTTCTAATTCCTTTGCAATCTCGGCAGCATCAATTAAAACTTGTTCAAAACCATCATCACTCCTACATTTTAAGAGGTAATTCTTAGTCACTTGAAGTTGTTTTGTAGCTGAATTTATAGCAAAATCCTCTTTTTGTAGTATTTTGCTTGTAACATTCACTTCATTAAGAATGTTGTACCATGTGACAAGGGATATCATAAACTTGAATTTACAAATTGTATCAGCAAGAGCCTTTCTGTCCGTTCGGGAAGTATTACCAGATGAATTGTTTAGTCTTGGGTCATCAAAAATCTCCATTAAAGCATCATATATTGCACCAAGCTGATACCTTATATGCTTCAAAGCATCAATCCTACTTTCCCATCTTGTTTCGCTCAATGGTTTAATTGTTAAATCCACGACATGGCTAGTAAACACATGCCAACGTTGAGTCGATCCAGAAAAAGTAATTATAAATCTGTTGAACTAAACTGAAGAAATTGGTCCCTTCTAGGCAACATTTAGAGGCATCATTGAAAACTAAGTTTAAAGAATCTGTATTGCAGGGAATAAAAAAGGTTCGCGGATTTATGTTTAGAATTCTGTTTTGTACACCTTTTTCTTTTCCTTTCATATTACTTCCATTATCATACTCTTGCCCACGGAGATTTTCAATTTGTAATTCCATTTGCTCAAGCTTTTCAATCAAAGTTTCTGTTATGAATGTCCCAGTAGTTTCGTCTAATGGAACAAATCCTAGGAAATGTTTTCTTATTATTACTGCAGGCTCGAACATCTCACTATCTAACGGTTTGATAATATCAACAAAACGTATAATCATAGTCATCTGTTCAATATGACTAACGTCTGGTGTGCAATTCAAAATAATTGAGTAATATTTTGCCGATTTCACAAGTGTCCAAATTTTATTTTTTATAGCTTCTGCTAGGATCTGCATAAGTTCATTTTGAATATTTTTTCCCAGGTAATGAACCATAATTTCTTGATTTTTGACTCTGCGCAAATGTTCGTTCATTACAGGGTCAAAGAGGGCTAGATATTCTACAAACTTAAAAAAATTACCGTTGTTGTTACTGTACAACTTTTCATTTGTTCCACGAAATGCTAAGTTTTGAGTGGCAAGTACTCTGATCAAAGCGATCAAACGTCCTTAAATTTGCCAATATTGTTCTTCTTCTTTGATACTTTTCTGGTTAATATTATCAATGGTTTTTTCTTTGGATATACGCACATCAAGTTCTTTCCAGGCCTGTCTAAATGGAAAGTATTCCTTTTATGTGACGATAGAATTGCTCCAATATTTTTACAGTCTTTTGATCCTGGTTTTTCTAGGATTGACGAGCTGTTTTTGTTAAATAAGTTGCAGCAAAAACAAAAAACCGCATCTTTTATAGTTGAATATATCAACCATGAACGGTATACTTCTTTATACATATAATATAATCAAAGTTATTAATTATTAGTTATTTTTTAATAATGGCGATTACACATTTTTGCGCCCCCCTATGGAAAGCGCCCTAGGCGACCGCCTAGTTCGCCTTAATGGTAGCGCCGGCCCTGCGCGGCCCTCAGGATCGTAACAATACTATCAGCATTAAAATAATGCAGAGTAGATTACAGATACGCGGAACCAATAAAACACATATACAATAAGGCAACAGTAAACATCAAGCCCATGAATACACAAATGAGTATCATGTAGAAAGAGGAATTAGGCAAGGAAATACAATATCTCCTAAGTTTTTTACGATGGTGTTAGAATATGCTTTTAAACAACTCAATTGGGAGGAAATGCGTGTAAACATAGACGGTGAATTTTTAAATCATCTACGCTTCGCTAATGATATCGTTATTATCGCAGACAACCTAGACGATAACCAACAAACGCCCAAAGAATTACAAGTGTCGACAGATATTGGGTTGGACATTAACTTTCAGAAGACCGAATTTATGACAAACCAAGTTACCAATAATAACATGGAAATTAACCAGAATAAAATATAACAAGTTCATAAATTCAAATATCTGGGATATGAAATAAGAATCGGCAAGGACAATCAAACTTGCGAAATTAATCATCGCATAGGGCTAGGATGGGCAGCTTTCGTAAAATGGGAGACATCCTAAAAGGTAATCTGCAAATGTGTTCAAAGAGGAAGCTCTACGAACAGTGTATCTTGCTCGTGGTCACATATGGCGCAGAAACGCTCACGCTAACAAAAGAATCTGCAAACAAATTGAGAGTAGCACAGCGAAAAATGGAAAAGGCTATGTTGGCGATCAGGATAATGGATAAAGTACATAATAAAACGATTAGAGAAAGAACAAAAGTTACCGACATTATTCAACGTATAACACAGAGTAAATGGAGATGAGCTGGCCACATAGCTCGAATGACGGACAACAGGTGGATAAGGAGAGTGATGGAATAGAGACCCAGAGCTGATAAGAGGAGTAGAGGAAAACCACCAACGAGATGGAGCGATGATATAAAGAGAATGGCAGGCAACTGGATAAACATAGCTCGGGACAGGAATTATTGGAGGACATTAGAGGAGGCCTCTACGTTCAGCAGTGGACGCGTACGGTTGAAGAATGATGATGATGATGATGATGATGGAAAACATATGGAGCACATTAACCCATGAAGTCCCGAATTATTTAATTTTGGAATTTTGTTGAAATGTTCACATTTTTGTCTTACTGGTGATTCACACAATTAGTTTGTGTGGGTAGAAGTTGGCGGAATTAATTAGTATAGTAATTATGAGGTGTTACTATATGGTAACGCTGGGATTTAGGACTACTACATTTTACGTTAAAAATGTTTTTTACGATAATAATGCACTAACATAATTTATTAATTTTTATTGAAGTAAACTACATATAATACTAAATGAATCTATATAAAACGAAAAAAAAACATTTGGTGTGAAAAATGAAATTGCATTCTATACACATCCCGACATTACACATTGTGCGAACACTGGAAGAACAACCCTCTCCAGCACAACGTTTACGTTTTTTATTAGGAACCGGTACTAACAAATTATTGAGGTGATCATACCTAAT
This sequence comes from Agriotes lineatus, assembly GCA_940337035.1. Taxonomy (NCBI): domain Eukaryota; kingdom Metazoa; phylum Arthropoda; class Insecta; order Coleoptera; family Elateridae; genus Agriotes; species Agriotes lineatus. The sequence goes on from OW679202.1 coordinate 22,644,634, forward strand.
CTCATCGCGTATTCTGTTGAGAGTCACACTTGATAATGATGTTACCGGTCTCCCAGCTCCTTTAGAAGGCGTACCGTAGCGTGTCATATATACTTGCACAATTTCTCTTCTGAAGTTCAACTGTGTTATTGGATTCACTGATTTTTTATACAGGATCCAGGTATTTTCAATTGCCACGTCTAAAAGCCAGGTGAATATACATGACCACCATTTTTTCATTCTGATACCAACGCGATATCGCCCGACATTCTCGTCCATGAGATCTGTGCCTCCCATGTTATTATTGTACTGTCCAATCGCTGAAGGCCTTTGTAAGACAATATTTTTCTTTTCACTCTGGGACCACCTTTTCACATTTCCGGTTGGATTCACACCATGGCAAGTCGACGATACAGTTACCACATTATTGTCCATCCAGCGCACTAATATTATACCATTTTCTTTATCTAATATAGAAAAATAGTCGCCTCTCTTACTATTTTTCTTCGTAGATTTCTTATCAGGTAACGGACAACCCCTTGGAGTGCGATTATCGCTTATAGTTCCAGTACCACCATACCCATTTTCACGTAAGTAGTTCAAAAGGGAAACACTAGTAAACTAGTAAACTAGAAACGTTTTTCTTTTCGTCTGGAAATTCGTTCAACATAAATATAAACGGTGCAGTTGCCTTACCAAATATTTTCCCATATTCTTCGTTCAAGTTAGGAATTTTTCCTTGATACATCTCGAAATTAACTAGATACCCAGATTTACTATTGATACACCACATCTCGAAACCGAATCGTATCGGTTTTCCACGAATGAATTGTTTGCATCCGTGGCGACCATAATATTTGATCATTGATTCGTCATAGTCGAGACCTTATTCGGGAACAAAGTATCTTAGAAATGCTTTCTTCATCATGTTCATGAGAGAGCGAACTTTCCAAACTTTATCTTGTTGGTCAACGTTGTTATTGTCGGCAGAATGTAGAAATTGTAATATGGTAAAAAATCAATTGCGTCTCATTGTGTCACACACAAACCCATTTCTCATATCAATACCTGAATCCCAGTAGAATTTCTTTCCAGGTAGATGATTGTAGTCACTCATTATGAGTATAGCAATAGCGCACCTCATCTCTTCAAACGTAATTTTCGGATCTGGATAATTTTAAAACTGAGCGTATAGTGTAGACTGGTGTACTAAATAATTTATTACTTCATCAGTCCAAAATAATTCAAAGAATGCAATGATAGACAAATTTTTGAAGCTGGAAAAGTCAGATGGTGGAAATCGCGAAGTTGGAACATCGAAATCGCCTTTTGCCCAATTAAACGTTTTACAAAGTTTTGGGACTTGACTGGTTGTCTGCCTTTCCTGCGCTCCAGCAACATTATCTGATGAAGAAAGCGACGCAACTTGTATATCATCTTCGAAACCTATTCTTTCATTATTTGAGAATACAATTTCCGCAGGAGCTGCTAGTTGCCTTCCTGATAGATGGTTTATATCTGGGACGTCATCTTCATCTCCAGATTCTTCGTCTGTAAGCACACTGACTTCTGGGGGCTCAATATATATATCTGGTCAGCATCGCAGTCGTCAGCATAAGCCATTTCTAACGCTTCTAGTAGAGTAAAACCACGTCTACAATAGAATCAACATACGTATAAAGTAACACAGTAGTGGTAAGTCCTAGCGTTGCCATATGGTAACGCTATTTTTAACAATATAAAACCGGAAGAAAATGAAAAGCTTTGGCCACGTGTACATTTGTGAGGTTAGAAACATCCTTTAGAAGAAAGATTTTGTTACAATAATAAAACTATAAACAAATGTCGCTAAATGGTTGTACTTACTGTAGTCGAAAGTCCGGATTTTCGAGCACTGACATGATTATGACTTTTCTACTTATGTATAAAACCACTAAACATAAACCACACTTTAGTAAACTAAAAATCCTGCTAATATGAGCTAATGATAAGGTGAATCTAACGCCACCTACTAGTGTCTTGTCACAAGTATCTTACAGGAACCAACTTTTTAATATTGTGTTTACCTTACCATATGGTAACGTCCCTGCGTCATGGGTTAATATAATATTAAATGAATTAAAACATTTCGCAACATTAAACATCGAAAAGTGCAAGTTTTTCAAGACTTAATTAACTCGACAAAGCAAGGATAAAGATGCATCGTCCTGATTTTTCCCAACAATTTATTTTGAGAACCGATTCATCAGATTATAGCACACCATTCAAAATGGTAGTAAGGTGCTGATTTGTTTCATCTCAACAGCATTAAAAGTTTACGAAACAAGGTATTCAATTTCGGAAAAATAAATGACCGCAATTGTATTTGCGGTGAATAAGTTGCAAATGTATTTAGTTGGGGTAAATTTTATAATAGAAACAGATCATTCTCTGTTAGCGTATGTCATGAAAATTAGGTTCAATAATAACAGAATCTATAGGTGAACGTTACTACATCAGGAATACAATTTCGAAATCAAACATGTCTCCGAAAAAATTAATAGGCTACGGTGGCAGATTATTTGTCTCCTTTGAATAAAAGTAAAAGCAAGAAATTTAATGAAAAATTGTTAAATGTGAATGTGTTCCACGAGCAATCTAGTGGCAATTTAATAAAATTATTCGTTTACTCAAGTATTAAAACCCAACCCTGATTTGAGTGATTCATGTTCTAACGAGATAGGCAATTGAAATAAAGATTTAACGATTAAACTAGAAGGCAGAATACTTGGCAATTCAATTAAATTTGAACCTTATATTTATAAAAGCAATTTTTGAGTAGCTACAAAGAAATAAATTAATATAAAAAAATAATAATACGGTTATTTGTCGCAATATACATAATTATTTTGAACTGTACATATTTTATGGAAAAGATCTCTTATTAAATAATTATGCTTAATTAAAATTTTTAACAACTTTATTTGTAATTTAATTTTATGTACTTAAAATTCCGCCAGACTGGCCCAGCGGTTAGGGAGCTCAGACTGTGCTGCCACGGTACAGGGTTCAATCCCCACATCTGGCAACTGGCGGGCAGCACCCAATCGCTTTAAAAATTGGGTACCGAAACCACAGTTGTGGAAGTAGGGAAAGTAAGGCAGTCGTCGAAGGCATGACGCTAACCACATTACCCAGTAAGTCCTTAACGGTGTGCCAGATTGACTAGGTTTCGGAGAGAGATATTTCGGCGACCTGGACTCGCATTGTCTCAGTTCATGTTCCTACATATAATGAAGTGCCCGCATTTAATCTTCCTACATGTACATAAATGTAAACATTCAAAATTAAAAAATCTCTAAAGTTGTTTATATAGAACTTCCCTAGCGCGAAGTACAACAATTTTCAAATTCAACAAATCGCAGTCGCTGGGATTCGATCTCGCGCTCTTAAGCGTTCGTCCCAGCTTTAATCGCTATCCCAGGCCGGCACAGTAGTTGAATTCGCCTTTGGCTGTATTACGAGTATAAAAGACGCTTTGATCGCAGCACATTTCTGTCTGTTTTGCAATACTCACTCTCTATCTGCTAGGTCTCATTTTTATCAAGGGCGAAAAGATAAGCTATGTGTTCATTTTTTACTTTTATCTCTTTCTGCGTTAAAGCAAAATAAACAGTATCGAAGATGCTCATTCTGTATATATTGTAATGATTCACTGCCGATAGAAATTCTGATTGCCTAATTAACTAAATGAATTAGGTCAACATGAGCGCAAAATTAAATATATTATCTATTGCAAAATAATCAGCACTTTACATTAATACGTGCACTTGATGTGAGCAGCAATACTTTCTCATTTGAGGGATAGAAGTTAGCATGAAACCAGGCAGGTTTTAGAAGGGTTACATTCATAGCTTCAGTAATGATAAATGTTCGGAAGGGCTAATGCAATGTAATTTGTAACTGACGGAACTGAGCTTGTCAAACATAATGTGAATAGAATAATACAAAATGATTTGTTAAATACAGAAAGAATGTGTATCAGTGCATTATAAACAAAAGTGATTTAAGAGCAGAGCAAGTAAGTAACAATTATTTCAAGAAAAAGACAATATTAGTGGTTAGGTAGAGACATGACATCAAAACTGTAGTCCATAAGGTTTAAAATGTTATCAATCTTAATTTCCTTTATAAACATTTGAGTAGCTAGTTGCTAGGTAACCAGACTGTCATCTATTAATAATAACTAAACAAGCTTGTGTTGGGGCCAGATTGAGCTCCTGATTAATCATGTAAAATCATAAAATAAAAAGTTCTTAGTTACTTTAATTGTGTGTATAGTTATTCACAAGTGTCCTGGGCATCTGGGGGTGTAAATTGCCAGTTGCTAAGAGATCCGGGTGGAGCAGATGGGCCAGCAGATAAACCGTCCAAGGGCGAGTGAATTCGAGGGGCCTTTTCCTTGTGCAAGGAGCATCGTCCAGGAAGAATAGTGCCTGCTACGAATAAGGAGGACATTCCGGAAGCAGTACATGCAGAAATCCCAACCAACAAGCAATTCCCAGGTCCAATATTCCCGTGGCGTCATTAGGAAATGTGTCCGGTGTCCGAGAGGTTTCCAAATAAGGTAGATTTTCACAGGGAAAGCGTTGGCGTAGGTCCATAATTTTTGGACTGCTGCAAGTTCAGACCGTCTACGAGGTGGAGAACCATATCACAGTGATCAAGAGTCGTCCAGTTTTCAGAAAAAGAAGTAGCGTTCCTTAAAAATGCGAAATGACGCCGCATTTTGCAGTTTTGTGCCGGATATAAAACAAAAACCAGTCGCACGTCTCTTGTGACCTTACAGCTAGAAACAAAACGAACTTAGTAGTTGCTTCGTCACAGAATTAATGCTTACCTGGGGCGTCTTTGCCATATTGATGGTTTTAGAATTCAATTTACGCTGTTTCTTGTGACCACAGATCGTTTTGTTGTTGAGTAAAATTTATAGGTTAGCTAAATGTCAGATGGAATTGTACATTTGCCCGAAAGATTTGCGAGTATTTGTCATACAACCATAGGCGTAACTTGGGAGGGGCAAGGGGGGGCGGTCGCCCCCCCCCCCCAAAATTTTGATTTTAAAGTGCCAGTGCAGCATTTTTTTGCAATTTAGGTTTAAAAATGTTGTGAAGTCTTGATTTTGCCCCCCCAAAGTGATGCCCCAAGTTACGCCCATGCGATACAACAAGCTATTTGTCATACGACGTTTTTCCTAAGTTTTATGAATCCACGACTCTGTAAACAAGATTGTCTCACGTTCTATCGAGCTAGTCCCCAATTTAATACAAATAGATAAAATAAGAAAAGGGCAATAGACCATTTATTTGTTGTATTTTTTAGCACACTCTTTTAATTTACCTTGAGTTTGGCAGGTTCGCAATTGAAACTAAATAATTAGAAAGTGATAATTTCCCTTGCCAGTATTTATTTTAAAACCCCTATATTTTTATTATTATAAAGGCGGAAGTGTTATTACAATATATAGTCGTCTTCCTCCAACGAATAGACAGACGGACAGATATACAGACGGAATTGAGAAAACATGTCATCTAGGGACCATGAAACCTGAAGAAATACCGAATGGTGATTTTTTCGCAATACATACTTCCTTCCTATTTGAGACGAGGGTACTAAAAAGGATACACATTTTTGCAAAAAAGGTTGATCAGGGTTATCGAAAAGCATAAATAAGAAGAAAGTAAAGTAATAAACTGTTACCAATATACAGGGTTACTCAATTCCAATGCTTACCATTGAGATTCCGAAAACGGTAAAAGATACAAGGTCGGTGAAATTAAGGCAAAGTTGCAGATTTTAATGCTGAATGATATTCAAAAAAGAAATTGGACCTAGCAGCCTTAGTTTTTGAGTCATGTCCAAAAAATAAAAAATGTGTTTTCTGTTTTTTACTTCCCTCGTCTAAAATGGTGGAAGTATTGTCGTGAAAATTTCACCTTCCGAGATTTAATCTTTACGATCTGGGTCTCTAGATGACGAAGAACAGGTTTTCTCAATTTCATCCGTCCGCTTGTTTGTCCATCTGTCTGTCTGTTGGCGGTATAGCTCAAAAACTATTTGTTGGAGGAAAACGATATTTTGCAACAGGATAAACATCGTAAAAAAAGAAAATAAAAACGATCGCTGCGGAACGCAGCCAGCGTACCGGAAAAGTGTAGCGATGGCCGTATACCGCAGTATCGCAGGCAGCAAGTACATCGATCGAAGCGCGCAGCACTTGCGAGGGAAGTCTCTTGTAAAGCCCTTTTTTACTTCCCTCGTCTAAAAGGCGAAGGAAGTATTTTAATCGCGAAAAAATCATCTTCGGAGATTTCTGCAGATCTTTACGTTGCAGAGTCTCAGATGAAGAAAAACAGGTTTTTTCAATTTCGTCTGCCTATCTGTCCGTGTGTTGGTGGTGTAGCTCCGAAGTTATTTGTCTCGAGATCGAGAACAGAGAAACGTTTCGGTCAAATATATACTGGGTGAGCAGCTTAAAAAATAAAATTCTGTCTATTTCTGATTTAACTCGATAAATATTAGTTAAATAAAAGTAATATTTTGCACATAGCTCAAGTTTTTTGTACCCTTGACAAAAAGGATATATTTTGGACCCAACATATACAGGGTGAACACCTTAAAAAAATTTTTTTGTTTAATATTTTTCAATTGTTTGCTTTCAAAACCTCCACTTACGAGAGAAGTTCCGCGTAAAGCCCTTTACAGATTTTTTTGTTATACGTTGGTTAGTATGTTATTTATTTAGAAAGAAACTTCTTAAAGAAGGGTTCAAATATGATGTTAGATATTCATTTATATTCATAATTTTCGAAACATTGATCCTTTTTGTTGTAAATACACATTAATGTATATGGGCTAGGGTGGAACGAAAACGGCCTTTTTAATTTTTTTTTATCTTGCTTGTCTAATTTTCATCCTGTCTATTACTTTGGTTTTGTCTTCCCCTGTGCTTACACCCAAGTCCTGTAAAGTCCCCCCCCCCCCTCCCCCCAACATGCCCTCTCGGATGCCAATGCAATATTTAAACTGTCTTTATCTTTCTATTCATATTAAAACGCCTATTGAAACTTTTTACTGCATAATTGAGACACATAAAAAAAGTTGCAAAAAGTGTGTTTTTATAAAACTTTACCGCTCTTTGCGGCACCTCAAGACATAATGCAAAAAGTTTAAAAAAATTGTCTTTTTTTATATAAAAACTTCTTTTTGACAGTATTTGAAATAAAAAAAATATTTGACAACTTCTTAAAAAGACTTAAAAATGTAGCGAAAATTGTAATTTTATGAAACTTGATCGTCCTTGCGGCACCTCAAGACGTGCTCCAATATTTTCCGCGCTATTACAAATTAAAAATCAAAAGTTGCTTTTTTCATTCCACCCTAATATGCGCCTATAGCACCCTTAAGAGGACCTTCTTCTTTTCACTGATATAAGGTTTGCTACATTTATTTTCGTGAACAATCGAGATACGTAAGAAATGTTTCACATATCCCGGTTATTTATGAACATAGTGTAGCAAATCTTATATCAATGAAAAGAGGAAAATAAGATCTTCTTAATGGTGTCACCGCATCTGCGATGTGCATTTAAAATAATATCTCCAAAATTATGAAAAATAAATGAAAATCTAAAATCAAATTTGAACTCTCCTTTAAAATGGGTCCTAATAATGTCCAGTCAGTTTTGTTCTAAGTAACATAATAAACAACGTATAAAGAATTTGTAAGGGCTTTACACGAAACTAAGTTAAGAAACTAAACATTCTGCAAATATCAAAGAAAAACAAATTAATTTTTTAAGGTGTTCGTCCTGTATGTTGGGTTCATAGCATGCCATTTGGCTTCAGAGATAAAACCCTAAGCTATGTACAAAATATTGCCTTGATTTAACTGATAAAACAAAAATAATCAAAATTTTATTTTTTTAAGGTGCTCACCCAGTATACAGTGTGGTCCATTAAGTGTGCAACAAATGGACATTTTTTTATTAGTTGTAAAACCGAAATTTAAATACCGCCAAAAGTTAGTGCATGTTCGATAACCATATCAGATGCCCTTAGAATGGCTTCAAGTCAAACAATATACAGGGCAGGACAAAAAATATGTAATTCGTTCAAGAATAAAGTTACATTATTTCAAAAAATATAGCAAAATTTTATTGAGAAAAGTTGTTTAGAATCAAAAGCTATCCTCAAATACAAAGTCACGGCCTACTATTCAAATTTTGATTCTTTTTTTGTAAAATTTTGTATTATCCCCGTATGATACATATTTTTATTATTCTGATTTTCTTAAGAGTTTTTCATATGTAAATTATTATTAGTAAAGCATTTGCCTTGTTAAAAAGAATATTTGCGAAATTCTAAAGTTCTGTTAAATATCGTTGCAACAAACATGAAGTGGACGCTTAACTAAAAAAATATAAATCCAAGTAAATTTTACAAATACGCTTCAAGTTGCTAAAAGTTATTTAAAAGGGATATGGTTGTGGCTACTTTAAATACATATAATATCAAAATAATAAAAATATGTATCATACGGGGGTAATACAAAATTTTCCAAAAAAGAATTAAAATTCGAATAGGAGGCCGTGACTTTGTATTTGAGCATAACTTTTAATTCTAAACAACTTTTCTCAATAAAATTTTGCTATATTTTTTAAAATAAGGTAACTTTGTTCTTGAACGAATTTCATATTTTTTGTCCTGCCCTGTAAATTGTTTGACTTGAAGCCATTCTAAGGGCATCTGATATGGTTATCAAACATGCACTAACTTTTGGCAATATTTAAATTTCTATTGTACAACTAATAAAAAAAATTCCCATTTGTTGCACACTTAATGGACCACACTGTATATTTGACCAAATTTTTCTCAGTGTCGTACCAGGTAGACATATAATCCGCATGCAAGATCAAGACTTTACAAAATGTTTAAACCTAAATTGCAAAAAAATGCCGCACTTGCACTTTAAATTCAAAATTTGAGGGGGGGGGGCACTGCCTCTCCTTGCCCCTCCCAAGTTACGCCAATGTCAGCAGCCAAAAGAATTTTTTTCTAGTGGAATACAGAAACTGCCGGAAAGATGGCACGAGTTTATTTAAAGGGAGGGAGTCTGAGTAGTAAAATTACATGACACACATTTGAGTCCTTGTGTTTTGTTTTTGAATAAATATTAAATTATAATTTATATTTGAACGCTCCTCGTAGGTAGACGGACGGAATTGATAAAACCTGTTTTTCGTCATCTAGGGACTCGGAAACGAAGATCTGAGGAAATTTCGGAAAGTGATTTTGTCGCGATTACAATACTTCCGTCATTTAGAAGTAGAACTCAAAAACTAAGACGGCTAGGTTCAACTTCTTGTTTGAATATTATTCAGCATTAGAATCTGCGACTTTGCCCCAATTTAAGCAGCCTTGTATCTCTTGCCGTTTTCGGAATCCCAATGGTGAGCATCGAAATTGAATAACCCTGTATATCCGTTGTTTAGACTGTTTATAAAACTGGCATGCAATTATAAAAGCCGTAATGGTGTGGGCAAACGTGTGAGTGCGTTCGTTGTATAGCAAATTCGGGTGAGCAGTGTAAAATTCAAATGCGCGAATCTCGTCTTTGGGGTTAGAAATCATAACAAGAGAGCTATTTTTAGTTGGGCGCCTGGCCTCTACTGTGGTAGATACCAAGATAGTACGCATGCGTGTCGCAATCCCTGGCGTTACGAATGCGTAACTCTTGAAGGAACAAAGTTGAGTAGTAAGTCGAACGCGCTCTCGAGCGAATGTAACCCGTTAGTTCGTGTACGGAATTTCCACTTTATTTACTTCTAGCGCTGCAATTTCTTTCAAGTGACCCGCTACCGCTCACAGCTTCCAGTGCTTCTTTTCCGATTTCTGGTTTCATAACGAACAGGCAGGTTTAGTGTCTGTGAAGTGCAATAACAGATTTGTCTGGGATTTTACTAGTTTATGGTGAGTTCCTTCGCATTCAGGTTATTTTTTTACCGCAATCCTTCATTTGTTTCCCGAAATTATTTTTAGGTGACATTACTCGGGTGTTAACCAGTATTTCTTGGTTAGTAGAACAGCACAAGGTTTCTTACGCACGATTTAATAAGACCGATATTTTGACATACGGTAGCAGATCTGTCCCATATTTTCCAAGTGCATCTATAGAAATCCAAGAATAATATCTGTCGGGTTACAGATGCAGCCTGTTTACCTCGATCGGTAGTTTCAAATGACATTTGCAGCATTCCAGCCGATTGCATGCACGTACGTTTATGTAATTACCGATCCAGTCGATATCCAAGGCCGACTAGAGATGATGCATACCAGAGTAATTGCTAAAAATTGCACCAAAAGTCAATTTCCCCTAACGAATAATTTGCTCGTTATTAACATCAAATCCCCCCTTATGTATTTTAATTAGAATTTACAAACGTTTAAGAGTTGTGAAAGGAATTTTAATTATAGAATGCTACGATTTGAAATATTTTACATACTTTTTATTCCTTCACTATTAATTAACTAAGAACGACCGAGTGGCTGATTAACACAGTTTGACAGGGCCAATTGTGTACGGAATAGTGTCTGCATAATAAATACAAATTCCTTTGAAGACTGGCGGTCCAAGACCAACCCAAACGTAAAAAGAACAGTTACGATTTTCAACACAATAACATATGTATATGTAGGCGAAAATGTAATAGCGTGCGAATAATTTGCAAAATATTTCCATTATTAACTCCACGATTTACACATTGTGTGAACGCATAGTGTGCTTTTAATTTTGCAATATAAAATTGTAGAAAAAGCCTACGCGTTTCAAAGATTGTATTATCGACAGTATACGTTTCGAATGAACATTTTATACAAATTTGAAATGTATCTACATATTTCGAAAAAAAGTAGATTTCAACGTGCTACATTCGGTACCAGCGTGAGATCATTTAAAACGGGACAGAGACTGCCATGGAATTTCTGTTTTAGATTCGAACTTTGGTTGACAGCCATTTTACAATTTAGACATAAGCTTTATTAAACGTCAAAAATTACAGTAAATGTTCAAAGAGAGTGCGTTGGAATTTCTGTCTTTGAACATTTACTGGAATTTTTGACGTTTAATAAAGCTTATGTCTTGTTTGAGGTTAAATTAATAAATTGACAAATGGCTGTTAACCAAAGTTCGCATCTAAAACAGAAATTCTATGGCACTCTCTGTCCCGTTTTTTAAATGATCTCACGGTATTTGATATCTAACATTAAGGTGGAACTTCTCTCATAACTTTAGGATTATTCCATGTAAACAGCAGCTCCGTTTGTTAAACAAATCACAATACTGTTTTATTTAAATTATACAAGATAACTTTAAACTCTATTATTCTGCCAATTAAATAGGTAAGTCGTGTAAATTTTCAATCTGGTGGTTGTAGTTTTTGTTGAACCATAATTCGACATTGAACCATGTATTTATGCATTGAACTAACTATCGATGCTTTATTGTACGCAATATTTATGTCAGTTTGGGATTCCTTTTCTTAGTCATTATTTTATCTATTATTCTGGTCGAATCGAAACTGGATTAATATATCTAAGTAATTATAAATTTCGAAGTATTATTTCGTGTGGGAGTTTGGCCTGAGAATAAGATCAAAGCAAATTCTTCTGAATCTCTGAACTGAAATTTCTAAAATATCTAATACCAGATCGATGGGAGATTGCAGTGATTGTTTTTTTTAATATGCGATAAAATCTATTTTTAGGGTCAAAATATGTGCAAGTCGCTTTTACTTTTATCACCATGAGTGATTAGTCATGGATGGGGAAAAGTTATTTACGTAGTCACGGACAAGATAGTGAATAAAAAGCACTCCACCGATTCATTTTGATAGAAATGACTGGTCTTGATTTCTGAAAGCTCCAAGAAAGGAAAGTGCGAATGTTTAACCATTACCGAAGAGCCCGAATATTCTCGTTGCGAGTTTTTTACAATATATCGTCGCTGTAATAAAGCGATTTCTTTCGCTTAAAACTATTAATCGCAAAGTGGCAACCGTAACACTAGACTAGAGGATTATATAACTACCCGCAAAGCAACAAACGCTTCGTCCTTAATAGTCGATGAAAGTTGCAGATGTCTAACCGCGCTGGCCTCATTCTTCTTCGTTAAATTTTTTAATTAGCATTTAATTCGGTATCGTGGAAGGTGCGCGTGAGAATAGGGTAAAGGGAAAACCAGTCCTGGGTGAGTTGGAACTATGGCTAACGGAGGAAATTATGTAATTGCCAGCAAAAAGCAAATAAAAGCCGATTTTGTCGCTTTTTAACTGCCTCCGTTTTCGTAAATAATTTGAACTGGATCAGTTCGGTGCTTGCCTTGCGACTGGTTCTGGCGTTATATAATTTCGATTGGACACTATTAAAATCGAAAGTAGCGTAAATTGTCGCTGTTCGTTCCTTTCCACAATGGTTGCAATAATTGGCCGTTTCCACATTCTACACACAATTATATCTTCCTTATTGATTTTAGCATATGCTACACGGATAGCAGTTTTTAGGATTCTCGGCGTTTTAGGTAACTTGTTTGGTTAAAGAATTCATATATAATATATACTTACGGTATAGGGAACAGTTAACTAATGGAAGACAGTGGTTCTTTACTCGCGTAGTGCATCCAAGTTAGTGTCATTAAACGAGCAAGCTGTGGCTTTGGTTGCATACTAATACGCGCGTATGAAAATCCATTACATTTTACAAGCTATTTTATAATAATACGCCATTTGCTTACTTTGTACTAATTAAACGGCACATTTAGTAATTAATTCGTTTTTACTTGATTATTCGTGTGAATTAATATTTGAGTTTTAGATTATTCCCATTGCTATGCCAGATATTTTTGTTTATTTACTTATTAGCGTCGCATATTGCCCAATCCCTTTACCCTTTAACAGGTAAAATTAGTATATAGAAAAACGAAATTTTAATTCGTATGCGTTCTTTGAGATGGCAGGAAACCGAAAAACAACGTTTTTATCAAAAATCTATTTGCAGTTTTCAAAAGATGCTGGTAAACCGTTCTACCAGTGAGCATTCAGGACAAAATATGTTGTGAATGTTTACTGGTATAATGGATATACCATTACATAATATTGTTGAGTTATAATTACTGAATAACATTAGCATTTTATCCTCGCGATGAAATACGTGTTTTTTCGTTCGCGAAATAAAAATTTCCAATTTACGAAAAAACGGTACTTTGGTCTTAGCAACGAATACATTTGCTTACTGTCAGTTCTTGTTATCTAGCAACCACGTAAACACACCGAAATCATGCGTTTTTCGGCCTGGAAACACGACCGAAAAGTATATATTTTTGTTCAATCTGAGACACAATATGTACTTTTGTAAAAAGCGTGAAAACGCTTGCTATAAATAAAAATTAATATTTTGAAGTAGTCTTCTGGTAACATTTCTAACAAACAATTCAATTACATTAGCATATTTTTTATTAGTGTAGTTAGTAGCGACTATTTGATCACTTACAAAATAACCTTCCGTGAACAGAAATAACATACACTTTTCAAGAGGGTGCAAAAAACAGAAATTATTTGAATGGACAAAGTTAAATAGTTTTTGAAATTTGAGCTGAATAATATAAACACTTGCGAGTGAAACACTAACGTTTTGTTTAAAATCGTAAACAATCCGGGCCGCCGCCACCTCAAAAATTTAGCTAAAATGTGTGAACGTAAATATTTTCCTAGCACAATATAGTAGCAAAACCAATTCGATTATATCTTCAGCAGATATCTTTAAAAATACTCGAAACACAAAAATTAATTGTATAACACCATAACACGTACATTATTACTAAAAAATTGGACATAAGTAAATATAGACAATATTTGCGACGCAAATAAAAGGTAATACTGTCATAAAGGGATTTTTATTTTAATTATATTTGGCAAAACTCTTAAGATACAAAAGGAAGCTTTTGACAGTAGATAATTTTTAATGAACTGAGAAAGAAGTAGTAGTAGTAGTAAAATAGTTTCTACCTTAAACATCCAATAGAACTCTTATCAAACAGCTATTTGTATACTAAGGCACTGAAGTTGTAACTTTTTATGATGAATGTGGATTTAGTTGCAGAGGTAAATAAATCACACGAGTGTTAAAAAGGAACTTCAGCGCCAAGGTGTACAATTGCAATCATACAGAGGTGCACGGTTTTTCGTTACTAAGGCAATTTTTAAATTTTTTCCTTACATTATAACTGGCTATTGTCAGTGGCGTTCCCTTTTTTCAAATCATTTAAAAAGACAGTAATGACAGTGACATTTAAAGAAGTTTGAGACGCGTACGATTAAAAGGAAAAGTGCGTGCATCTTTGGATGATCGTTTTGAAATCGAGAATCGTGAAATTAAAACTTTTTAAAAACTCTTTTTAGGTTATGTTGACGTTTTCTACCTGGCGTCATGCTAACTGCAAAAAGTCGTAAAACAATGGATTACTTCACTGCCCATTACTCGTATTTTAATGACGATTCGGCGTTCTTCACTGCCGATTTGAAAAAAAGTATTGATTTTATTAAAATCCATCGACACCGTGCGAAATGGTTGATAATATAATATACCGGGTGAGACTAGGACCATGCTTTTATCTTCTTTATTTATGAACCGATTTTAAATTTAAAACTAGAACATTAGACATAATGTCTGATTAGGTAGATATAGTAAAAAATTGTCGATTCGATTTTTTAAATGGACCACCCTGTATATTTTATGCTTTTCGGAATCCACGACTCAAAATTACGTATAACATATGCCAAACTTTTCAAAACGAAATCAATGTTGTGAGGGGAAAATCTAGTCTAATTGACTCGAGTAACTCATAATAATAGCTATTTTATGAAAGAATAAAATTTGCTAAACGTGTTTTTTAAGAAAGTCATTTTTGGATGGCACCTACTTATGGCCATCGTTTCATCAGAAACAAATTTGATTACCAATCTAACGATATGCATCATGCACTATTTTATCTTTACATAGAGCTGAAAAATATTTTAATTGATCAATTTTCTAAATATTCTTGTGTAATAACTAAGCATATTTGGCAAAACTGTCGTATGTAATTTGAGTCATAAGATTCCAATATATATTATAGGGCGATCCATCTAAAAAAATCGAAGTTAAAATACCTCCGATGAATCCGCCAGTCAACTATTTTGAGTATATCTGTCAGTCAATCAGAAATTATTTAATATTCTGCTTCCAAATTTCATCCAAATCGATTGATAAATAAAGGGTACTATAAGGATAGCTTCAGTCTCATTGTCACCCGGTATATCGATTTACTAACAGCCAACCAATTTTCAAGGCACAATGTTTTTCTCTGTCGATGAGTGTTTGGCAATAAATATTATTTCAAATGGAATTTTAAAATGTGAATACTGAAACTGAACAGTGCCCTGTAAAGTTGGATGAGAATAATAAAACTGCATCTACTTTTGATTTGATTTTATCAGTGGCGAATTTAAGGAGGAAAAAATGGGCAGTTGCCGCTTGGGTCCCCCATTAAACAAATACAAATTTGTTTTATTATTTAAAAGGATCTGGCAGTGTATAATGTGTATGTTCGTGAAGTACACACAAGGGCGGTTGTGGATTTTCTACTGTACGTTTTATGATCAACTTGTTGCTATTTTGCTTTATAACAAGGAATATATTATAACACTGAAAAAAAGACGCTCTTAACTTAGGACTAACAAACTATAAAACTGTAGGTTTGCTTTTTGGATAAGGTATGTTTAAACATGAAGATAAGGTATTTATTTATTTATATTTGTCTATTGAACATAAGTATTATGTTACATAAATATGTTATTATGGGTTAGAAATAAATTTAAACTTTAGAATAGACCAAAATAGCTTTGGAAAGAAATAAAATATAAGAATATTTGAAAATGTATAGAAAAAAATGTACCTACGAAAATAATTATTTAGCGCCTTTTTGGCTATATCAGGCCGTCCCCTCTTCCTCTTTAGCCCAACAGGTACACTTTTCGCTTCGATGGGCACCTTTACTTGTCCCCAAAATGACTAACATACGTACTGTTTCAAAAAACTTAAAGGGCACGGGACATGATCTCAACATTTTCAGTAAAGCAAACTTTACTTTTTTACTTAAGTTATTTTTATAACTTTCAGAGGTTTAAGAAAACTATCGAAACATTCCCATTCTTTAATCAAAACTTCAGTAGCATTCGTTGATTGTATAAAATATGTTCTTTTCATCTTCTTTTTCTTCAAACATCTTCGGTTTGAGTTTCACCCATTGATAAGCATTAGTCCAAATATTTGTTGTTAATTTTAGCTTGAAGCAAAAGGCTTGTGATTAGGGTTTTCCGGATTACGTTCATATAACAATTTTTCGACCAAAGAACTTTTCAAAACTTCCATAAACTGACCCACTGGAAGTCGCTCTCTCAGTGTGCCATATCTTTTCGAAATAATTTACAAAGTCATTTATCATTTGCTTAGAGTTACCCTCGAAGTTTACCACTTGTAGCGACTGTAAAAGTATTGTCGTCTGTGCAAAGTTGTAGAGCATGAATATCTTTACCAATTAATGTTTTTCTTTTATATTCCAGATCATTGATTCCATGTTTTTCAAAACATGAAAGAGGCATTCAAGTCTTCGAAACGGTGTTCCAAATACTGTATTAAATCTGTTTGCGATCGCCATACTTGCATCTGCAAGCAGTACATTTGGTTCCAAAATAGTTCCTCTTTATTTCTTCTTTTTTTAGTTTTCTTCAGTCCATTTTGTGACATAGGTCTCCTTTTCCTGTTTCCACCTTGGTTTGTAAGTTCTTTCAGTATCGACCACCTGTACATCTGAAGGTAACTTTCAATCCTTCCGTTGAATTGAATGACGTGTTTTCTTCAAAATTTGTTCACTTTTAACAAACTCCTAGGCGTCTCTCGAACTATTAAACACAGGTTGTTAGCACCACACTTTCGTCTTCCCTGGCTTTCGCTGTACAGGCATTGCACTGTCCGTATCGGATTCATCTTCATGGAAATTGACAATAAATTCTTGACACAAACTCATTATAACACTTCAACAAATAGCGTTTAAATTTATAAAAACGTAAACGTAAAGAAAAACATAACCTGGACACGGTTGACAACAAGGTGAAGCACGCTTATTCAGCGAGTGCCAACATAATTATTGCGTTGCGTTTAGAGCTTACAATACCGGGATTCCGGGATCCCGAATACCGGGATCCCGGCCGAATTTTGTCCGGTATTGAAAACCGGTATTGATGTAGAAAATACCGGTATTTCGGTATTAAAATTTTCCTATAAAAAATACATTTTATAAGCCGTTCACGATCTTTTTGGGTCAGGTGAGGCTATGACCATCGAGTAATTTTGTTGGCAGAACCTCTGTTGCAATTAAACGCCCTCATGGAAATTGACACTTTTTGTGTTAGGTTAGGTTGTTTTCAGTTTAAGGTTATATTTTCTGAATTGGTACATTGTTGCCGGATATTCTCTAGTCTCCACATCCACTCGCGTTCTTGTAAATTTGGTCTGTCCTTTTTAAATTGGAAGTAGCATCGTTTAATGGAAATTTTTTGTTGTAACAAAATTATTTTGGGCATTTTGACTTTTCCTTTGACGGAAATTAAAATTATTTTTATACATTTGATAAATCATTTATTTTCTTACGAATATTAAAATAATAAATCTGGCAATGTGGTGGCAAGAAAATGTCGAACAGACACTGGCAGAAAAAAAATTGCATCCGCTACATCATCGAATCAGGTAGTCCAACATGAAAAGAAAAGCATAGCCAACTCTGTCCCAAAAAGGTCCTGAACGGCTTATATATAAATCTTTACTCCAGTTAAAGATGAAATATGTCTCATTATGGTACCAATAAATCAAAAATCAAAAACGTTTTAAAAGAGGATCATCAAGATAACACATAATATGTGTAAAACAAGTCTATTATCAATAGAAACGTAAACAGCTCCCAGAATACATGACAGTTCAGACAATTCTCAAACCCGGCGTGGTGCGACGGCGCGCGCGATATAGTAAACACTACACTCCTACTCCAAAGTATTTGAGATTTTAGCAAAGGAAATTAATATTTGTCGTGAATTTTAATTTATTGGTTTGTTGGTTTATTAGTTACACATAAAAAACTAATTTTGTTATATTTATAGAATTTCTTAGCTGTTATATTTTCATCTACTTTATTTATCTATCTACTTATAAACCAAAAATATTAAGGTAATGGACTTTATTTTGTAGTCATAGTTAATCTTAAAAATACATTTTTATTCGTTTTTGTTGATATTATTTTTAAATATGTCATAATAACTACTAGGTAAAATCGAATAATTAAATTTTCTAATAGTAATACCGGTGTTAATACCGTTATCCCGGTATTAAAAATTTTGAATGCCGAATACCGGTTTTAAGATTTTGGCCCGGTATTGTAAGCACTAGTTGCGTTCCGTTCACATTACTCTGTATCATTCAATGGCTGCACGTTTCAAAGTGCGATCTATCGTTTGTTAGTGCAACCCTTTTTAAGAGCGTGTTAAAATCATTTAAAAGTGGAATATTTTTCTTCAAGTCGTAAACTATTATAAGAGTGAACTCTAGTTTTTAGGTTCTGGAAGATTTAATAGGAGTTAATGTTGTTTTTTCACAGTGCACTTTCTTATTAGAAAGTGATATACATACATATATATTATTTTTCGTGCATTGGACATTGTTACTGTAAATAATTTAAAGGATTTTTTTGTGTATTTACAAGCTGGAATTGAGTTAGAACACGAAAAAAGTAAAAGCAAACTGCACAGTCGTTCAAATATAAATATTGGAACTTTTTAAGTTGTTACCGACTAGTTTTCTTAGCGGTGGGGAAACCGACCCAAGCATTAAAGGTTAAACGTTATTTTTTCATCAATAAAAAAAGTTATTGCCAAACTCCAAACTCGTGTTCTTTTCCTATAATTACTAATTTTTTGTGTAATTATATGCTCGGAATATGAAGTAAAAGAGTGGATGAACAAAACGAAAAGAGTGGGAGAACGGAAGTTACAATAGACGGCTACTAATCCGAGAAAGCAAAACTCGATAATATATACAGGGTGTTATGTAAATGAGTGCAAATATTTTAACCCGTAATAGAACTGGCTAAACTGAACAACTTCTCTATTTATCATTTTTTCGAAAATTTAAAACAGTTTTACTCTAAAAATGCATACCCGCCTATGGAATAATATTTTAATTTAATGGTGCAAAACACAAAAAACACATCTTTGATATGCAAACCAACAAAAACTACATAGATACCATATATATAATACACATATATTGCTAGTAGGGCCTGGAAACGTCAGAAAACATTACGGCGCCGTCATAGTCTCACTTAGAGTATAACGCGTCTCGTGCGCATGCGTGAGAATTCGAACTCCGCCTTTAGAAGCGAATTTTAAACTTAACCACTTCCCCATTGGCCGGACGACGCCGCGGCGCTTGCACACAGCTCACCATTATACATTGAAGAGTTGGTTGTCTGTCTCACTTCCTTGGTAAGTTTCCCACTCATAGCCGCTAGCAATATAGTAAGTATTAGATATATGATAGATACTGATAAAACTTTTAGTTCACATCTGGTCACCAACGTACTTTATCAGTTGAGGTAGGTAATTTATTGACCGCATGTTTTTTGCGCAAGAACTTTGCAATTTTAAGATGCTTGTATCGTTCAACTTTAACTTAAATTTGCTTACCAAGCGGCTCATCAAATTTAGGGCAGATAAATGATTGAAAAAATATGCGATTAAATGAAAAACGATAGATAGAAAAGTTGTTCATTTTGGTGAGCTCTATCACTGGTTAAAATATTTGCATTCATTTCTATAATACCCTGTATGCATCGGTCTATAGCGTTCTCCGACGCTTTCCGACGCCTAACCTCCACTGCTCTCTATTGGCCCATAAATTATCTGGCATTTCTCGTGCCCTTATTTCCTTCTCTCCAGCTTTTCCTGGGCCTTCCTCTTTTCCTTCTTCCACTCGGTGACCATTGTAAAATTTGTTTTGGTAATCTTTCTTCCGACATGCGTTGTACGTGACCATGCCATATTAGTTGTTTTGTTTTTATGTCGTCTACTATTATATGTTTCACGTTCATTATTTCTCCGATTCTTTGATTTGTTACTTTTTCTCTTTTCGATCTTCCAGCAGCCCTTCTCCAGAAATCCATTTCTGTGGCTGTTGGTATTTCTTCTGTTTTCTCTTTTAGCTGCCATACGTCACTGCCATATGTTATTACACTTCTAATAATGGAATTGTAAATCCTCCTCTTATTTGTAAACTGCAGCGGGTTATTAGTAAGGGTACGTAAACTGCAGCGGGGCCATAAAATTAACTTTGACAACTAATCACACCAATTACCCTCACACTTTATTCAGACTTGGGACTGACGAAATATACATTTTAAATATATATTTGGCCTGTTTAAAAATTATAGAAAAGCTTATTTCCACTTTTTTTTAGACAAATAGCATGCAAGTATCGTGAGATTATTTAAAAACGGGACAGAGAGTGCCATGGAGTATCTGTTTTAGATTCGAACTTTGGTTAACAACCATTTGTCAATTTATTAACTTAACCTTAAACAAGTCATAAGCTTTATTAAACGTCAAAAATTACAGTAAATGTTCAAAGAGAGTGCGTTGGAATTTCTGTCTTTGAACATTTACTGTAATTTTTGACGTTTAATAAAACGTATATCTTGTTTGAGGTTAAGATAATAAATTGACAAATGGCTGTTAACCAAAAATTGAATCTAAAACAAACCGAAATTCCATGGCACTCTGTCCCGTTTTTAAATGATCTCACGGTATTTTTGTGTTTTCGACATTTGGTTTTTTGTTTTTTTATTTATTTTTAATCACCAAATGAAATTACTTCTTCTGTATAACGACATCGCCAAAGTGATGGCATACTTGCTACAAGAAACTCAGTCTAGTTATAGATCCGTTTTTGTACGCGGACAAACTAACTTCTAAAAAATGTTGTTTCTTCAACGTTTCGCGGTTCACTTTTTTCTTGATGGCAATGCTCATTTTAACGTAAGTTTCTGTTTGATACTCCAAGAGAGTTTGAACGAAGATGTTCAGATTCGGATGGGAAGTGCCGAAGTTTTTATTGAAATGAGAGTGGAACGACTCGCATCCATTAGTCGTTCGACACATCTCTGCCGAGGGTGATGCCCAGATAGATGACGGAAAGAGAGCCTCTTTGGAAACGTAGGTGTATGGAATTCCATCCATTCGTTAGACCATGGTAATTACCCGGCAACTGTCATTAACATGAACCCGCTGCAGTTTACATACTTTTCGAGACACTACCTGGCTATTACATGCTTATGAGGATTAATCCGTTGCAGTTTACGTACGTCCGAGGCTTTTCCATTTTTCAGTTGTTTGCATATATTCTTTATTTCATTTATATTTATCCTTATCGGCGACATTATGACATTTATTTTAGTTTTCCCACTTTAATTGTTTTGGAACTCAGTTCTCTTCTCTGTTAATAAATATTCGAAGTAATTTTCCCATTTTTTCTAATGTTATTGGTGATATTATATCTCGTTCTTGACTTCGTCGTAGGTTCTCTAACAATTTCCAGCTCTCCGTACTTTTTTCTCCCGCCTAGATAAAGTAGGGACAAGAAATCAGACGACGTGCGCCACCAAACAAATTTTAGTGACGACATAAATACCACCATTAGATTTACAAAACCGATATTTATTTTCTTCTTTACAGCTCATTTGAAATCATGCGTTTGGTTTAAGCTTAATCAATTATCAATGGAAAATTAACAATTTAAGCTAAACTAAAATTTGCTTGGTGGCGCACGTCGTCTGATTTCTTGTCCCTACTTTATGTATTTATCGTATCACAATTCCTTTCCCAAGTTTAATTTTTATTTTCTGTTATTTTTTGTCCAACTCTAGTTTGTGCTTCCTTTATATTCCACTTTATCATAATCTCTGTTTGTTGTTAAGTATTTCTTGCATTTCATCTTTTTGATTGCTATTTCTTGTTCAATTTCCATATCCCACTAATATGGTTTACTTTTGTTGTTTGATTCTCTGGCCGCGGCATGGATACATTCTCGATAATACGATTACAAAAACCGCTATAATGATGTTTGAAAGATATCATGTTAGTTTTCCTTTCAGTCATGTGCGTGTACAGCCCCAGCATTTTTTGATGAAACCTCGTATATATTTAGCCGCTCTTAATTTAGTAAAAGCCAAAGGAATGCGGATATATCTTATGCCATTTGCGTAGAATAGGTCGCTGATTGTTTAATAACAAATATAAAATGTTAAACATTTACCACCATAGCTGCTTGAATGTTTGAATAAGATTGCAACAATTATCAGCGCATAAAATAAGCGTTTTGTAGATAATAAAGAATCGAAAATAGATTTAATTGAATCTAGATTATCTTTTTTATAAATTTACTCCAGATGTTATCATTGAGAATTTTAATTGATACGAGAGCTATTAAAAATATATTTAAGGAATGACCGGCTGTTATTTTATGTTGATATATTTTCAAGTTTTTTACAAATTTCTTTCAAAGTTTTGCGCTATGTTAAAAAGTAGTACTTTCCATCAAAATAATACTATTTTGATAAGTTATTAATATACTAGACCAGGGGTTCCCAAACCATTAAGACCGAAGGCGTCCGCCATTGGAGCAGACAAATTCAGAATAATGGAGTCTTTGGAAAAATTCTCTTTAGTCAGGATTGAAAAACCATTCTAGACTACGCTCAAGTCAAACTTAAGCTTTTCATTAGACTTGGTACTCATGTTATTTTTCACAGAATTGCTTACTTATATTTGCCTACCCTTATGTAAGCGGTTTTCATGGTACGCAGTGTGGTCCACAAAATTTACAACACATGATTATTTTTAAATAAATTCGCCATTGGAAATGTTCTCGGCTACGCTGTAAAATATTTTGGTGTAAATGTATCCTTACATTTATGGTTCACATATAATGGATAGGAATTTTCCATCTGTCAAATTGGCCAAATTTAATCAAACTCTGAAACATGTCGCGGAAGTGAAGTTAAGGTTAGTGCTAGCAATTTTACGGTTCAACAACGTTTCTATTATTTGTCGAAACTCGCGTTGCCATGGCGCCTGGCATCGATCCAATTGTTACCATTCAACAGTTGCAGTGAGGTGTGGAGTGTTGTTCCATATATTCAGATCACAAATATATGACAATTTTTTTATATCTAGCAAAATGCGCCAGTTGTGTGATAACATATGCACACAATACATAATAGCAAGCAAATTAGGTAACCCGACGTAAAGTATTATTTAGCATTTATTGTTATTGTGACAGTTGGCACACCTAGTTACAGTTATTATGCAGCATAATAGATAGTTTATTGATTATCTGATTTATATCCCAAATAAAAGTGACCACATTCATGTTATGCGGAAGGAAATTATCAGCAGTTGTGTGATTAAAAACATTACTTGTCTTCTGTGATTTATCACCGTTAGTTCTAAATCGAATAGCGTCGACGAAACTGGCCAGAGCTTCTGGAATAGATATCGAACCAGTACTCGTCGGTACTCAACGGAACAACCCCTTATCTGTCTTTAATTATTATAATTACAAATTAAGATTCATCATGGGAAAATGTATAGGTAGGTAGTCTAGCATATTTATTCAAAGCGCATTACCTCGATGAGTTTTTACGTTGATCGAGTTGCTGAGAGACATAAATTATAGTTTGTAACTTTTCTATAGAAGGAAGGATTGTCAGATAATTGCATGGGCATGCAGTGGCGTATTGTAGAGTTGCATGTCAGAGGCAGTTGTCCGAAAGTTTGATGAGTCATAGTACGGAAGTCAATTATGTACAGGGTGGGCAAATTTCGATGTGTTCATAGGGAATCTCGATGACTATAAGAGATATGAAAAAATGGACCCCCCATCTTCGATCTCTTTTTTTGGAGAAAATCTTAATGATGGAAACCAAAATGGACTACCGTCTTTTGTTTTCGATTTCTAAACACACATTCGATTTTTAGTTTTGTGGCTATATCTCGCTTATTTATAAAAATAGAGAAAAGTAATTTTTACGTTCTTTAGGCACTTTTTTGATACGAATGCAGTGGCGTAGTCAGGTTTTCAAAAAAGTTTTGAAATTTGAGTACCATAAAGTTGTATTTTTCATATGAAACCGATAGTTGTCTGGTGCATCATGAGAGAGAGGATTTTTCCCATTCCAGTAATACGTATACAGTGTGTCTACTTAAGTTGGAACCATATGGAATTTTTTTTTATTATTGGTTTTAGGAAAAAAAGGTATTCTTGATAAAAGGTTCTGCATGGTCCAAAACTTAAAATGCAACCGTCAGATATCAATTTTTTCAAGCCGTATACGAGGTTTGTCGAAAAATATGAATTTTGCTCAAGAATAAAGTACGTTTATTTTTGACAAAATCGAAAATTTTCATCGACAAAAGTTGATTAGAATTGAAAATTACATTCAAATATGCAATTACACCGATATATCATGAAAAATCAGATTTTTTAATTTTTTTACTAACTTTTCTACAAATTGATTCTAAATATTTGAAAACGTTATAAATCACGTTTAGTTTTGAAACATTATCTCTCTTATCTACTATAAACATGAAAATTTTCGATTTTGTCAAAAATAAACGTACTTGACTCTTGAGCAAAATTCATATTTTTTGACAAACTTCGTATACGGCTTGAAAAAATTGATATCTGACGGTTGCATTTTAAGTTTTGGACCATGCAGAACTTTTTATCAAGAATACCTTTTTTTTCTAAAACCAATAATAAAATGTTTTCCATATGGTTCCAACTTAAGTTGACACACTGTATATCAAAATATATAATTTTGTGTATAATATAACATAAATTGTCCCGTCATAAATTTAATTATTTTTATTATATCCATTTATCAGAAAATGCTGATAAAACTTTAAGCATCATTTTTCCATATACGGGGTATGTTTAAAAATATTTCCAACTAACATTTTTGTGTATTTTGAAAATAAGGCTATTTTATTGTTGAGCCATTTTCAAGTCTTAGAACCTCTCCCGTTCCCAGGTATACGAAAGAGGGTATTTAAATTTTTGCAAGTGAATTTTTAATTTGAAAGGTTGCAGATACTTTTATCAAGAATAATATTTTCCGATAAATGGATAATGAAACAATTTTCCATATGTGTCCAAATGTATGGTGGAAACTGTATATAACATATAAGCAACAAAGTGTTTAAGTCTGTTAATCAAACGTGTTTAATTCTGTTAATCAAACGGTTGCATTGTAACAACGCAAAGACAGATACTTTGTTTAATCACGTATATTCTAAATGGCACAAGCCTTCAACTAGAAAACCGAGAACTATTAAAAACTACTTTGAAAATTGTCAATTATTTACCGTTTTGAGGGTTCCGCGGTTACTCAAATTTGGTAACATAAAATTTGAGCTTAGACCACGTAGTTTTTGTGGATAAACACCCAGCATTCTCTGGCTTAATGTGCCTTGCACCTTGTGAACTCGAGCACGGATCCACGCGATGGTCATGCCTTTTGGTGGCTCGTGTTCTTTGAGTACCTTGAGAACGGGGATACTTAGGCAGATTTGGCCTTGTTGCTGTTTGTGCACCCATATTAACTAACGTTTCGCAAGACCTTGCAGCTTGTATAATCAGAGTGAAAGTCGCACTAAGAACTGAAGGTCGGTGTGGAGCTATTTATAGTCCTCTGCGCCAGCCGCTCGGAGCGATGTATCGCTGATTGGTCATTTAAGTGCAGCGTAATCCGCGGGGCGTGGCCGTATGACGCACAGTGGTTGTAATGTTTTAGATCGTGTATCACATTTTACTAAGCTTAAAACCAACTTCCTTGTTTATATTATTTGGATATTTTTCTATTTCTATGGCTTCACGTATTACTCGTGAGAAGTAGTGAGGTATTCTGTAGTCTGGCGTGCTGCGGTGTAATGCGGTTGTGTTTGCAATCTCCTTTATGCTCTTGAAGTCTTAAATCAATGAAACAACCACTCTGTCCAATGTAACTCCAGCCTAAAGTACAAGGAATGTTATATACGCCAGCGGTTTTTCCATCACTTCGTATGTGTTGTTTTTTTCTATAATTATATATACTTATAAGCAAACATGTTATAAATAAAGAAAAACAACGTTTTTCTCCAGTCATATGAAAAGTGATGCTTTTCCGACGTGTTTTCAGGCTGTAAAATATAGTGAAACCTCTCTTGACGGACACCTATACAACGGCCGATTTTGAGTGCACAGAAGTGTAGGGCATATATTCTAAAAAGAAACTCTGAGTAACGGACACCTCTCTATAACTACCAGTTTCAGATTGCTCATGAGTGTCCGTTACATTTCACTGTATTCATGATTTCGGTATGTTGTCGTCGTTTCTAAACAACAAGGAGTAATAGTACGCAAGTATCCATTTTAACAGTGCGTGAATAACTTTTCGGCGTAGGCAAAATAAAGCTTTTCTGCCCGAGGCCGAAAAACCTAACGTAATTTTTGCATTTCTTCGTATTAGAGAAAAGCTATGCTTTATTCGTACAAAAAGTGTGCCTTTTTGTACTAATAAAACAAATTACTATAATAGATAAGTGGAATTAAGTATTTATTACATGTGGATTATAATTAAATTTATCAAAAAATTTATTAATTTGCTTTGTCTACATAATTGTGTGCTTTCGAAAAATTTGGTTTCGTATTTCTAGTACCAAATATGTATGTATATTGTATATGTACATATGTTACACGCAACTTATCTAAATCAATTTATATAATAACTTGGCAGTTTATGTAATGCATAGCAAAGTTGGATACTGCATGAAATGCATCTTTTAAGAGCATATTTCATATGTTGCCTAGGCATTACATATATTTCCTCATGAGCTGTAGGCATTTTATGAAATATATTTTTTAAAGTAGAAATGAACACTCATTTAATGCAAAATGCAGGCGTATGCCAACTCATCAACCTAGAAAATTATGTAGGTACATATTTATGATAGGCAAACTCATTACCAGCATCAGGCAACGACCGGTGAACTCATCACCAGCAATAAGCTAATTGATAGTAATTGGTGATAATTCGCTAACCTACCGAATAACAAAAATTACAAAATGAATATGTAAGGATGTTTACAACACACGATCAAAGGCTGCAACTAACCTAAACAAGCTAAAACGACACGCAAACTGGTAGAGAATCAGCGATGGCAGTTTATTTATCATAATGGTCAACTTCAAACGTAACATAACATATCGTCTGCAACCGTGCGGTCATTATATAAAATGTCCAGGTATTCTATAGAATGTCGACGTTTTCGCCGGTATTGTATTTAATGTCGACAAACATTAGACACACGAGCAAGTATTTTAGGCAATTTCTGAAATTACATAAAATTCCTAGCCATTATATGACTGATTTATACAAGTTGCTTGTAACACACGCATCAAATTAGTTGGATATAGAAATATTCGACTCTCCCGGCTTCTGTAAAAGATTTCAGTTGTGACTTTTTTATGTGCTCACGGTTCGAGGGTGTATTAACTAAACAGAAATATTACCGTTTCCGCAAAATTCGGTAATTTCCTGGGAGCTTTTTGGAATTCAACCGCACCTCGTTGTATACTATAGGAAATTGCACCAAATTTCAATCCAGTTTTCGGTCGCAACATCCGATGTCGTAATGAGCGATAAGAATAAGTCCACAATGTATATGGGCTCTGAGGGACCTTAAATTTTCTCCTTTATAACTGATATGGGGTTATAATCCATAAATACTGTAATTGTTTTCTGTGTCAGCGGAAATAACCAAACGCTGTGATCTACAGTTTTTCATTTGGTATCTACCTAGCATGCAAAGCTAGCAAACAGATTTCTTGATAGAAAGTTCTACCTCATCTGAAACTCTAAAATCGCTGTTTTGGAATTTAATTTGATCAAAATGTTAACTTTTTAACTAATGCAGGACCACAATCCCGTTTTCGAAACCCTTCGGGCAACTTGTGTTTCGAATTTCAGATTTTTAAATTTCAGAATAAAGGTAGCGCCACTAGCGGGGGACACAAATATGCAGCTATCAGCGCGTTCTTTATAATACAGCTAAAAGCGATGCAACTGCTGTGCCGGCGTGGGCTAGCGCTTAAAGCGGCGGACTAGCAATTAGTAATCGGATTCCAGCTCGTTCGCAGGGAGGATGAGTCGAATCCCAGCGACAGGATTTTTTTTCTTGGCGAATTGATATGATTCGCTTGGGGGAAGTTTCGTGTAAACCTCTATACAGATTTTTTTTTATTCTTGAGAAGTTTCGCCCTATCTGATCGTGCCATTTATTTAAGTTTTCAAATATGCACCAACTTTCTATCATCGCGATATAGCATTAATGAAAGTATTACTTACAAGAAGTCTCATATGTTTCAAACTTTCTAGATCACACTGTATATCAAGAAAGATTCTTTATATGGGTTCTAGTCGATAGCACTAAACAGGGCTCTAAAACCATAGTCGCCGATTTGAAAACTATTTATTGTTGACTGTTTTTTAATTGTAAATTTTTATGTGCCCTAGATTGTTATTGGTATTGCATTATGGGAAATTCAAAGCATACTAGATGTAATTCATTTTAAGACGCCCGGTATAATTGTAACAAGTGAGGAAAATATCGAACCTATTGATTTCTGTGTTTAATTTTTAAAACAAAACGGAAATAGAGAACTGTAAAAATGATTTATTAATAACAGAATTATCGAAAATATCCAGATAACTTGTCTTTAAACTTGTAGTCCTTCGAATATGAGTTTAAAGTGTATTTTGGAAATTAATCTCTTTGCAAGAAGTTTTTATTTATATACGAATCCGGGCCTATTACATTTTGTGCCACTTTGTGTGTGTTCAATGGATAAATAACAGTTAGGTTACGCTACAGCAGTGGCGGCTCGTGATAATTGTATTTAGGTGTTCTTAATTTTTAACAATTACTAAGCAAAAAATAATGAATGACTCACCTACATTCCGGCGATGTTTTAATCCGAATATAGCAGATTTTTAATTTTAATAATCGAAAAAGACAGATCATATATGTACATAGAACAAAAATTATTCAAACACGCCAAAAAATGTACATAAGTGTTAAAAAATATAAGTAGGTAACTAGCTTTCTACCCCCTTTTTAATGTAAAATGAACTCGCAGCGCAAAAAATCAAGTTCACACCTCTTTTCCTTTTTACTTTTATCCCCTTATTACCGGTTTAGGGCTCTGAAGTTTTCAATATCCATTAATAAACATTAAAAATAAAATTATTTGAATTAGCGCGTCTTCTGTAGTTTTGCGTGTGCGGGTAGAGTCACGTATGTTTGGCTTATGTTAACGCGCAATTTTGTGAAAGGCAGCGCTGCTTCTCAATGTTCTGCAAACAGTTATACAGATAAGAACTAACTTATTGCCAAAACAGTGCTCGGAGTTCGAGTTTGTAAATAAGCCCGCCAGTATACTACCTGCTGGGCTATAGCGCAGTTCGCCTTCCCAGCACATTGAAACTGCTGATCTCAATTCTGCTGCTTTAGCGTTTTCGCCCAGAACTGCCATATAAATTTGGGCCCTATTTGAGATCGCCCACAAGAGCTGCCAGCCGCTCGATGCATTGATACCAGCGAGTGTGTTGACACATAATTTATGTTATGTTGAGATGCTGCGCATTTGTTGTTCTAAACGTTTTAAACGGTATCGAATAGCTGCTTCCAGATCTCATTACTTAAACCTTGTGATATAACGTTAAGATAGATGATACAATATGTTTTCAGTTATAGAATAGTGACTTCTTTCTAATATATAGGCTGTTGACGGCTGCGAGACTAGCGCCATTGTGCCCCTAAGGAGCAGCCGCCACTGCGCCACAGAAACCTACATCTCTCCGCATTCAACTGGATTCCTATTTTTCGCAACTGTCGAGGTAGCAGTAAAGGCTCGCACACCCTGTAGTCAGCTGACAAAATTCCCGCCATGGGAGATCGATGAAATTTTAATTGGCGCGGTCGCAAATGATCGAATAACGGCGAGCGATCATGGCGCGCGAACCGGGCATTCCGGTAAGCGTTTTTGGGTAGTAGTAACATTCCAAAATGCAATTGGCAACTAGGCGTCGCAGGAGGCCGGCTCCGGCGAAGCGATGCAGGCGTCGGCGTCGGTTGCAGCTCGTCCACATTATGCCAGGAGTTGGCCTAAACCATTAGCGAATGACGACTGACGACTAATATTCAGGAAGAGATAGATCTGTGTATCATCGGCATCGGTCCGAGTTCAACGTTCGCTTCTTACCTCGCTCGCTAGTTGAACAACACATTCTTATTGTGGCTCGCCTGGCAGAAGCTCTGCACGTAATATACATTTTACATAATTAGCGTGATATCAATGATAGTCGGGCAAATTGTTAATTCACAATAAATCCTTGCGAGCAGTAGCTCTATACAATTATTTCAATTTAGACGAACGTGCAATAATACCGTATCGATAGTATTTGCTATATATTGTCTCAAAATTCGACTGCGAAATATGAGAATTTTATGCAAATAGGTTTGTTATTTTTCTCGGCGTGAATGCCAAGTATGGAGGACGCTTTCGACACCTTTCCAGCCCAGAAAACAGGGCGTTGCTGTGTATATACAAACAGTAGAAAACCTCCAATTCTACTACAAATTTTTGAACTCAGTCAAGCGATCGTTTTTTCGGTAGGTCTCGTTCTCTTTAGGAATATAGAAGGATCGATGCCTATCTCTCTCGCTTAAAGTAACGTGGGACATTGAAAAATATTGTGAAACGTCGTTCATTAAGTATGTGGCTCAAGTCTTGGATTCGTACCGAATTTCTTGAAGTTCTAATTTCCAAATCAAGGCTACAAACGTTTCGGTATCGCCGTTCTATATGCTAAAGGAGGATTGATATGGAATGGGCTGGTTACTAAAAATATTGTTCCCCTAGTTGCATAAACTAAATAAATTACCCCAATTGGGTAACACAAAACACGTAAATTTATGATCTAGCGTAAAGAGTGTATCTTGCAACTTTACATCGCTGCATTGAGAAAGATAATGACGAAGTGATGTCATATTTTCAGAAATTGTTTAAAAGGTTAATATTGTCATAAAGTAATGGCCAAAATGTGCATAGCCACGTAAATTGAGCATTATTTTTATTTGGAAATGGATATTTCCCTCTTGGAAGGTATTGCTAGATATTATTATTATTATTATTATTACTCGCTCGCGTACTGAAATTCTGAATCGAAGTGCTGTCGTTTTATTTTTGCTTCACGCATTTACTCACACGTGCACAAATGGTTCCACTGTTTTCTATTTAATGACCCATTCATAACCTCTACCCAATTAAAAATCCTCTTCTAGAACTTCTTCCATTTCATGATCTCACGCCTTTACAGGCAGCTCTCATAGTTTGTTCTTCGTTGGTGTCGCATTCCACTTAATCGTCAGTCAGTGGCGGCTGCTCCTTAGGGGTTCAGGGTTGTTAGCATCCCAGGCGTCAACAGCCTATATGGCACTGGAAAAAGGTAACAATCTTATAATTGAAAATATATTCTGTCATCTATTCTACCGCTTAAAACATGTAAAACAATATCCAAGAAGTATGTCAACATAACATGAGTTATCAAATGCACCAAGTGGCTAGCAGCTGCTGAAGGCGATCCGAAATAGGACCCAAACTTATAGGGCAATTAGGGGCGAAAGCTCTGATGTTGCAGAATCGGTAGGTACAGCAGATTTAATGTGACGTGAAGGCTAACAATTCTGCAGCCGAAATCGTAAACTCGCGCGCTTATACTGTAATATTTACAAACATCCTAGGGCAAAGGCAACCGCCGCTTCGATAACAAATATGGTGCAATCTTTGACATTGAAATTGAATGCAGTGCAGCAAACACGCTCTTCCATTCTTGTGGGCTGTGTTTGAACATAATATCAATTGCAGTTGCAGCGTGTTTATTTATCTTGGGTGATTTCGGTTGTTTCATGCAGTTTTATCCAAATACTGCCGGAGAATAGCGTAAGTATTCTCAACATCAATTTTAAAAACCTAACGTTAGCTGAAAAGGTTAAAATAAAAAACTTGGACGGCCTACACCGGTATTAAATTTCAAGCTGCAAATAAAGTTGAAAGTTGCAATTTAAGACATTTTTCTGTGGACGTTTACAAGAAAAGCAAATGGATTTGTAGATGTGATGCATTACATGTAATTTTTCCATTATTAAATAAATTATTTTCGTATTTCGTTTTTAACGCTTATATACATTTTGTGTTGTGTTTAAATACTTTTTGTTCTGTACATATGACGTTTCCTTAATACTTAAGTACATTTTGTGTTGTGTTTGGACACTTTTTTGAGCATATAACGTGTTTCCTTTTGGATTATTAAAATTAAAAATCAACGCTATATTTGGATTAAAATATAGACGGAATGTAGGTGAGTCATTAACTATTATTTTTGCTTAATTAAAAATTAAGAGCCCCCGAAATACAATCATGACGAGCCACCACTGCCGTCAGTTCTCTTTCGTTATTCATTCTATTAATGTCCGAGCCAACGTATGTAACTGGGATACTTCTATATTATAATCATAGTTTCTATCTTCTACTTCAGTGGTTTCACTTGCAGCCTTTCTCTTATTTCCTTGTTTCTTAACTATCTGCCTCTCTTGTTGCCTCTTTGTGGCCGTCTACGATTTCACTGCTCGAAGTTACGGTGGGTATGTAGATGCTATTGTAATCTCTTAGTTTTGTGATCCCTTTTTGATTATTGCTTTCTTTGGCGCATGATGAATCTAGCTGCTGCTTCCAATCTGCAGTCGGTCGCTCTCTCAATGTCTCTTTTGCAACTCGGTGTTTTGTGATATCTATGTTTATCGGCTGCTTGCCTACTACCATTACCTCGATTTTTCCTCTTTTGATCGTCATATTTCTAATTTAGAATGACAGTTTCCAAATGTCCACAATCTTCCGTGATGTCGTCCATTAGACTGATGACGAGGTTTATCAATTCTCCTTGCCTTACTCCATCTTCTGTTTTAGATTCTGTCGATTTGATGTATCCTGTATCTTTCATTGTTTGGTCCATAATTGCACTTGACCTTTTTTTACCGTTTCCTCTTATACAATTTCTGGGTACACATAGCAGCGATATTGCATTTCTTTAATTGCTCTGCTTTATCAAATCATCATAGACCTCAGGTCAATGCTGTTTTTCTTTTAAAAAAATGTAGGAAAATCTAAAAGTATACTGACTCTGGCTTTCTGTGTTGCTATAATCCTTTAGAATGAAAGATTATGCTTCATAATTCCCTATTTAATGTTATAGGTATGTGGATGTGGTACCATTTGGTTTAAAAATTTTCAGTAATTCAGTTCGAATGGAAAGAAACAGTAGTATCAAAATTCCTAACATTTAATTTAAAAAATATTTTATGAATCGTAAGATTGGTTTCATCTTCGAACCAGAGCGTTTCACTATAAAAGAACTAATACATCTACAGTTAAGATCGACAAATATGAAGGTAGATTTTTCTGTTTGAACGTTCTCTGACAAAAGCATTATACGTTTTTGCAATCTAGAAGTTTTGTTCCTGTAGTACCTATAGTATATAATTGGTCGTACTAAAAGTTCAGTACGATATGTTACGCCTAAAAATAAAACTAAAACCTAAGAACCATTTTACATTTTACGGAGTATTATTCAAAATATAAGCAATTTAAGATTCGTAGAATTGGCAACGTTACAGATGACAAGTAGGTATGATTAGTGATGCAAGTGGTATCGTAATATACTAATAATTTAATAATAAGTTACCCAAAATAATTTTTAGTAATATTAGCACACGATATTACGGGTGATATAACCAATAATACGTAGAGTTAGCAGCTTGTGTCAATATTACTGGTGTGAAGAGCGTCGAATATCCATGTCTTCCCCTTATTATGTATCCATAGCCTTACAGCTAACAGGCTGTTGCAATTTAGTAAAAATAATTCCCAGCTTGTAGCAGTTTGGAACATTTTAATAGAGTAACAATTTAAGCGCTCATCAAGAGTTAATAGCAATTGAAGTTTTAGGTTTTAATAAATTAATTTTATGGTTTTTGTTTTAATGGTATGGGTAATACATATTACCATTATATTGCTGGTAATATTACTAATTATTAAATCATTGGCAATTTTACATCACTAGGTATGATGTTCGTATGCAGTGGCATGCTAGATAAAGTAATATTGTCCGTTACGGTATGCGGCGTTGTTGCCACACGGTTTTCTATTGAAAATCGAAAAAAGAAATACACTAAAAAGAACCAATTGGTTAAACTATATAAAACGATTCGCATTTTAATTTGATTAACACTGCTCAGGCAAGTGCTCCTTTTGTAAATTTTTGCAATGCTGTTCGTAAAGAATGTACCTAATTGTAACCAGTGTTAATTCTCCGATTTCAATGGCTTACCAGAAAAATACAACAGATAAAAAAATGGTTCTCAGATTTTCCTTTTAGTTTTAGACGTAGAATATCGTAGTGCTCCTTTTGTAGGACCGAGTAGATACACCATGTATATGGGTTGGGATTTTTTGCCGGGGATGTGTTCCAATATCTGCACTCCACTTAAGAAAAACAAATTTGGTTGCTAAACTCTCGATTATTTAGGATTTATGGTATTATTATGATGAAATGTTACAGCTCGATTGATTAATCCAAACATTCACTATTCTTATCTCTCCATTAGATTTTCATTACTACCTTGCAAATTATTTCAAAAACCACCAATAAATTGAACTTGGATTAATCATGGTAATGACGTTACATGGTGACACACACATAGACTTATAATTCGAGTTTAGCTGAGACCAACTGCAAGTGTATCCACATTCTCGTCTACGCCTTTAGAAGAGAAAGGTAAATTTAAAAACCGTCTAATAAACCACTATCGGCGAGCAAGGACACTTTTTTTATGATCTCGAAGCAAATATTTTTCAAGCGCCATTCCTTAATTCAATCGAGTTTAAGCTTTCTTGCTAATACCTTGTGCTAGGTTTTTCGAAGGATGCCACTTATGGTGCACGACATATTTACAGTTCTTTCGAACGTTAATTTTTGGCTAAACCACTAATCTGTTAGGTATGCAGAAGCCATAAATCTTTCTCGAGTTAAATATCAAGTTCATGACTCAAGGTCATTATTAAATTCCCGATCTCTCGCTAACCTTCGCAAATTGTACACCATTCAAAAACACCTATGAGCGAGTGGCGTTTCGTTCATCTGGAGCGATCCTTCTTCGTTTCGCATTTTTTCTGCGACCCAGGACGAAATGCAAGGCACCATAAAAGTTATGCGATGATTTATTTGATAAGAATCGTAAATTATTTGATTTCCACTAGTGTCTGAAGCCATATTTTTACAGACATTTTTATTTTTCTTTTTCCTTTGGTCAGCTATATGTGTTTCACCCATTCAGACAAACGTGTTTTCATTCCATTTTCGCTCATATCTGGTTCTGTCGTGCATTTTTATATATCCAAAATTTGGTGGGGTGCAAAGGTAAAATACAAAGTAGACGTAATTATAACTGCAAGCTGTTTTCTTTTATGCCACTCAATTTCCTAAGTATTTTAATATAGGTACTCCACTATAAAATTGTATGAGAGATTCGGAAAACTTGTGGGCAGTTTTCCATACGTGGGCTTCTTGCACTACTATGTGCTGTGGGAATACATATAGATAGGTATGTATCCAGGACAACTAAATTACTTCACGTATTTTGCTTGCTTATTTTATTAGGTATTTGAAAAATGGATACTTATCTATATGGTCCTATGATATGTAATTTTCAAAAATATCAAGACACGAGGTTACTAGCTATTCACTTCAGTCGTCTTCGTTGTCGTCAGACACGTTAATCCTCACTGCAGGGGCGACAGGTTGTCCTTTTAGAGAGATTTGGGCGTTCAGACCTCACGGTTGTCGAAGCCGTATTGAGAATTTTAGTAATAGATGTGTTATTACTGTTGATAAACATTGATCTACAATTTCAGGGATTGTAACTTAAGCGGTAAAGTTATCTTTAAAAACTAGATTTTTTTGAAATATTTTAAAAATAGTTTTAATGTCGGTAATGATCGTTAAAATAATTCCGTAATATGATACAATACATGGATTATCCTAGTTTTTTCTGCTTTGATCGCTTAACTAGCTACATCTCGAAAACTGTTCGTTCTCCAGAAAACTATTTTTTGCGGTACTCAGCCAAGTTATTAAACTTTATCTGTAAATTATAATGATTTTTATATACTCTCAGCTACAAATTTCTTATTTATGTTTTTGAAAATATATTTTAAACTGCAACCCCCTATATTAATGTAAAAGTGGCATGAGAGTTGGTCTTTAAAATTTCCATTTTTAAAAATCACCCAGAATAAAACGTTCGCAGTTTTTAACGAGAACCCGATGTCTTCAACGTAATTTTTTTAATGGGTTCGTGAACATTAGTACTATTTTATTTTCTGCTTAATGTCTTGTAGAGAGTTTCCAACTTGTAAAAATTGTCGCATGTTAAGGTACCTAGTGTAATAAACTAGGTAAATATCCGTATATACAAGGTGTTTGTAAATCGCTAGACACCTCGTAACTTCGTTCATAATAGAAATATTGAAAACAACTTTTTTGTTTTAAATGCTAGCGTGTAGTCCAGTGGCGTAACTTGGTACCCGCAGACCCCGCGACCGCGGGGTGACCTTAGTCTGAGGGGGCCCGAAGGGCCTCCTAATTTTCTTTTTATTTCATTCCATAAACGCAAGCCGGAAAAAATCTTTATATTTTTATCATAACGGGATGTCCACGCTAAAAGCAAAAGTAGTTTTGAATTGCCGTCCTTTAAATTCAAGCTAACGTAGATTGTTTTGTAATATGGGGCATAGGGTGATGAAAGTGGCGAATTTCCTGCAGTCGTAAGGCTAATTTGAGCTCACTTAATACCGCAAGTATTGTAAGAATTCTATAATTTAACAACATGATCATTAAACGTTGGATTTAAGGATTGTTTTGACGCCTATTCCTATCTTTATTCTGTTAGCAACAGAGTTGCTAACTGTACGGTAATTACCTCATCCGTAATTAGTTTACGAACTACAATCTCGTAGAGGCGCGAAAAAATGCTACGATTGACATTGTTTACATGTGTGCATTTTAACTTGATGAATAGTGAAGTTTTGATTTTTTTAAGTAGACATTACACATTCACCTTCATTACGCTGCGCACAACCTCAACTTGGTGATTAACGATACAGTTAAAGGTGTAAGAGAAATTGAATCTTTTTTGCTACTGTTCAAAACATCGACACATTTTTTGGATTAAGCATAAATCGGTCGGATTTTTAAGTTCCATTACGAGCGCATCCGCTAAAAAAAGAAACTTAACCCTATACGATGTTCTTCCAGAACCCAAACTTTCATCGCAGTTAAATTACATTTTAAAT
Organism: Agriotes lineatus; assembly: GCA_940337035.1. Taxonomy (NCBI): domain Eukaryota; kingdom Metazoa; phylum Arthropoda; class Insecta; order Coleoptera; family Elateridae; genus Agriotes; species Agriotes lineatus. Next base: position 22,682,355 of record OW679202.1, read on the forward strand.
ATATTATTGCTGCTCTTAACAAAACAATATTAATATAAAAAAAGAAGAATGCGATGAGGAGAGAAGAATCCTAACCAGCGTCCATAATTTTCAATTTGTGATTCTTTGTGTTTTAGTGAATAAAATTTTGGGGAACTTGTCATCACAAAAATGCTACATAACCCAGACACTGATTTGATGAAAGCTACAACCTATATTAGAAACCTCTAGAATATTTTATAGAAATATCGAAGTGAGTACCTTAGTGTTGTATTAGAAACAACCAATTTAGCCAACAACTGGACCATAAATCCTACATTTAAAAATAAACGCAGACCGAAAGTTAAAAGACATTTTGACGAACTTTTGGAAGATCAAAGATTATCCGATTCTATTAAGTATTTTAAAGTCAACATTTTTATAGAGCTTTAGATATCACAATAACTCAGTTAAGTCAGTGATTTGAATCTATGTTTCAAACGGTATACCTTTTTAGTTTTTTAAATCCAAAGACTAGATAAACTAAAATAATTTAAAAGCGTGAAACAATTTGCTAAGTATTTAATAGTTGATAATCGGAATTTATCATCAATTTTTCCTGAAATTGCGACAGCACTGTTATTATTTTTAACATTACCTATTCCGGTCGCTTCAGCTGAAAGAAGCTTCTCTAAATTAAAAATTATGTCAGAAACAGTATTCATCAGGAAAGATTGGAAAACCTTTTTTATTCTGTATTGAATCGGAGATAGTTGATAAAATGGAATTGCAAGAGGTTAGTACAGATTTTGCAAACATTAAGGCCAGGCGTACGCACATTGCTTAAAATCTCGTTTTTATTTTTAGACATTGTTTCGTAGTGCCTAATCTTATTATTATTATTGATTGTATGTATTATTATTATTATTATTATTATTATTGTTGTTGTTGTTTTTGCCACTTGATTTTATTAAAGACCTATAAGGGGTTCGCAGCAAATTGTCGCGGGGAGCCTGAAATCTGAAGTTACGCCACTGGTGTAGCCTACAAATCGTCATAATCCAGTTTAAATCTTGGCCTCCTATTTTTGCGTATTAATACACGAGTTTGTGTTTTTTTTAAATGGAACACCCTCTATATTTATAAATATTTTAAATCGGCGCTAAAATTGATTTATGGTAGTATGCTTAAAATAAAATTTTGAAACTTATATTATTTTTTTATTAGAAAATGATATGTCTCTAACAATCGAACAATAAAGGCAAGAGAAAGTCTACGTGGCCCTTGGGTAAATTACCGCACCACACGTACTAAAACAATTGGAAACTATGTTTTCTAAATGGAATAATTATTTTTGCATTATATTTTTGAAAATGTCGATTCTTTAAAAGCTACTTCTAACTGAAATGGCGTATTATATGAGACATCGTTGAAAGCTTTTTTATTGTAGTGTTTAACTGTTTATTGAAACTTATATTGTTCCGTTTAAAAAACATACTTTTCAATTGTTTTAGTACGTTTGGTGCGATAATTCGACCGTGAGGAATATTTGGCGCCAAGTGGAGTTTGTTTTGCATTTATTGTTCGATTTTTAATAATTTTACGTAAGTTATGGCCTGCTTTAGCTAAATATTTTTTAATTTTAAAAAATAACATCCGGAATTTTAGCATGCTACCATAAAGTATTTTTACGTTGATGTCAAATATCTAAAAATACACGGAGTATTCCATTTAAAAAAAACCAATGTATCTCACTACGCAAAAATAGGAGACCGTAACTTAAATTGATTTATGACAGCTTTTGGGCTAAATACTGGCATTTAAAACAGAAAAAAGCTTTTTTTCAATATCTCTATTATTAACGAAGTTGCAAGCTCTCTAGCGATGTAGAAACACCCTGCCTATAAAAAATATAAACTTGTGGCATTCGTCTGATCGTTACTAGGCATTTAAAATTTTTGTAAGTATATCGAATGATTAACTATTTTTTAAATGCAAGAAACTGTTTATACAGTATCGTTTAAATTCGCTATTAATATCTGTTTATTTTGTAATTGAATTATTTCTTGAACATGGTAGACACAGTGAACCTGCAGGCAATTCATTCGAGTACTTCTGTTTAATTACACCAGAATAAAAACTACTCCGTATGTTTTTAAAAATAATTTTTAGACATTTCCAATTTCATTAGCTTCGTTTTTAAATGACTCATTTCCTCTATAGCAGTGCTTCACAAACTGTGGCACGCATACGACTGGTCGTACGGAGAACCCGTTCGGGTGTTATGCACAGTTTCATGCTTATCCGAGTATCTATAATATAAATTTTCTGGGGCATCAGTGGTACCCGAATCAGGCAGAAATGTAAACTGTAGTACTAAGGTGAACAGTTTGGGAACCGCTTCTCTATCTCATCAATTTGAATTTATTGTCTTTCGGCAGTCCTATTTTTATATTTAAAAAATAAAAATGAAATCCAATCTTACAAAATGCTCTGACTGTCGTTCCATTGTCGTAGTGTTTGGTGTAATATTACGAGTATTAGTAGTCCTAATACTGTCAGAGTAACAATAATCATATTAATATGCCCAAGTTAATAAAGCTATTGAATTATTTTTTAATATCTTTATTAGGAGAATAAGAATGTAACGTTAGAATTTATTATTGTTGAAATTATAATGTATTCCGAAGTTTCTAAGTTTGTAGGTAGTGTCTTAGATGCTATTTACTCGTTTTGATGTCTAATTTGCATCTTTCGTAAATTTTTGTCGGCCTAATCATTTTTCATAAATTAACCTCTCTTCCGTTTTTGTTTTTCTAAATAAAAGTACAGTTGGAATCGGTATGTCGGGCAGATGATTAATTTGGCGTCCTATTTAACTCCTAAACGATTCGTAATATTTCACAATTTCTGTAGTTTGGGTTGTGCGAAAACCTAATCAGAATGTTTATCTGTTTATGAGTTAAGGGTGCTGTTATTTGGCAGCTCTCTTGGAAAGGAGCAGCGGCGTATTAAAACTCCTTGGAACAGCTAGCCCAAGTAGAGAGCCCATATGTCAATTTCGCTAAACTCTACAAAGATTGCGGGTATACCATTTGAATTGAAAAATCTGTCTCATCTTTGATATGATAGTAATTACATTAGAATTTGTTTTTCGAGATCATTATTAGTCAAATTATTTTGCTGAACAAAAAATGCAATAAAGTAATAAGTAATTTTTAATTGTGCCTGTATATATTAAAATTGTACAAATAAATGAAAAGTTTTATCTTGCAGGATAATTTTTATTACAATGTAGAAAAATTGGTGGATAATTTATTTTCATAAATAAGTAGTTGTAGTTAGATAGAATATTGATAGATATTTTTATCGCCAATTCTAACATTCTATAAGGAAACATCAGCTATAGAGTTAACTTAATGCTTCAAGACAGTACAAGCGAAGCAGTGCAAGAACTTCGTATGGAATCTGAATTACCCGTTATTGGACCAAAGACTAAGAAAAAAATGTCTGGCGAAAAAGCCGTTGATGAACCCATCATTGATGCAACTACAAATTTAAAATTGAAGTGTATAACACTGTAATAGATAGAGTTGTAACGAGTTTGGAGACCATGTTTTCTAAACATGAGGTGATCTGTTCTGAATTAGCTTCATTGAATCGTAAAAATCAAGTCAATCCTAGATCTATCAAAATTTGAAACAGTGGTTGTAATTCTCAATAATATTTACTCTACTTTCACAGCTGATAATATTAGAAACGAGTTATTTGATTTTTTTAGCAAATGGGGCAGTTTACGATCTAGTGCATCAGACGAATATAGCTGTATATCGCTAGATGCTGATGAAGATGATGCTTATCGATGCTTATGCTTCCGACGATGACAGTTCCAAAAATGATAAAGAAAAAGAAACGGGGGAAGACAGTAGTCATAAAACAGTTCATAAGTCTTGTAAGGGATGTGTTTGCTTCGTATACCAGATGCTTTTAAAGTACAATTTGTATTCAAAAGCTTATTCCAAAATTTTTTTTACTTACGAGTATAAATGTCTTCTTACTTTTCAACCACTCATGTAGCATGTGAACGAAGCCTTTCGATTTTGAAACATGTTAAAAACCGCTTACGCAGTTGTTTGTCTCAAGATCATCTAAACGCTTTCATGTCGATGGCGTGTGAAAGAGATATTGTAAGTGATTTGGACAATAAAAAAAATTATAAATTTGATTGCTGAGAAGAGCCAACTTCTAAAAAATGTTACTCTTTTAAATACACTTTTTCTTCTTTGAACTGTGAACATTTTAATCAAAGAGTGAAGAGTTATGAACAAATTTGCTGTGCCGATGTTCAAGATCGATGTATGGATTTCAATTCTAGTCTCTTAGTGGTTCCAACACCGCAGCAGTCTAATTAGGGCGCGTGTTGCTATCTAAAAATCTAAAAATTTCACCAACAATCGCATGGAAGTAGATATCTACGCCTCTTATAATGATTTCTGCGTAGATTCGGCCCGTCATCGAACTTCTACAAACGTGCAATAAGCGATACATATTCTGTACATAATTTTGTTGAAAGCTAGTGTTTGCGGTCTCCATATTCTAACCTGGCAAGAATCGGAACGCAATCTAAAACGGCTTCATCAGTAAAAATCTGGTGTGATACGCGCACACAACTTCCATTTACAGTGATCTTATAATTAGCTACAAAATTTAATTTTTAATTTTTAAGCATTTGTCAAAAAATTTCAAAACAAATTCTACAGAAACCTTACAAAATAGAGCGTTAGTTGAAGAGACAAATTGTCTCTAGAATTTTAAGCTTAATTCAAAAATGTAATCATATACCGGGTGTTCTATTTAAAATAGGAGTTAATAAAAAAAAATTAAAAAAGAAACCCATTTTAGAGGTATTCAACTTGAAAATCACCTATCTCACATCTCATTCAACTTACACCAATACACATTTAAAATGTAAAGTTCGAAAAAAATCGTTAGAGCCGTTTTTGAAAAAATCGAAAAAAACTGAAAAATCACACCATACTTTCGGTTATGCGATTTTCTTCAAAAGCTTGCTGTCGCATCTAGATAGTACACAAAACTTATGTATGAAGTTTCAACGTCATACCTCTTTTCGTTTTTGAGATATTCTGTTCACAGACAGACACACACACAGACAGGCAGACCAATGAACAAAAACATGTTTTTTGGGTTCAGGGGACTCTTAAACGTGATGATCTGTTGAAAACTCAATTTCAATTTGGGGTGAATCCAATACTTTTTTTATTGTAAAAGAAGTAATAAAACAGTGTTTCAATAGAAATCTCCCAAGCAGCCTTACTCTGGAATTTTACGTCGATGTTTTGGAATTTGTGCAGTCACGCAGTAATTAATCTTCCGATATGTATCGCTCCGAAATTTCAAAATAAGGCCTGCTTTCATAATTATAATTCTAACGTATTTTCCATTAGGCAACTTTTACTTCGTGTAGTTCACCTATTTTGCTGTCTCTCGTATATAACGGGCCGGGCCGGCCGTTCAAGGCCGTATTTCCCCCGCAAAGATGCACTTTCTTGATTTATTTTGTTAATTTCCTCGATTGCATACACGCGGTTTCTATAAATTCCGACTCATTTCACTCGCCTGTTGAAATGTATTTTAAAATTTAGAAATAAAAGCTATATTGGTTAAATTTATTTGAGAATCCTGCAGGAATATTTCAGACAATTTACGTAATTGTAATTGATAAAAAAACAATTTGCTGTTCTGTGTGCAAATGTAAGTTTTAACATTTGCTATGAATTGCATAACCGGGGAGACTCGAAATTTTAAACTTAAAGTAATTTTTAGCCGATTTTTATTTCGTTAGCAAACAAAGGATTCGTACTTAAATTTGGCATGTAAGTTGGATTGATAATAATGATGCATCCGAGAGAATTATCGGGATGTTGAAACCTGAAAATTAAGAATAAATTTACAGATTATGGAAATGTTAGCAGCGAACTCGCCCCGAGGAAGTTGTAACTAACTTTAATTTCTATTTTGCCTAGTAATGTCTTCATTCAATTCACGTGCCCTAAAGGTTGATAATCGCAGTAACCATTAGGGTAATAACAAATTAATAACGGTAACATTTGGTCTCATATTAATTCATGCGCTGGTATGACAAACACTGTTGTAAATAGCTCCTTGTTCCAACATGTGGTGGAATGTAAGATGGAAAGAGCCTGTAAGTCGTTGAAAACCGTTCGGGTGAATGGATTTTCAATTAAATAGTAGCAGAGGCCTCGCCTCCCAAGATTTTAGTGGACTCTCATAATTTCAATGCCGCTCATTAATATTTCTAGAAAGTTGTTTTTCAGTTTTTAAAGTTCATCTAATTATTAGAATTAGAATTGTAACATAGTCTTTCTACAATTGGAGATTTAAATTGCAATTTTTGAAGTTCAAAAAGTAAGTTGTAAATCTATATCACGTATGTTATCGAGTTGCGAGTCCTATCTAGAAACTTGGAATTATAAAGATACACATTTCATTCATTATATACTTAACAGTGGCAATTTAATATTTTTCAAAATATTATCCAGTCACAGATTACCACTCCTGAGGTACCCATAGAGAATTGAATTAAAATAAGAATCTACAGTACACTACATTATTGATTAAATAACAAACCGACTTGTATTGATTTACATACGCAAAAATAAAAATGATAAAAATTTTTAAAAACCGCTTGGCTCCGAATAATTTACACTTTGTTTCCTAAATAAAAACCTGGGCGCGGTAAATTTTGAATAATAACTGAATATGTAACACCTTAATCACAGAAATTAAAACGTTTAATGCTTCTAATATTTATATGTACTACTGTATATTTTTAAGATGTGGCAAAAGCTGCAAGTATTTTCCAGCTTCGTCATCGTAAAAGTACTCGTACTAATCGTTTCATCACTGTTTAGTTACTGTTCAATAAATTAAATTGTTTTTTTTAAATTAATTGGATCTTCCAGTCTACTAATTCATTTTGTAGCTCTAATTATAAAGTTAAATCGCGCCAAGTTATATCGATTTATCTAAGTAACTTTCAAAAGTTTGATTTTATAAAAATCTTGAATTGGCTTTGTTCTTTAAACTATTTTTTATCCAAATCGGTCTATTAGTCTAGTAGTGTACAGCAGATTTACGTCTACGCGTGTCCATATACAGCTAGATAGACGTTTTATTGGCACTTTCTTAAATCCAAAATTGCCTTTTTAGTTTTTTACGATTTAAGTTTTTCGTAGGATTCTTATACTTTCATATAGTTGTAACTACAAATGTGGAAAGTAAAGATAGTTAATTTGCACTGCTGACTCATTGATCGTTTTGACCAATGTTCAGATGTTGATGAAATTATTTTGTTGTAGTCTGGTGATGCGCAACTTCTAAGATCCATTGACACCAATCACTTTTCAGGGGGTATATTTACCTTAAAAGAGTTGACATATACGTATATTTCATTTCTATCCATGTCATTATCTCTTGAACATAAAATGTTCATGTGCGTCTGGTAAAGGCAATTTTGTGTGGGATCCGGCAGTTCCACTTTCTGGCTACGGTTTCTTTCCAGTTAGTCTTCCTGTCGGCTTCCGCAAACTTCCCTCTTCCTGTCAGTTTTTGCGAAGAAGTGAGGCGCTACTCATTGGCGTCAATCAGGACATAAAGCGCTCTCGAGAGTAACGATAACGTCCTGTAAAACGTTTTTCTGCGGCCGCGATCGCTAGAGCAGTAATTCTGCCTCCAGAAAAATATTCTTAGCTAACTCCGTAAGACATTCTAGCATTTGCCCCTAGTTGTTGCTTAAGTAGCGTTATTACCACATTTGTTTGTTCCGAGACTTTCTATTTCGCGGGAAAAGTGAAATTTTTAGTAGCATTGTCTTTCATATTAGTTTTTAATACGGGGCGACCTTCGACACTACTAAGTGCAGTGCCGTGAAATTTCCAGTGTTTGTTTATCTCGGTATTTTTAGCATTTCTCCGCGCCTGCACATCTGCTTTCTTTCATTCACTGCAGACATTTTTAACTTCTTTGTTGGGCCAACGATATGGTCTTCGCAGCACGCATCGATGCCGCTGCTAGGCAAATCGTATTCGCCCGGACAAAACTAGATTACTATGTAAAATGCAAATTGCTTTTTTTGTAAGCAAAACTCGTTTTTTGCAATAATCCTTGTGTATTCGAATTCGCGCAAGGTAAACGTAAATACCAACATCTGTTGCCTTGAAAACTACAAATATGTTTGCTCGCTTTAAAAAGCAGTTCATTGCGATTAGGTGTGTTTACATTTATTGTTAACTCACCCGCGTTTGTTTTTATTTTTAAAATTTAACATAAATTATCACTAAATTGTGACAGTCAATTGCATTCTCCACTTGGTCGTTGTGTGCGAATAGTACATTCTTGGTAGACCTTTCAAGGTAACATTTTGACAACTATATTTAATAACCTGGCGTTTCACTTTTACATTTTAGTTTCATATATTTGACAACGCAATTGTAATCGTTCCATTGCAGTTTGCAACATGCATTGACTTTACTTGACGTTTGTGTAACTATAGTGTGATCTAAACTTATTTTCATCTAGTATGGCGGTGGAAGTGCAAGTCATTAAAATTGACTTAGTTATATTTAGTTTAAACTGACAAATGTTGTTATTAAATATACTTTTTATTCGTCTTACGGGAATATTCTATTGATATAAACGAATTTGCACGTAACACTAATGTAATTTTCCAGCAAATAAGCCTGCGCCGATCGAGTATACTTCTCCCTAAAATCCAACCTAAAAAATAAAAATTATGCTGACGTGTTTATTTACTAACTAAATGTAGTTATTAAGCGACAAAAGATGTTGGAAATGTCTGTCTTCTTCAATACCGATTGCAACACGTCTCTTCATGTTATTAAACACTAATTGTAAAATGTGAGGTTATAATCTTCGTACATTCTTCCACGATTGTTTGTCGCAGATCTTCACCGGTGTTTCAAAAATACATCGTATTTTTAACAAGGAAAACGGGAAATAATCGAGAGGACTAAGATCACATGATCTTGATGGATAGCGATCGTGTGATATCAGTCTTTCAGTATAAATTTGTCGCAAGAATTGCTACGAGTTAGGTGAGGCTGGGCATTGTTCTGCTGAAATTGTTACAGTTCGTTGATTGCAGAATGTAGTTCTGGTATCTTTCGGCAGTGACAGTTTCTTAAAAAATAAGGTATTGATCAAGCTCCTTCGCGAAAGAGCTACCTAAATACCTAGGGAGTTTCTCTCATATGAAACTGGGATTGTCGGTACGCCACATTATCATCTTGCGAATTGACGTATCTAAACAAATAAAAACATTATTCATCTTAGAAGACCGTCAAACCCAAAGCATTATCATCCAGATTATCTCGAAACCAGGTACAGTATGCAACTCGTTTATTATAATCTGTGGCAGCAATTTTTGATGAAGTTGTACTTTGTAGGTAAACAAATCTACATCTTTCTCATAACTAAGATTAGTTTTCTGCGACCGCCTTCGAAGCGGCAAAGTAGTTTCTTCCTTCATCCCACCCCTTACTTGTTTGATGGTATCATGGACCTATACTACCAGTTTGTTCAAAATTGGTAACAGTATACTACAGTTGACGTAGGAAATTATCTTTAATCAATACCACTTGAAGAAAACGTACTCTGAACTCGTTTAAACACAAACATGGATCATACATACATCAACTCACCATTTTCTAAATGTTGCTAGTTTCGATAATATAATTGTATCATAGAAATGATGTTCTTGAGAAAACATTGTCATGAAAAGCTTAAATAAAAAATAATTATAACACAAATACAAAGTGTGACAGTTGTCAACAATTTTGAAGTAAATATATGCAAGCCAATTTTAAAGGCATCAATTTGTTTGTTCATAGTCATAATAGATGAAAATAATTTTTATCATACTTTAGTTGTAGTTAGAGTACTAGATTTGTGCTAAAGAACGTCTGTCTGTATGTTGGTGGAATGGGTGCGTGAACCTGCGTAATCGTCAAAATTTTAGAAAAATCCATCTAGCCGATTTTTCTAAAATTTTAACGATTGCTCACGCCATCTGGAAATAAAGTGACCGCTAGAATCGGAAAATCGGACAAAAAGGGGTTTTTAAGGTGAATTGTCAGTGGCGCAGCTACAAGTTCTCACAAAATTCCAACTGCCCCTCCTGCAAGCACTGTGGCGACATTTCCCAACGATTGTGGACGTTAAGGTTAAATGTTCATCATCATCACTTCAGTTGAGATCCCATATACAAAAGCGAGGTCACTGTGTAATAAAGATCTTTTAACAGAAACCTTCATTTCCAAAGCTATTCTAATTTCCTGCCCATACGACTTACGTGCAGTCAAATGTTTTCCTATCTCCCTCAAAGTTATTTTGGTAGCAGATCGTCCACATTAGAACGATCAAGATAGGTTAACCTCGACTAGATTATGGAAGATATACAAACAACAATTTGAAAGAACGAAAGATAGCTTACGTAAGCGGGATAGATTAGATTGGTTCCTCAACATTTTATTATATTACGGCAGCGAAGTTAGGTCAGGTTAGCGGATGCTATTACGGGAGATACCTTTACTATTGTAGATCAACTCCCAAGATAATGGCAATGCTGGCAATTTTTGAAGTAAAAATTATGCCACAGACTTTTTATTCCATTTCTCCATAAAATAAGTCAGTATGAGATGTATTTGTAAGTATATTAAGCTAAAATATAACTCCAACAATAAACCATGAAACTATGTACGTCAAGAGTATAGCGGGGGGGGGGGGGGGGGGGCAGGAATGGGCATGTTCTCAATCTATATATGCAAGGTGTAACAGCTAAGGTGTGTAAAGTGTATAAGGACTAACTTAGCTATCAACACCAGTTATTAGTATGTCGGTCCCACTTCAGGTTTTACAGGACATGGTATCAACTTTTAGTTTTCAAATAGCATGATATGTTTTATTCAGCTTAACTTTTAGAGAATATTCTATATTCAACGATACTAAATTATTATATCCTTAGATAATATTTTTCGAAAAAAAAACGTTAAAAACAGGTATTAAAAGATGACTGTGGAATTTTACTTCCACTGTTAATTGACAACGCGAAACAATTGCTTGCATACTTAATATTTTATAATTTTCTGTTCAAAACTTAATTAACAAAAAAAAGAGAAGTCAACTAAATATTCATTACAAAAATTAAATTACGTACTATTACAAGTATTATGACTTAAATAAAAACAAACTGCTGGAAAGATATTGACAAAAAAATTATAAATAATTTTAAGAAACTTAAAGAGTGAAAATTTAGATTCTACTGCCCACCCTTCGTAACAGTGTATAATTTTTTTTTCAAAAAATATTATCTAAAGGTGTAATAATTTAACATGGTTGAATAGAGAAAAACATATCTATAAGATAAGCTAAATGTATCATGCTATTTGAAAAACAAAAGTTGATAACATAACAGACATACTGATAACTGGTATTGATAGCTACGCTAGTCCCTATGAACTTCACTAGTATTTTTTAATAATCGAGATGTTCGCTTGGGACTCCTTAACTGTTACAACATGTATTGTAATAAATAGAAAATTAATTCACTACGATTTTATTTCCTCAACCAAATGCATGATGTTTTCAATAATTTTTCAGTTAAATATATTTAATAACTCTACTACAAATCCATTTAATGAATTTTCGTGGTAATTCGGATCTACATATAATTACATGATTAGATAATGTATATGTTGTAGTAGAAACTTCAGAAAATGTATACACTTCCTAGGTAGCATATACACATACTAATATTAAAATATTCTCAACCAATCAAATGTAAACTTTGACTAGTAAATGCATATATTTTTGCATTTGATTAAGTAAGTATGCACAAAATAAAACGCTAGAATCTAAACGAATACTTTTACTAGTATAGATGTGTGTACACCACATCAAATAATACTAAATTATTAAATAAAGTACTCAAAAATTTGGGATTTGTGAATCACATTATTCCAGGACTACTTATTCCCTATCAACTTGTTAACTGTACTTGGACAGTTCATAAATATATGAGAGATATGACTTAAAAAAATACGATTATAAAAGATAAGTATGTACACAAATTTGCTTCTAAGAATAAAAATTGACTAATTTTGCATCAAGATTAAAGTAACCATGGTAATTTCGTCCGTCAACTATATTCTCATTTTGTTATTATTTATTAAAATCGATTGTTAATTTAGTTGATAATTTTACTAATCTGTTGTGGCAAATGTATGCATTGTCTAGTAAGGGTATACATTTACTAGGAATTGTATATATTTTTATATTGAGTTGATACTTTCACTGAAATAACTTGCGTTGAAAAATACGTTATCAAGTGGCCTATCAAATAGTAATTTTTGAAAGTCGCGTCGTAACTTATTGTATGACTTGCGTATACACACAACCTCACTTCTTACATAAAGACTATGTTCTTCAGTAGTAAAAACCATTTTCCGACAATTAAGTCGCAGTTCAGTTCTGAAACGAACTATTTTACACAGAATAATGTACACACGAACAAAATAAATAACGCTTCTAAAAGTTAAACGTTATTTGACCGTTGATAACTGACAGCTCAAGTGACCGAACGCCTGGAATTGTGGGTAGAGCGATGTAATAACCATACAGACAACGCACGTTATTAGGTAAATGTATACACTGACTATAATAGTAAGTGCTTACATACATTTACTTACACTTTACACTTTTACTGCAACGTATATCGTATGTACCAAAAAAATCATTCCGGGCAGGCCTTGGAAAGAAAGATAAAAAATCTAGTCATGTCTTAACTTAAGGCTAGTCATCCACATAGCTTAAATCGTTTTTACAAAATGTTGTTTATAATTTTTATTTGATTGACTTTAAATTTTTTTCTAATATCCCTAACACAATATTACTTCGAGTACTGACGGCTGTTTTCTCAATTTTCATATAGATTCTTTAAAAAAAAAAACTTGAAGAAACAATTGCTTTAAAAAAAATGGCTCAGTACTGGTTGTAAATTGTAAATTGATTTTATACGTATTTTTTTATTTTTTGATTCGACGAAAAATAAGGACAAAAACCTGTAAAAACTAGACACATTTTGACGATCGTGGGAGTTTCCCTTCCGACTTTGAGTAGGTGGAGCTACTCCACGCAGTTTAAAGTTTCCGAGAATCCGTGCCAACCGCTCCCAGCGGTCTGCATCTACAGATGTAGCAAGAGCAACTTACTTATTTTGTTGTGATACGTCTTGCCTGGATTGTAAATTTTGTTTTTGTAAATAAATCTGTCTGTTGTTAATCGCGCAAATGGAGCATTCTAGAAAGGACGCCGGGAATGCGTATAGAAAAACTAGCGTTAGACACCGTTTGAAACGGTAGGTAGAAAAATCTGGTGTGATACACTCAGAACTTTCTTTTACAGTGATCTTATAATGATTAGCCAAAAATGTGATTTTTAATTTTTAAGCATTTGTCAAAAATTTTCAAAAATTTACAAATTCTACAGAAACCGTAGAAACTAGAGCGTTCGTTAAAGAGACAAATTTTCTCTAAAATTTTCAGCTGAATTCAAAAATGTAATAATATACCTATTTATTTAAAATAGGAGTTAATAAAAAAAAACCCATTTTAGAGGTATTCAAATGAAAACTCACCTATCTTTATTCAATATACTACATTAAAAATATGTAGCGGGTTCTGAATTTAGTCTTGGTCTTTGTTGATTACAAACTTGCGAAAATGAAAGTTAATTTTATTGGTTTGATTGCAAATCAAGATTTCCGATTCGTTGGAACTGCACTGGACTCAATTTTAACTCACCAATTTTTTAATACGAACTGCAGTATATAAGGAGTTACACTTGTAAATAAAAATACGCGATTTTTCAAAGTATTTAAAGATCCCCTCGTTTAACTTTATACGTTTTCCAGGTAGGTATGACACCATGGAAATTCTCTCAATCGTCGATCTATAAATGATACGAAATTAATTTTAGTATTGTTGTAACTTGATTTCTTAACCGTACCCTCATACCTTCTCAATTTTCATTTCCTTTGCTTGATAGTTTCTTTCAGATTCAATTTCGAAATCTTTCGCAATAGACGCTTGTCGACGCTGCAGGCCGCTTTTTAGCCATTAGGTTGGGATAACTCTCACTCGCATTGTTAACGTGAAATGTTGTAAAATGCAGACTATTAGAAAGTGTAAAAAACAAGAGCGTATCATTATGGTGGTTCCGTCCGTCGGTACGATTTAGTAGCTTTATGCGGTTGAGCGTAGAACCAGATCAAAAGCAACCTACGACGATATTGTTTTAATGCAGGTTTTTAATTCGAGAACTTTCGTAGTAGCAACTCATTGCGATACAGACAGATAACATTTGGGTTAAGTAACGGTGAATGGACTTCTTATGATAGCGCATACCCTGTTCGATTACATTTTCTCCTCGACTTTTCTGCTGGGAATTTGGCCGCCTGCAGAAATCAATATGTTGTCTAATGTAAATACTTTCACGGTCTTTTAAATGCGTGCGTTGAACTTCAATGTTTTCATCCACATTTAAAATAGTTGCGTGCCGATGGATCTGTATTGTTAACTTCCAATGTTGCGGACTTCCAATAGACAAATAACTATTGCTATTTTCAAAATTCACATTCACAGTGTTGGATCGTTGTAGTTGAATGCAGGTTTTTACGGCCGTTGCCCATTGTGGTAAATTCTTCCGGGTTCTGCCGTGGTCGTCGATTTAAACTTGACGTTTCGCTGCTTATCTTGTCAACTTCTTCAAAAGTTTTCTAAAGATCTTGGTGTCTTGAAGACATATTTAAGAAGACCAGGAAGCTGAACTAGTTACGGAAAAAGAGGCAACTGCTTGCATCATTGGCGTTCTTGAAACGCTGCCGTAACACACGAGTCAAACTTAAATTTGTCAAAATTCAACACCATTTACAAACTGCTGCTGCCCAAAGGATCATCGATCGGCCCGAAAGTGCTCTTACTAGGGAAAGAGTACGCCATACTTATTACGAACTTCAAGGAACATCTACCGAGCTCTACTATTTACATCTCGAGCTTAGTAAGATTTTAAATGAAAACCTTTGGAACACAGTGGATCGTATCAGCTATGCCCACTCAGAACACCACATGAGCAATACGACCCAAAAACATATAAAGAAGTTCGAGAAGCTTCAATCCAGCGTAACACCGGTACAAACATTGGATATCAAGAAAACTGTAATTAACTATTCGGACCAATCCCTCTCTGAAGACCCTAAATCGAGTTTGACAAAAGGATTGAATTTTGCTGTCATTCCATACCTGTCTTATACTAAAGGGTGCGAAACCACCAACGAGGAACATCACCAGAGCGGAAATACAAGCTCTGAAGGAAATCCGCAACAATCTGGACCTTGCAATTCCACGTGCTGACAAAGGAAACCTTACTGTAGTGATGAACAGATAGGACTACGGGGACAACATCCAATCAGTACTGAACGATAAATAGTACGTAACACTGAAGAAGGACACCACATCGAGGATAGAATTCCAGATTAGAGGAGCTATCAAGAGCTCATTAATACTAAAGTCAGTACATCGACGACTACTGCCTAGGGCTACTAGCCCGCCCAGACTTTACGGACTTCCGAAGATCCACAAACTAGGAGTTGTAGTTAGGCCAATCGTTACCACTTGCTGATCTCTTGCGTATGAAATAGCCAAGTACCTCGCTAACATATTACAACTATACGTAGGCAGAACAGAATCCTACGTGAAGAATTCGGAACATTTCGTGAAAATACTGGCTCAATTGGCTGTAACGAACCAGGACATGTTGGTCACTCAATGTGGAATCCCTGTTCGCCAACGTACCAGTAAAATATTCAGTAAATCTTATACAACAATGCTTCGTTTCTCAAGGGCTTCGAGAAAATGTCCCAGAGTTAGTAAGGATGTGCCTCACGACGACCTACTTCCTTTGGGAAGGAACATACTGCGAGCAAAAGGAAGAAGCCGCTACAGGACCCCGGTATCTCCAGTCATTGCCAACATTAGTGATGCAACCTAAAAAAAAACCGTTCGTTTTTTTTTTAAAAAACCTGTTTTTTTTGTAAAAAAAACCAAGCGGTCTGGTTTTTTATTTAAATGCGTTTTTTTTCAGAATTAAAGTGTAGTGAATAACAACAAGTAATTTGTTTGGAAAAACAAAAAACAGATATTTTTTAATAAAAATAATACATTTCGTAGGTAAAGTGAATTATAGAATTTATAATAACAAAAAAAAAGCAAATATTTCTAAAGAAAAATAGAAACATAGCCAAAGTGGATATACAGGGTGTTAGGGAAGTCGACTGAAAAATTTCTAGGGGTGAATCCTTGGCCCAAAATAATGATGATTTAACTCAACTTACCTATATACAAAGTTGCTTAGTTTAGCCGCTAGAGGGCTTTAAAGATGATTACCTTTTTTTAATTTTTTCAAAGAAGTCGAAAAATCGTTGATGGATTTTATTCATTTTTTGGCCATGCGTTTTTACCAGTAAACTTAAGCATTTTGTGGCATAAACCCTAATTTCAAAAGTTACAGGGTGTTTAAAAACTTTGTCACAATTAATTATCCATCTGATGTTTTTTTATGGATAGCTACTTTGATTTATAAGCTATTTCTCGCTTAAAAAAATTTAGTTGGGTAAACGGTTTAGCCACAAAAAATATTTTCTAAATCCCTACAAGGCTGAATCAGTAATTTTAACTTAGCACTAGGCTTTTGTAGAGATTTAGAAAATATTTTTTTGTGGCTAAACCGTTTACCCGACTAAAATTTTTTAAGAGAGTGAATAGCTTCTAAATTAGAGTAACTGTCCAGAAAAAAAATTGGTAGTGATTATACAGGGGGTTAAAACATTTAAAAAAGCTAGTTGCTTTAAATAATTGGGGACCTGCATTCAAAGGAATAATGGGTAATAATGCGGTTGTCTAATGCGTGATGCTCACCACATCACCACGTGTCATGAATTTGACACGCGACAGCCGGGTGTGAGAGCGAGAATATGGAAGCTCTCACCTTCCGCCTTGCAGGCCAAGCTCCTTCATGGGGTGTTAGTGCCTCACCATTATTATTATTAATAATTTTTAAAGTCTCTAGCGGCTCAACTAAGCAACTTTGTATATAGGTAAGTTGAGTTAAATCATCATATTTTGGGACAAGGATTCACCCCTAGAAATTTTTCCGTCGACTTCCCTAAGGCCCTGTAGAAATTATAATAATGCAGAAATTACTCTCTAACGGACATGGCTGACTCCTCAACTGACTCGGAGTCAGTATGCATGCAGTTTACATCGCCCATGTCACTGTCTGATGAATCGCTAACGTAACTTGATTCGTCGATCAGGTCGACAGTTTCAGAGCTGGGTCCAGCTTAAAGCAACTTCCAATAGGGGTGGGTACCTACCAAAACATGCCGCCAATTACAAAAATGAATAAAAAACAAAAAAAAAAAACAAAAAAAACCGTTTTTTCTGTTTTTTTCTAGGTTTTTTATTCGATTTAAAAAAAACGCGTTTTTTTACATCACTAGCCAACATATTTACGGAAACCTTTGAAGAAGCAATTCAGTTCAGGATCTCAAACCTACGTGCTGCTACGTCGACGACACTTTCGTAATATGGCCCTATCGAAAAGCAGTTTTTTAAGTGTTCTCGTCACACGTATACAACCATCGAGACAAAATAAGATTGACTGTGGGAACTGTAAAAATGGACGGCTCCCTTTCCTGTTAGTGAAACGAACCGCTAACAATAGATTAAGGCATACCTACAGTATACCGAAAAAAGACTCACACAGACCGCTATCTAAATGCTTCGTCTCATCATTATTCTCAAAAAAGAGATCATTGATCAAAACTTTTATTCATCGGGCCAGTAAACCATAAGAACTGAGACATGCGTAAGAATCTTTACGGAGGAATGGCTACAGTCGACGAGATATCAGGCAATCATGTCAAAACACCATAAAACCAAAAGAACCTAAACCTATGAATTATGTCCGCCTTCCGTTCATTGCCGCAGTAACCGATAGAACACGAAAGGTGTTAGATACGAAAAACGGGAAAAAGCATCTAATGTAGAATAAAAGAGCACCAGTGCCACACACTACTGGGAAGCACAAAAATCGGTTATTGCAGAGCTCTTATCAGGACCAGGGGACCACAGAATTTTAATATCCTCGTGTTATTCGGGAATCCCTAGAGACCATAAAAAATCCGAACAACTTCAATCACCAAGACGGTCACTACCTTAGTAACACATGGAAGGTAGCTCTGCAAACCATACACAAGTTTCACGTGAGCAACCAAGTGGAATAACGTCAAGATGTACATAAGCAGTTAACCGTAACGATTCCTTGGTATATTACCAGGAGCATGAGACACCAACATCAGTCGTTGGAAAACTTCTTAATAAGCTGACAGCATGGGCAGCGAAATGTTAAGTTTAAATCGACGACAACGGCATAACCTGGAAGAACCTACTACTATGCATCGTTCTGTTTTGTAATATAAAAGCATATAACAGATTCTAATTGGCAGGTTTTTTAGGGTTATCGAGCGATGGTAAAATCTGCCAGGAGTGACGTTAAGGTAATTGCCATTTTCTAAGTTCAGTCACTATATAAATACTGATCATGTTTCCTCTCACATAAGACTAAAAATCTAACTAAACATCATGACCTACTCTCATCTCTCATACTCTGTAAATGGAGATAAAACATTACCATATGTAGAAAACGTCAAGATTAACGTCCAGAAGATTGAAGCAGTGATACAGGGTAATGGACGTATTGGAGCTTTTATAAAAAAATTCATCACTATCAGATCGAGTTTTCATAAGATTTCAAAAATGCATTTTTTACAAAACTGATAATAATAATACTAACTTATATGGTTAAAAGATGTATTATTTATCTCGATGCCGTCCAAAACTATACTTAGGAGAGTAGCAGTTCTGATATTTTACAAAAATTGGAAGGCATAAGTGACTACCATGTTGATACAACGGTGCTTAAAGCACAACAAGGGAATATCGAACATATCCGGCAGCAGTCACCGATTGTCTTAACTGTAAACAAATAATTAATAATACTTGCATATGGTAGGTTAGAAAGATTAAATTCTGGAAGCTCCATCGCTATCGGTAAAACACCTGCACCGCAGCAATTGCTCATACAAAAATGGCTCGGTCATTTGTTTAGTATTTTAACTATATTCCATGGGTTAAATGGTTTTATCTCTATAGTTGTGACCAACACCTTCACTGCGAAGCAAAGACTAATAGCAATAGCGTAATACAACACTAATGACACAATAACTATCTGATCTCAAATATTATCAAATTGTATTTTTCAAAAAGTTGTGCGCATAATTGAATTTACACACAACAGTACTTAATGACCAAGTGCACAGGACAGGTACATGGGCGCCGTTACATAGGGGCAAGGAGGGGCGCTTGCCCCCTGGATTTTTTCCAAAAATAACAAAAATACAAAACAATATTTAGATTTCCGTTTCTTGACACCTTTAAGAGCCGACAGATGTTGGGTTTTCTTGTGTCTAGGCACGTTGTCGAAATAAATCAAATTGCTCGCCAAATCCCAGTGCACCTGCACGGAATTTTTGCAAATATTTTAAATAAGTGCATCACTTATCTCAAGTTAGTCTTATTCACTCTCTGGTTGAGTTCCTACTGTTAGATTATTGTGTATCCTGGTTTAGATGGTTTTTTATTTGTGACTTCGATGCGTTCTATACGGTATTTTTGCATCTTTTATTTGTTAATTAATTTTATGTCAGTATTATTGTGTATTGCTATTACTAACGCTTCACTATTTTGTGCGCTTCTATGCCCAAACCATAAGTTAAGATGTAGTAAAGAACGTAATGATTTTATTATTTCTAATATCTGAATGTACCGTGCTCGTGCAATTTTTACAAATAAAATGACCACTTTTTTTGATTTAGATACACAAAACGTGTTGGTGTTCCAGGTATTTTTTCCAAACATTGTAACATTTGTTTTTAAATTTTTTAAAAATCTAATAGCATTTTTTAGGTGCGCATCAAGCGTTTCTGTTTTTAGACCCTCTGTGAATTTAATTGTCTTATCTCAATATTGAAAAAATATTGCCCCTCCCTGGTAAGATTTCTAACGGCGTCCATGGACAGGTATTTTTGTCGCGATTGTTTTGGGTGTCCTTGTACTGCTTTCCCTTGACGTTACGTGATCCGCGGACTGTATTTTTCGTTAATTATAGTACGTAATTGCAATAGGCGGATTGTGTGTGGTCAGAATGAGTGCGTGAACCCTGCAAACTCAGCCCTCATGACTGAGTAAATTGCCTTCGTTGCCTAGCCCGAAGTCGCGTAATCCATGTTTTGTAGATATGCGAGCCATCCTTGATGTGCTTTCAAAATAAGAAAGTTCGGATTTGTATCTCGAAAATTATGAAATCTAAAATCGGATTTGACCTCTTCTTTAAAAAGTATCTAAATAATGTCAAGATAGGTTTGTTCTGAGTGACATAATAATCAACGTACAAAAGAAACGAAAAACCAAAATTTTTGTTTTTTTATATACTCGAAAACTAAGGCGGCTAGGTCAAATTTCTTATTACTTTCTTTTATTTTGCAAAATAAAATATAGTAATCATGATTTTTTCGAACTGGATATTTTGCGAAAATATTCGTTTTCGTGTCGTCTCATTCAGAAAAAGTAGTTTTTGAAGTGATGTCTGTCTGGCAGTCTGCAGGTCTATCAGAGTTCTCTCTACAGCTTCGACGGTTTCATCGACATGCCTCAAAATGTATATCTTCGTTTTTAATGTAAATTCCAGTGATTTTTGGTTAAAATCGGGTAACCTAAAGTGGTATGTACTTTACGCTTGTTTTTCCGTTTTCTATGAGATTTTTATAATTGTTTGATAAATATAAATTTCATAAGATATGTTATGGAATTATCAAGAACTTTTGTTTACATTTTTTAGGAACTACAGTTTTGGACAAATCACAAAATTAAACTTCTAAAAAATTTTTCTCCAAGTCCAAAAATAATAGGAATATTTTTTAAACTGTTGTGTAGTACCTATGTAGTTATCTATAACGGTTGTTGTAAAAGTTGTTTTTTATTATAAGTATATATATAAGTAAATTATATGCACCTCCTATAGTTTTAGAAATATCGTCATCCTCCACATCGTTGCCGGATCCTGCATATATTTGTTGATTTATATGCTTTAAAGATGCATGTCATTAATAATTTTGAGCAAAACAAGATTAACAGGGGGATATTGTATATTTTTAAAACTAATCGCCTAAGTTGGCAACCTGAAATTTAGAAGCATTGCGAAATATGAAAAACTTGACCAAATTGTTAATTAGTCCCTGTCACCATAGATAAAAGTAGAATGGTATATTTAAAATTGAAGGAAATATAATATCAATTTCTGAATGTTGATGTCTGTGAACACATATTAAAGGTTGTTGAGAAAAACCACTAAATTTTGTCGACCAGGTTATGACGGTCAGATTATTTGAGACTCAGTGTCGGATTAGCAACAGTCGACTTTTTTCGTTGTCTGCACGATGGGTTGCTTTGGAGACTCCAAATTAAATGACTTGAAGTCATTCTCTTGCAGAGTTAGTAGTCCACAGGGTAAAGTATTCTAATATTTTTTCAACAAAAATTCATATCTAAGGGGTTTTGAGCACGCTGAAAAATTCAGCTTACCTTGATCGGTAGGGTAAGTTTCGGTAAATTCACAATTTTAAACGATCCTAGTATGCGGGTATTTAATGGTGGAAATAATCTAAATAGGTAGCACAAGTCCCCTTAAGGTTCTGTATAGAATATACACAGTGGGCCATAAAAAACGTTACAGATTATATAACTTCCGTATATTCGTTAAGTCATGAATATTTTGAAACGATTATTATACCATCGAAAAGCTCAATCTTTGTAGATGAAAGTGAAACACTTTTACTCCTAAGAGGTATTACTAATTCAAAGTTGTGTGTGGTTAAATGGTGGCATGCAAAAAATCTGTTTTTGAACTTTTGGAAATACAGCAATGATAACCAAAATTTTCTAAATAATTATTAAAAATGCTATTTAAAAGTATGGTTCAATATGCCCACCATTTTTGCTAACAATAACGTGCAATCGTCTTCGCCATTTCCCAATCGCAGAAGCTGTTTGCAGTGTTGGCTTCTAAGGCAGCTGATTCCAACACTCAATTATTGGTAGGTACAATTTTTTCAGAACAACAATGAAAACTAAAATGCTAGATACAACGTAACGTTGACCAAACAAATCAAACAAAAGTCTTTGCCCAGTAATATTGTTACAGATTTAATTTAACATTAAAGCCATGGTACGTTATTAAAAACTGGCATGACCTTTATTAAAGTGAAATAAAATCGAATTGAAACGTAATGTTACAAACAAGATATGTTTTTAATCTCCAAAGTGCAAGCATGTCGTTTTTCGAAGAAATATTTGGATTCACTGATTATTATTGAAAGTGCCAGTGTTAAATTTTGAACTTGTTTTGCCCCCTATGTATAAGGTATTTAGGTATAATCATTTCAAATTAACGCCCTGTATAAACGTATGCTGTACCTGCCTGCGCGTATCACTTTTGACTACGTGCCGGTTAGTTCTTACTTTGTTCTTTGACTGATGGTAAGCACGAATTCCTAGGTTACATTGTTCTTTTATTGATTACGATATTGACACCATAAGTTAGCGCTACTAACAAGTGGTGGTCACTATCGCATTCTACACCCCTGTGCGTTCTAACGTCACTCATTTTAACAATCGAAGTTTGTCTTTGTATGACGTAGTCTATAATTGACCTTCAGCGAAATTGGTAACAATGGATAAAGGATAAAGACTGTGATAATCGACGCATGCGATATAGAACCATGGCTTTGTAAAAATACAATCTGTTAGCAAAGGTGACCGGAAATGCCACTCCATTCATCCAAATTTCCGGAAATTGCACAGAGCCGTAACCGAGGAGTTACGGTCGCAGTTGGCGTTTCGTGGATATTTAGGGTGGCTGGCGTTATTTAGAGATTCTGTTCTCATCGGGAAGTACCACCATGAAATCAGCAGCAAAAACTCAAAAGTGGAACGTGACTGAATCGCAAATTAGAATTTGCGTAATTCGAATGAATGCACGGTCCGGTTTTAGTCGCCTTTTTACATTTTTGGCCTGGCTTTAGGCAGAATTGCACTGTAATCTCATTCACATTCATAGTCGGCAATGGAATTCGAATTGAAATCAGAAAAATAAAAGCGCTAAGCGCGAAACCAGTTTGATTAAAAAATTTACCAAGATAATAACATTGCTGCAAATTCCTGGCATATCTGAAGAGGTGCAGCTTACCCCGATTGTTTTTAGGAAAACGTAGTTTTTAAATTTTAAAATAATAAATACGGAATTCGGCAATGGTCGGTTATTAAGTATTTAAGATTCCTTGCTTTCTTTCTGCGCCCGTTATACTTACATCATTGAGCAAATGTTCTTCGAAGATGTTTTGAAATAAATTGCTTGGCATTTAGTTCCGAAAATGATAACTGCAAACCATAAAATACATAGATGAAGCTGCGATTTCTTAACTCATAAACACACACGTGTTATCTTTTGAACTATAAACTAAAACAGATAAAAACTGAATTTATGGCCGGTAGTCATAAATCTTGAAACTTAACAGAATTTGGTAAAAAATAATAAGCGGTGATTGCTAGGTTAATAAAATTTTAACGGTTAGTGACAAATCAATCAACACATTTAGTAAATAATTAGTGAAAATCAATTTAAAAAGTTTTGTCTTTCTTTATTTTGTATTAATAGTTATTTTTTCCGTGACATATATTACATTCAACATTATTTTGCTAGCGACTAATTAATAAAAAAATACATATATCCAGAATTGTGTAAAAGTGGTTCTACAACATAACTGGTGCTACTCTTTGGGCGCCATGAATTTCGTGCTGTTTCATAATTAGAAATTACACGATCTAAGCAATGACTGTTTAGTCGTCTAGTGCGGTAGTTTGCTGCCTACAAAAGGAAAAATATATTACTCCATAAATTCCTTTGAAAGTTGTAGAAACGACTTGATTTCCTCACTATCTTTAAGACTCGAAATGTTCAAGAGACAATCCAAACCTCCTTCAGTGCCAGGAAACCAATAGTGATAATAATAAAAACTGTTACACGTCCCTATACCTACTTTCGTGTATGTAGAGGGTAGTGTTTACCTAAATACAGAATATAAGGTAAATTTACGTAATTTTGTTTAGTATTTTTACCTTAGTGTCGACGACCATTCACGCCTTTCCGGAAGTGCAACGAAGGTTGTATGTGTATTGCATTACGCTCCACCTCATCCAAACACACAACACATTCGACAAACCTAAATTTAACGTTGAAACTAACTCAACTAATGAGTAAAGCTGATAATTATATGCACTCAAATATACGAAAATATGCGCATATATATATATGCATAAATTTTATGGAATATATGCACATAATATGCTCTATTTTTTTTAAAAATAAGTAGAAGTATTGTAAATAATGTAAATATTTTAATTATTTTGTATGAGTATATTTATTTCTCTTAATTTTTATTCAAAGACGTCATTCATTTTAACGTTTGACTATATAAACATGGACTGCCAACTTCACGTTGTAAGCCAACATAAAATGAGATTTTTCCTAACCCCGCCAAAGTATTATTCACCCAACACTCGAAGTTCGACTCTTGGAATAGATTCGATGTTGGCTGATTCCGTATACATTAATTCTATGGGAAAAGTGGGGGTTGCTGGCAGGCTATGCTTATATAGTCAAAGATTTTAACTGAGACTTCCCCTTTCCTCTGCATATTTCGATATACGCACTGCACTCCAGTAGTGAAAGTAGATATCTCAGTTGCCCACAAAAATGTTGTTAATAAATTTAATAAAATAGTAAATTTTACAATAAATTCTCAAAAAGTTCATACAAATTATTGCTAAATATAACCAAACATGCAAAATCCAGAAAGTATGCTCAAAAACGTATAAATATGCAAAATGAAAATTGGCGGAAACGATTTGTTTTCATATAATTAGTATACATATGCAAAAAGTTTCGCCGGCATATCAATTATACAAAATATGCATTTGCCATATAATATCAACTTTACTAATGAGTTCAAATCCATTGCCACTCCAAGAAAATTCTTCGGTAGAGTCAGATTTAAACCCACGTCCATTTAGTTGCTAAGCTATGCGCTTCCCATTCAACCACCCAAGTGTCCATTGAGTTGCAACCGCAATTGGTTTTTAATTTGGCCAACATTAAGCCTTATACGGGTAGTACGGTTATCATTAGCCAGCATATATCTTTTGAAATACGTAAGCTATAGAAACATTTCATGGGAGTAGTGTAATCCTAGAGGGGTCTGCCTCACTTTTGACCTTGAAGTTTTTCAAGGTCACGGGCGAGGTCATTGGCCTCACTGAGGTCACGTGGCACTTCCGGTTCCCACGGATGAATTTTTGGAGCTAAAGGTCTAATTTTGATTTTTTTACAAGATTCCCACGATGAATTTTGGGGTTAAAAGTCTAATTTTGAAATTTTTCTACGCTTATCAAAATTTTTCCTGAGTCATCGTCTGGGAATGCAGACTTGTCGAGACTTGCAGATGTAGGTGTCTGGTCGGATGTTATTGTCTACGCAATTGAACAATGAAGCCATTGTTTGAAAATCTGCACGACTGTTAAAAAAATAATCGAATGGAGTCTTTGTTTAGAAATTTTTTGCTGAATCAGATAAACCGGATGTTATTGTCTGGAGCTTCAGACTTGTCCAGACTTGTTTGAGAAATGTGCAAGGCTGGTAAAAAAATTGAACAATGAAGTCATTGTTTGAAAAATCTGCACGACCGCTAAAACTAATTAAATGGAGTCTTTGTTTGGAAATTTTTGCTGATGCAGTTAATGACCTCCATTATCAATATCTGGAGGATTTTGAGGTGATGATCTATAAAATTATCTTGGAATAAATTTGGCAAGTACTACCGTCTGTTAGACGAATGTGGCAATATGCAACAATCAATCAATGTTTTCTATTCAAAGTGTGCTAAATAACTTAGAATTTTAAAATCACCCAACGAAATCCGGATTCTATATTCCAAAATAAGAAAAAAAATCCTATACAGGACTTGATTAATGAGATACAGGCTGTTTAAAAAATATGTTTTGCATGGAATAGTATTTTCAGTAAATAGAAATTAAATTTCATTATTTGGGAAGGATCCGACGTGTATTAATATGAACTTGTTTTTAATATTAGGAAGAATGGCACCATAACTAAGGCCCCGATTTCTAGGCACTAAAGTTCATCAGTAGACAAGGTGATGGTATGGTCCATAACATCACCTTGTCTACTGGTGGACGCTGTGAACTTGATAATACAATACCTACTTGACGACGTACTGAAAAATATACAGTTATTGTCGATGCTAGCAGTAGGGAAGAAGAAGAAATCCTCTTCCTTAATTTCTTATAAATAGTACAAATAGATGCTGTTCGTTTTCTAACATTTACAGCTGCAAACCTAGCTTGCTTTCGTCAAAGTGATAATTTTCTGTGCGATCCTAAACCCAGCAATAAATATTTCCTTCAGTAATAAACACCCTTTGAAAAGAATATATGTCACCCCTGGCGCTCGCAACGGAAAGGTCGTAATTTGTGTTTTTATAACACCTTTTAAAGCACCCCGCTGGCAGGGTAGGAATTTGCAACCAGCGCCAGCTTAGACTTCCACTTTGTAATAATTCCAAGACAAAAATTTGACACTTCATAGTGGCCTTCCTCATTTGGCTGAGCGCTGAAATACATAAAATCTCAGTTTCAGTGCACGAACAATGCAATTAACCTTGAGTGATGACTGAAGTTGTCGGTAGAAACTTTTATATTGCGACAGCAATTTTAGTATTTTAACACTTACATAACCTCAAACCCGTTAATGTACAAAATATAGAATCTGGTTATGTATTTTATATAACATTTATTTAGTATACAGTAGCGACGCTTCTTTGAGTATTTTTGATTTATTCTTGTTGCAAATAGTTGCGTTGAAGAACTTGTTGGCTAAGGTGACTTGATTCGATATACAATGTAACGATCAACGATGTCTTTTTTCTTACTCATTTAGACTCTCCTGTCTCCTGTTCAGTGGCTTATCACAGAAAGAATAAAAACACAAAATAGTTCCACTCACAAGGCAGTTTCAGTTTAGCGACTATGTTAAAAAATCTATACAGGGTGTCCCAAAATTAACTTGCCAAACTTTAATAGCGAATTCTAGAACCAGAAATATTAAGAAAACTTTATATAACCATAGGCCGAAAAACCCTTTTCCAGATACAGGGTGTTAAAAGTGTAGTGCTAAGGATGGTTTTTAAAAAATATTTTCGAAACTTTCAAAGATAATTATTTGAAACTTTGTACACCTACTAAATTAAAAATTAAACAAAATAAAATCTACATACATTTTCCATGGCCTACCAATTATTATTGTATTTCGCTCGCGGATATACTACAAAACATCATTATTTAAAACCGATTCTTCGTGAAAACGGAACACAATAGGCCCATGGGGCAAGAGTATCTTTTTGTTGTCAAAAACTTGAGGTTACTACATTTTGTTATCAAAATTGGTAAAAACTCTCACACAAAAAAGTTGAGCAATATTTTCCTTAGCTACTCCCAGTTTTACCCGTCTATGTGCATTTTACATCACCAAGAGTAACTTTATCTTTTTAAGTAGAAGAAGTTTGATAGGTGTACAAAATTGCAAATAATTATCTTTGAACGTGTCGAAAATATTAAACAAAAACGATCCTCAGCACTATACTTTTAATACGCTGTATCTGGAAAACCAAGGGTTTTTCGGCCTATGGTTATATAAAGTTTTCTTAATATATCGGGTTCTAGAATTCGCTATTAAAGTTTGTCAGGCTAATTTTGGGACACCCTGTAGAATAGATTTTTTCAAAATTAATTGATTTCCTACTTGAAACTCGAGTACCACTTGTACCCTTGCGGTTTACATAAAACTTTTTACTTAAAAGCTTTTCCAAACAATTTCAGGTCAGCGGCCGTTTCTTTTCAAAATAAAACAAAATTGCGCATGCTCTTTGTTCTTATTTGCTTACAGGCACTTGCAAAAAAAACTAATAAAAGACAGTAAACCCATAACCACGTCACTTAGCACACTGAATCAGGATAGTATTGACTCGCGACACCTTCCGGTGCATTGCTTCGCGTTCGCCCGTCACCTTCGAATTCTGATTTCTTTTTGAGTACTCCAACGTACCTAAAAATAGGAAACTGTTCTGGGAATAGAATATAATCTTCGGAAGCAGCATTAAGATGACATTATTGGAAATAAGTATGCTCTGGACTCCTCTTTCGCAGATTTATTTATATTATCTGAAGTAGTACGAACAATTTTATATGGAGATACTTCACCTTAATTATAAACAATTTCGTCAATCGGAAAAACTCGAGGCCATGTTGATTGATTTTTAAATAGAAAGTGAAGTTTGGTGAAAAACTACGCTTTCAGTAAGATTCCTTATCTTAAACAAAGAGTTGCTTTTCGATTTAAGAGCAATTTAGCCAAGTAAAATCTGTGGTGATCGATTGAAGAAAGAAGAAAACTAAACAAGATGAGACGATGCGGGCCCCTTATCGATATTTCGGCACACCAGGATTGGCATGCTCTCGTTAATGACACATTCAGTCTTCGTAATTTGTTCGACTGTGCTTTCATTGTGGCTATTATCATATTATGTTATGCACACGATCGCGCTCTTATGTACGACTTCGGCTAAAGAGAATTCGCAAATAGACTGGAACTATTTATAGCGAAGCGTACACATAGGAAATGTGTATAAAATCGAGTCGGCGATTTCGTAACGCGGCCTCTTACTCCGAGCCCTACACTTACTGAATTATTACTTAAAAATGCCCTGGGTTCGCTAGCTTAATCAGTCGGTGTGCTATGAGACTATTTTTTCATTCCCAGAGTGGCTAAGGGCAGCTAATATTGTTTTAAGGCCACGCTCGTGGACACCTGAAATGTTGTACTCACCAATGCAAACCTTAATGACAATAAAAAACCTAACAATTTACAATGAATACATATAATCTGTAAATAAACAGGAACACATAAAAAAAAGGTATACATGGAAACAAATACACAAAGTAGTGTATAAGAGAGTACCTTATTAAATTACGAGCGTTTAATAGCGCCGCAAAGTTAATTTCACGCACTCAAAATGGTTCGTACCTGCAGTTGTCTATTCTTGTTTTATGGGGACGCGTTGTGATTCATCGCCTCCAAATGCACACGCAGCAAAATGACGTCAAGCCGTCCGGTAGTTGACCCTTATCAGTGAGCGACACATTCGCTGACAATTGCGCAATTCTCACATAGGACTAACCTGGTTCCCTTTATTGTTCCTGCCGTAGCCCAGGAAGCGCTGCAGGGCTGCTGTCGAAACGGCCTTTGAGCCTGTTGATTCGGCAGTCGTTAGCGTCTTCAAGGAGCTGCTAAACTTCCTGGTTGGCCCCTGGCGGAGGTCTCTAGTTAAACCGTGGGGGTAGCACGTACCACTTCACTTGGTTCGCTATTTGCCAATTAGCCCGCGCTGTTCGCAGGCTTTTTAGCTTTGTTGCGTTCGCCGAATTTGGCGCAAATGAATCCTCTTGCAGGCCTCTAGCGTTGATTCACATACCGACCGGTTATTCCCCGAACTAAACTGCACTGTCGACGCATTCTTTCGCGAAATCGCGGCGCGTTATACTCTATAGTCATTGACTGTGTATACATCAATTATTACTCTATAGTGTTAAACTGAATGAATAAACACGAGAACACTTACTGTCAGGCTTTATTGCTAATTAGCATATAATGAAAATATGTAAAATAAGTAAATACAGGTGGCACGAATTGACCCGTTTCAATTTACCAATACTGTTCTAGCAAAGAGCGCCGATAATGTGGTATTTCAGATTTACAGGTTCCAAGGGATAGAAAATTTAAAAAAATGCCTAATCGAAATTCGAACTCGCGGCCTCGGGCTCAACAGTCCGGCGGTGCGCCGCTTCACCACCCTGACGAACTAGTTACTTGACCGAATGGCAATCGTTCTATATTTTTCTAATGTTTTCCTTTAATGCATATGGCTATTTGTCCTACAACATTCCGAAAATAATAAATAGGGAAACGCCAAATGCTTAAATAAATCTGCAAAGTAACATTTAAATTGTAACTAGGTAGATGTCATTTAAAAAAATATATGCTGAATAAGTAAATTGCTTGTTCGAGGGGATTGTTATTTTAAATTCCGTATTTTTTTCCATCGTCTTATTTTATTTAAGAAGAATTGTAATTTTCTACGTTAGTAATAAACGCACGCATCTCCGGAGCAGACGTATGAGCAGATACATCAGAGATTACTTCTGGTTTAGGGTTCCTGAAAATTGGTAGGCTTCCAAGTTTGAGCGTAACCGTTATCTTTCAAAATATCATCACGATACCGACCTTCGGAACTAATAACCTGCTATACTTAAAGCGAGTAGGTGGCCATCACTACAATTTTATGTGTTCACGCTGTAATTTTATTAATTTTTGTTTATAGTCGCTTTCGGGCTATTATGTAAGTATGAGCTATGAAACGAATTCGTTACACCGGCAGCCACTTTATAACAAATAATGCTAGCTTAATCGTCAAATGCGAAGCATAGCCCGATTTAAACCGAAAATAAAACAAACCCTCGATTTAAAAAACACCGAAAGAATGGCATTCCGCGCCTACATATTTCTAAACGACTTCGCTTTATCTGGAAATAGATGTTGACTTTGCTTAGTGAGAATGTTTCGTTTTGGTAACGTATTTTAAGAAGCAAAGCGAATTCGATATTTTTAGTCCCCATAAAACGAAGAAGTTTAAGACTATAAGTGACCTTAACCTTGAGTGCAATGCGGTTTGTAACGCTTTCAGAATGTTGTTCAGTTCTCGTTACCTTTTGTTTAGACGAGGAATAAAACAGGAACCTTAATTATCATGCTTGTTAAATTTGACTCTGTTACTTTATGTTGAACGTAAATGCTGTGTATTTACATACGCGTAAGTAATACTGTTGTGAAAATGTAAGGCACCGGATCAAAGATGCCTTCGAAACTTATCTCCACGAGGATACAGACATTTAAGAAATTAATTCCCCAAATATTAAAATCTGAAGCGGCAATGTCAAAATTAAGATTTCTAATTCTGAAAGCTGTTAGGGTAAGAATAACTAGACACTTTTTGGGTCTCTAGTTGATTTTGAAAATAATTGTAATAGTCTTTTTTGTCCTCCTTGCGTACTGACCAGCAAATTTACGCTCAAAAATTTTCATTAAATGTAGGAGTTACAAATTTGGCCAGAGTAACGTTCTGCAGGACACACATTGATGAACTAACTATAAAAACATACAAAAGTAATATGTATATAGAGGGAGTTTTGGAAATGAGTGCAAATATTTTAACCCGTAATAGAACTCGCTAAACCGAACAACTTCTCCATTTATCATTTTTTAGAAAACGCCCTCAAAACTGCGTGAAAATTCAAAACAGCCTTACTCTAAAAATACATACCCGCCTATGGAATAATATTTTAATTTAATGGCAGAAAACACAAAAAGACATTTCTTTGATATGCAAACCAACAAAAACTGCATAGGTACGGATAGTTCTCATCTGGTCATCAACGTACCTATCAGTGGAGAGGTAGGTAAGTTATCGACCGCATGTTTTTTTGTGCTAGAACTGTACCATTTTGATATACTGGCGTCGTTCGCCCTTAACTTAGATTTGCTTATCAAGCGGCTTGTCAAATGTACGGAAGATAAATGATTGAAAAAATATGCGATTAAATGAAAAACGATAAATAGAAAAGTTGTTCATTTTGATGAGCTTTATCACTGGTTAAAATTATTGCATAGTCTTCCATAACACTCTGTATAACATTTCTTATCATAAGTACGGAAAATAATGGTTTCCAATTGACGTCATGGGGACTTCAAACAATTCATATGGGATGTGACACAGCACATTATCGGGTATGGCACATTATATTACTCGCGCACATAATTGAGAGTTATTTGTACTGCTGGCAAAATTGTTAAAAAGTGCAAACCGGTTTACGGAAAAACCGGTTTTTAAATAAACCGGTTTGGTTTAAAAACCGGTTTACAAACCGGTTGAGGTTACAACCGGTTCTGTTTAATAACCGGTTTACGAACTGGTTTAAAAACCGGTTTACAAGCCGGTTTACAAACCGGTTTTTAAATCGTTTTAAATCCGGTTTTTATTCAGTTTTAAAACCGAATTGAACTAGGATTGTTAACCAGTTTCAATCAGATTAGATTGGAAAGTATGAATTTCCAAATGAATATTTTTGCGTGCACTTATACTAACCTAAAGAGAATTGAATTTATCTTGCATCTTTAAGAAACTAACTGGTATAGGTAACTTTAACTTCTCTCCAGAATTACTGTGTAAAAGGTTCGTAAACTGGTAGGTAAACGGGTTTTTAAATTGGTTCGTAAAGCGGTTTTTAAACCTGTTCGTGAACCGGTTTGGAAACCGGTTTGTAAACCTATTCGTAAACTGGTTTAGAAACTGGTTTTTAAACCGATTCGTAAACCGGTTTTCGCTTAACCGGTTATCGATTCATAAAAAAAACCGTGGTTAACCGAAAACCGATTTTACCAGCACTAGTAATTTGTTCTTGTTCTCATCAAAGCACGTTCTTGTGCGCGTAATTCGGTGCCCCGGCTGTTCGTTCAGTTTTCTATTGCATGCGCTAAAGATGTCAAGAAGGAAAGAAATTATATTGGCAAATGCTTCCTACATAGTAATACATAGTATACTTAAGCAAAAGAAAAAACGGGATATGCGATGGTGGATTATACAGTTGCATACAAGTCCTGAGACATATAGGAGATCTTTGTTACTGGATTTAAAATGTCAAGAAACCAGGGGACAATTTCGTATGTCATCGAACAATTTTGAACTACATACTAATTAATATGATTGGTCCTAAAATAAGCAAAATGGATACGAAACTTAAAAAATCTGATGTGATACACGCACACAACGTCCTTTTATAGTGATCTTATAATTAGCAAAAAAAAATTTTTTTTTATAATTTTCACCAAGCATTTGTCAAAAATTTTAAAAAATTAAAAATTCGACAAAAACCGTACAAAATAGAGCGTTAGTTCAAGGTATAAATTTTCTCGAAAATTTTAAGCGGAATTCCTAAATGTAATAATATACCAGGTGGTCTATTTAAAATAGGAGTTAATAAAAAAATGGGAAAAACAAAATAAACCCATTTGAGAGGTATTCAA
Source organism: Agriotes lineatus (assembly GCA_940337035.1). Lineage (NCBI taxonomy): Eukaryota > Metazoa > Arthropoda > Insecta > Coleoptera > Elateridae > Agriotes > Agriotes lineatus. Next base: position 22,715,931 of record OW679202.1, read on the forward strand.
ATGGAAAATCACCTATCTCACATCAATACACATTAAAAATGTAAAGTTTGAAAAAAATCGTTAGAGCCGTTTTTGAAAAAATCGAAAAAACCCAAAAATTACAAGGGTAAACACCATACTTCCGGTTATGCGATTTTCTTCAAAAGCTTGCTGTCGCATCTAGATAGTACACAACACTTATATATGAAGTTTCAACGCCTTACCTCTTTTCGTTTTTGAAATATTCTGTTCACAGACACACAGACAGACAGACACACAGACCAATGAACAAAAACATGTTTTTTGGGTTCAGGGGGCTCTAAAACGTGAAGATCTGTTGAAAACTCAATCTCGAATTTTTAGGGTGAATTTAATACTTTATCGTAAAAGGCATTAAAAAGCTGTTCCGACTGGCTATAACGCTACGCTTTTAGCTATAGATTCGTATACAAGTATGCGATATCATTCTAAAAGTTTCAAAACAATTTACATCTACCATCATTTCTGAAACGCGAAACTCTTATTGAAGCTCTAATGAAATATATTTAGGTAAGAATAATTTGGAATATAATTACTTAGATATTTATTGGATTATATTATGTATTTGCATACAAGTCTGAATGGTTACTGCCAAAACCAAAATCTGGCGTATCAAATAAAAGAGGTTAGGAGAAATGAGAGTTGGAATGAGATTTGCACCAGAAGTGGGAAATAGCATATTGATTAGGAGTTAGTTGCAGTAGGGGCCAAGTTGTTAGAATTTAGTGAGGTATAATCCGGGTGTGAGAGCGAGGATACGGAAGCTCTGACCTTCCGCCTTGCAGGCCAAGCTCCTTCATGGGGTGTTAGTGCCTCACCATTATTATAATCTGGGTTATTAGGTATATGAAAAAAATTCGGATTAGGAGTAGGGCAGGCATAATGTGATGGAGTAGAACATGTTGAGCAACTGGAAGGGTGTGGAGATAATAGATTGAGTAGCATGGTGTTGATATGATATAATGGTAGCTCATTGTGGAAGTAGATTAAGCGTAGGCCAATCACATTTGTCGCTATCAGCTTTATATAGAATGTTATAGGAAGCATGTTGAACTTCGGCTTGTGTTCTCTTGCTATATTCACGCAATTTATTTACTATGCATTGACTATCGGCTAAAGATTCATCTTGCGGATCCACTGGACACAGACCTCTTTCAAAATTGTATGTGCTTCCTCCAACCTGTAATCCTCGCTTCTACCATTTGTTTTTTTTTCTTTTTGGGGTTTTCGAGAAGCTGGATGCACTAACTCTTCATATTGAGGATATTGAAATCGTACATCATTTTGGTTTGATGATTTAAGTGTGGACTGCTTCACCGTTTCTAAATCTTAAAAATCTTGTAAGTTGGTATCCAATTGCTCATGCTGTACTGTATCACGACTGGTTTCTATCTCATTATTTTCATTGGACAAGAGTTTGCTGTATATTTTACAAGCAATGGTCATGTAATGTGGTCAGACAGTTATGCTTAAACTATCTTTATGGGACTTTTTAAGAAAATAGTTTTGCCTGAATTTTCTTTAAAAATAAAACGGTCATTTAAAGTTGTACCTAATAAATTAAATATACTGTAGAAAAATATATATGTTGCAAGTACTTACGTTTTCTGTGTCAGTTGTCTTCCTGGGTTCATCCTTGTTCAGTAAATAACGCATACGCTCAAAGACAAACCATTCAGATAAATATATACTTCGTGACGTCTTTTAATACAAATTATTGTTAATTCAGAAATTCATGAAAAAGGTAAGAAGGGCACCGTCAAATAATTTACGTCATGTACAGGGCGAATCAATGGCCAGCGTTACCGAGCGGTAGGGAGCTCGGGCGATGCCAAGGTACGAAGTTCAATCCCCACATCTGGCAACTGGCGGGCTTTAAAAATTGGGTACCAAAACTACAGTTGTGGAAGTAGATAAAGTAAGGCAGTCGCGTGATGTGTATAACATCACGCCTTTAACGGTATGCCAGACTGACTGGGTTTCGAAAAGAGACATTTCGGCGACCTTGACCATACCCCCTCCTCTCTCCCTACCTTTTTTATTACTGTTCATAGAAAAATCAGACAAACAGCGGATAAAATTCAAACCATTACTGGTCTCGTAAATAATATAAAAGGTGCGTCAAAAAATAACATTTTTAAATGGAAACGTTATATATTTTAGCATTTTACAAAAGTTTTATTTTCAAAACTACTATTTACAGTAAAAATTGTAGAACTCCGATTCTAAAAAATAATAAAATATGTTAAAGGGGAGAAAGTTAATAATGAGTCATCCTATACAATACGTACGGTTTTATAAAGCAATTACTTACTATTACGTACCTTCTTCTGTCCTAGTTTTACTCCCTGTTGTCTTTTCTCTCCAAAATGATCCTAACAGACTGGAAATGTTGTGTTTCACTTCGTGCTCCTGTACTTTCAAAGTATATGCAATACTTTGCATCTGCTTTTTTATATATTGAAAAATTCTGAGGATGCTTGGCTTCCCATAAATGAGATGCTTCTCATACTCATCAATTAATTGCAAGGCTTTTTCATTACTCCACTACATAGTCTATATTTTTGTAAAAATTCAAAAACCGACAAGCGATGGATTGTGTTCGTGCGTGTTGCGGCGTACGCGCACGTAAATTCGGGCTGGTACTGATTAGAGGAATTTTACGCGTGCGCGCAAAAATGCTCAAGTCAGTACGCACCTTTACATTATAGGCCAGTGGCTTGTTTAGTTCCACAAAGTTGTGGTTCTATGAGCCCTCTTTACTCGTAAGTCGGTTAGGTGGCTAGCCTTGCCCGTCGAAATCAAGGAAGTGTCCTTGTTAGGGATTAACCACTACTACATGTGTTAACATGGTAGCCGGGAAGCGTATGATTTTTAATATCCTTCTATAGATTGTTCCATACTTCAAATTCAGTACAGCGTTGTATGTAAAACGACATTTCCACATTTCAGCATAAATCTTGTAAGTAAATACGCACCTGTCAATTATAAATAAATCCCGCTTTTGTATTTCGGGGCACTTAACAACTACTAATAGCTTGCTTCTTCTAATACTCATCATTTTGTCAGCGGTACTCAAACAAGATTGTATGTGTTATATTTATCTTTATCTACTTTGATGTCATATTATATGTAGTTATGATAACACCGAAAACAGTGCTACAATGGAGTCCCATTGTTATTTTCATATGAAAAACATTGAAACAGCCTACCTTGTTTCAGACAACTGACAGATTGTCGCATTTATGAAATGTCAAAATTCAACGTTTTTGATTATTTATTTATGCAAAGTAGATAAAATAGTATATTATACTCGTTTAATAAGAGGCATTGTAGCACTCGTTCCATTGGAGCACTCTACGCTATGCTCATCGTGCCACAAATTCACTCGTGCTACAAGCTACAATATGCCCTCTTATTAAACTAGTGTAACAATATACTATTTTAATTTAATTTGTGCAGATTGTACGACTATATAATATTTTTATAAGAGACTGTGGCAATGATTTACTCTTAACGCAAATTGGTTCCCAACAACCTTTTAATATAACTAAAATGTTTTATAACATAGTCATGGAAACGTTTCTATAATAATTTCTTTCTTGTTTTATAAGCTATTTTATAATTCTGCGATAGAAACGTTTTAATGATAAACTTATAAAACTCTTCAGTTGCAAACAACAAAATAGTGATTTCACGTATCAAATTTGGTTTAGGAACCTGTTGGGAACTTCTGGCATTACTTCAAGTAAACTTTTAGACCGTCGGCCGCTGCCGGAAAGTGGCAACGTCGCCCAGAAACCTATAAGAATTACATTGCCCTACCCTTCCCGTACTGAACTTGAAGTAATGGAACGATCTATATAGAGTAGCCGAGAATAGAACCAGAACCGGCCACCTGAGAGTCGAGCAGCTCAGTAATTATTTAAAAATGACTTCGTTATATAAGGTAGACACTTATAAAATAAGACGATTTTGCTCAATTTTCTGCACAATTAGCTTATCAATAAGCGTTCCATAAAAATGTTATTGCAATGGAAATCTGACAAATTTTCAACAGTTAGTGAATGCGGAGAGCGGCGAAACTGGAATGTTCCCGCATTTATACAAAAGTGTAATTGAGTTTAATTTAATACGGTATACTTGAAACGCGGGGTTTGCGGTTCAACGCAGCGCTGAAATCGCTGAGGTGTGAAGGTCTCTAGTTACGTTATGTAACTGTTTCACTTTAATTTCTAGAGTTATGAATTGTAACATTTCTTTGCCAATTTTTGTTTTGCTTTATTTACATTTAAATGTATTCTAAATTTGCCGTTACTCCCAATTTCGATCAGTGTTAAGAACTATGAATCATTCTGAACAAGAAATTATAATTGTTATTGTTGGCCACAATTTTTTTTGCAAATTTCGGTGAATATAATTTCTAACTTGGCAGGTGAATGAAACCCAAGTATATGACTACATTCTTATCTCATCTAATAACATGTCAATCTCTGCTTTTCCATAATCACAAGACGATGAAAAAATACAACACTGGAAAAATCCGATTACTTGTAAATACTTAGATTCAAATGTCACAAATGCATTTTAGATTTGAAAACATGCAAACACTTCATCAAGAATAAATTTTTCTAAGTACACTTAAAAATGTTTCCCAGTTGTGGCCAACCTTCTGCGGGTCACTGTATGTTGTATATAAATCTATGATACGAATAAGTTTACAGGTGTCCTTCACTAATATAACGTAAAAAAAATGGAAATTTTCTTATAATGCAGTATAGAAGATTATTTACACATTGAAACTTGAGATTTTTATGGAATTATGTATTTTGAGACGGTCCTTATGTACGGGAGCAAAGGTTAGACGCTCTCCAAAAAACGGGAAACCTTTTGAACGCCTGCGAATAAAAAATTCTAAGAAGAATTCTAGAAAACAACACCAGATGTACAGACAGAAAACGAACCACCATTAACAACAACAATCAAGTTGCGACGCTTACAATAAGCAGGACATGTGCAAAGAGTGTAGGATACAGGGTTTCCAGAAAGAACACTTTTGGGGAAAATTGAGAGCTGAACGCTGAAAGGATGAGCGAAGAGAAAATGGGAACAATCAGTTGAGGAACACGCCAAGTATCTATTAAGGTTACATACTTGGCAGAGTCCAACACGAAACAGAGATGTATGAAGGTAAAGGCTCAAGTTGGTCTGTAGGGGCATAAGATGAGAGCATGGCATGTTGGGACAAGACAAGTAGGTTCCTTCGTGCTTAAAACCTTCAACCAAAGTAAGAGAACGGTTTGCTAGCAAGCACATTTTATATCTGAGTGGCCGACCCATTGACAAATCTGGTTTTATACGCGTTCGCGGTTTTCCCGCATTTTGTTAAATTTTACATATGTATATGCTAGCTATACAGACCGTAACGGCCCTTTTGATCGAGTGTCTTTTCACTATCATTCGCAATTGTTTCTTACCATTGCGCCAATCAAATCAAGCCATCTTTTTCTGTGTGGTCCCCATTGCCTCCTTCCACTTTCTCCCGCTAGCGCTTTTTTAACTCATGTACTTGTCGGCTTTCTTACTATATGTCCTAACCATCTGGCTCTTTGTGTTTTAAGTACTTGTGTAATACTTGAGTTCCTATACATGTCTGATACAGTGATATCTCTCTGTTCTTCTTTTCCATTGCTCCTTTTATCTTAACCCCCCTAAGAGTTTTCGTATGATTTTTCTCTCCCATCTTTCGAGCCCGGCCTCTTCTTTTCTGTTCATTATCCAGTTTTCGCAACCCTAGAGCACCGTTGGTCTAACAATCGTTAGGCATTCCGGTCATCTTGCTTCCTCTACCCAACCTATTGTCTATTTTCTTCTCTTCTTACACTTTACTCATCAGTGTTACTCTAACTAATGAAATTGCTCTACTTTATTATTATGTTTCTTTTATTCCCTCCATATTCTATTATTAAATTCGGTCGTTCTTCTTTGTCATTATCTCTCATTACCATGTATTTTGGTTTTTATTCATTGATCATTAAGCCATCCTCTTGCCTTCCCTTGTAACAGTCTAAATATCTTTTCCAGCTTTTTCTTCATCCTGGCCATCAGTACTATGTCGCCTGCAAGACATTGATGTTTATTATTGTAGTTCATTCCCTTTGTCCTTATGTAACTTTTCCTTAAGTATTACTTACTTTCCAGTAACAAGTTAAAGAGCGTCATGGATAGGGTTTCCTTGTCTCAGCCCTTTTTTCACTTCAAAGCTGTTCGACACATTTCCTTTTAACGTGACTCTGATGGTTGTGGTCCTAAGCGTCATTTCCACCAGTCTTCTTATATTTCTGGGTATTCCTAACTTTTCATTGCGCCATAGAACTTATTCCTAGACGTATATCGAGTCAGAGGCTTGCGTATAGTCCATGAGCAGTATGTGAAAGCTTACATTCTGTTTGTATGTCTTATGTTGGAGTTGTTTAATAATAAACATTTAGTCTGTCGTCGATCTTTCTCTTTTAAACCTACAACTTCTTCAGAAGTAATTTCTCCTAAAGCCAGAACGCCAACATTGCACTGCCTAATCTTCGACATGATTGCATGTACATTATAATTTGATTGATCTGTATGTACACCACAAAAGTATACAGCAAAGGTATCAACAATTTCCTCTTTGGGTATATTCTGATTATTGTATTCGTAAGTTACTGTATGTAGTATTGGTAGTTTTTTGAATATTTTTTATATAATTCCAAAATTCATTTATGTTCTTATTTTTTTAGTATAGCATTATGTTTCTATGTAATATGAATTATATGTGTAACAGTTCGCGAAAATCAAAATTTTTCAGTTTTACTACCTATATGCACAACGTTCCCACCTGGAAACATTAAATTATTTAAAAACAATTAAAAGTGCAAATGGCTAGCAAGTTTTTTTAAACATTTTTCTGCGTTACTATAACCGTAAATAAGACCATAGAGAAAAATTACAATTTAAAACAAATCCTGCAATAGGGTGTTATATAATGTGAATTACATACATTAATTAGCAAAAAAAAAATGCAGTCGGTGAGATTCCCACTTCGACTTCCAGGGGGAATCTAATTTCTAGGCAGACGCCTCAACCACTCGTCCGGAAACATTACTTAACACATAAATATACAGGCTGTCGTTGTATTATGAGGTGGGATGGGCGACGCAAACTTTTACATTTTTTGGAGTAAAAGCAAAACACATTAAAGAGTATTGTTGTTTGAGAAAATGTTCTTGAAATATTCTTCCCCTCATAGGGCTAGGATATTGTCTCTGTTTGACTGTTGTCCTCATTTATTCAACTGATGAAAAACCCAGCTTTGGGTTCATCTCTTGGGCGGTCGTCCAGATGGTCTACTGCCTATTGGTCGTTGCTTTTTACAAATTGCTGCAAGTGTTCGTTCGCCCATGTAGTCGACATAATTACTCCATTCTTTTCCTCTACTTTTCATCCATTTTACAACATCTTGTACTTTATTTGGTTCTCTTACAGTAAGGTTAGTTTGGCGATCTCTCATTCCATTATTGTAACTACCAACTGTCATTTCAGCAACAATTACTTTTTTGTTTCGGCCCCAATTTCGCCTGATTTGCAAAGGCTGGTCTCACTGTTGTGTAGTTACGCACTTTGTTCTATTGTCTCATGTTTTTTTGTCCATATACTATTTCTCAAGCAATTGTTTTGCTTGCTTCCATATTTAAGTCCTTACAGCTGATAGCCCCTTCTTCCAAATAAATTAGTTAAATAATGACCTGTTCACTTATGGCATCATCAAGTGCTAGTTTACCAAGGATTTATTCCTTAGCGGCGAAAGTTTCCATGTTAAATTTCTTTGCAGGTTGACTAAACTAGCCTTGGCAGATTATCGATCATATACAACACCGCAAGTGATCGACGAATTGCCGAAAATGTTTGTCAAAGTATATGAGTGTGTATTGCTTCGATGTAAATTCCAAGCAATCAACACGAATAAACACTTTGACAAAAATGTATGTAGTTTGTCGGCCACAAGTGGTATTTAAAGAACTATTAATTTTTTAGTATTTAATTAATGAATATATCACGACCTCCCTGGATAGATTAGGTTAATTTAACAGGGCAGTGGAGAAGGTCGTGAATTATATTTAATTTAAATCCAGTTGCAGGCTATATAGTTGTTTGGATGATAGTGTAAATACGCACTATTTGAACAAACAAAATACACATCAAAGTTTGTATAAATTTGACATTTTCCAGGAAGTGAAATAAATTTCACAGGCAGGGAAAATATGTCATTGGAATACCGCTAGCGGAATTGTTGCACAATTTTATTCTGAGTGGTGCAAATAACAAAAATACTAAATTATGATCGATTAATAGTTAACATGGAGAGGGGCGAGTTGAATAGTGTTCATTATCCCACCACCATAACGTATAGCATTAATGGTTTTTCTGTACATTTTATATTTAGTCTTCTTTCTCACGTCTGTTATTATTTTATTCATTAGAAGGTTAATAGTATTGAACTGAGGTACTCACCCTTTCTTATTTTGCCCTTGTATACCGGGTGACAATGAGACCAGGGCCATGCTTATATATCCTTTATTTATTAATGGATTTGGATAAAATTTGATAGGTGGATACTAGATATAATTTCTGATTGACCGACATATATAGTTGAAATGGTCAATTACCGGTTTCACCGGAAGTGCCATTAACTTTGATTTTTTAAATGGATCACCCTATATATTTTAGGTGTTTTGGAATGTACAGCTCAAATTGCATACGATACATTTGCTAAATTTTCATTTTTCTAAACAAAAATGGTTTTTTCAAATTTTATTTTTTCTTATAGAAGGCCGCGATTGGAGAAAATGTGTTCTAAATGACTCTAGTAACCCATAATAATACATATTTCATTAATTTGATCAATAAGAAATTGTTCATGAAGGAATAAAATTTACTAAACGTGTTTTTTGAGAAAAAGTCAGTTTTTTAAATAGCACCTACCAAGGGCCATCATTCCATTAGATAGAAAGTGTAATTACCAATCCAACGATATGCATCATCCACCACTTTATCTTTATATAAAACAAAAATATTTAATTAATACATTTTGTAAATATTTAATTAATAAATTTTTTAAATATTGATTGGGGAATACATAAGCAAATTTGGCAACACTGAAGTATTTAATTTGAGTCGTAGATTTCGAAAAACAAAATATACAGAACAACCCATTTAAAAAATCTAAGTTACTGACATTTCCGGTGAAACCGGAAGTCGGCCATGTTGATTATATGTATCTCTCAATTTAAAATTATGTATATTATCCTTGTAACAAGTTTCATTCAAATCCGTTGATAAGTAAAGGAGATAGAGACATGGCCCTGATCTCATTGTCACCTGGTATACGTACATATCAGTCTGGGGCTTCCAAATGATTTATATTTCGATAGAACTTGCTTCATCTGCTTCCTAAGGAAATTGCTTGTAAATCTGCCTTTTTTCCCTTATATTCCGGTTGAATATCATGTAAAGAGCGTTGATATGGTTATCTATTGTAGAGCAACGTTGACTTGATCAATGTGAACGTAATTTGTAATGTACTTGACAGTGAGAGGAATGGCGAAAATTAATACATTTCAAAGATATCAATGGCATTTATTTTATAATCTATGGACAACTTTCAGGTAAATATTTTATCATTTCCACTGATTAAGGCTATATGTGAACATTTTTGCTACTGAAATTATTTAGTTCAACACATTTCTCAGACTCATTTTTTCTTCTACTGTATTTTTTAAGCAAGTTGACTGTTCACCTCATGGAATGTTTCAAATTCGTGGTTATATTTAGCGTCTAATTACCTCTTCTTTCTGTCCATATTCGGCTATATGTAGAGATGTAGTTAGCTGTCTTTCCATCTTGTTCTAGGTTTTCCTAAACTGCTTTCCCATGGTCATAGAATATTTTAGGTAGCCATGTTTCTTCCACCCAATCGACCCACATGTTCTTTCAATTTCTGTATGTAGTTTACCGTTTTAAAATTTTTCTTACTTATCTGTGCAATAATAGTCAAAATTTTACTTATTAATCGTACGTCCATAATCTTATACCAGGTGTCCATTCTCAAAGTCGAACATAGGCAATTAACATTAGTGCATTCACTCGTTCTTCATTGAAATAATTAATTTTTCTGTAGATAATTTTAACAGACGTTGACGGATAATATCTGATTTACGTCAACTAATTACCATTTGTTTTGACAAACGCTATCGAACTTGAAAAGCAAGGCATGGCATATTTAAAAATTCCCAAGTTTTAAATTAGTATTTTAAAATAAAAATCGCATCTTGAATATTATTATTGGTATCATTTGATGCGGAATAATTTTATCTTTCCATTGATACCATTACCTTCCCTGTAAGTTGAATTGGCGAGCAGGAATCGGCAAAAACGTTCAATACAATGCTAATCGCCTATGTTCGACTTTGAGAACGGACACCCGGTATACAGTATGTCCCCGGATTGGGTTATAAACAGGAAAAAAAGTTTATTTTTGACTTCTCAAAAACTTTTTATAAAAAACCCTGCTTGTTCTCAAACTAAAAATGCACTTGCCAAAATTTAAATATCTCCTTTCATATACGGGGGAGGTTCGAAAATATGAAAATGGCTCAAGAATAAAGCACCCTTATTTTTCAAAATATACAATAATTTTATTTGAAAAAGTTGCTTAGAATTAAAAGTAGGGGTCAAATATAAAGTCGCAGCCACCTGCTTTAAAAAAACAATTTTTACTGGTTTTTCTTATTCTTCCAATACCCTGCGAATTACGAAACGCGATACTTCAAAGTTAATTTATTGGCGGATACGATAAGAGTGTATTGTCGAATTCCAGTTTCGTTCACTTAACCTGAAATTTATGTGACCCGAAGTTGATGCTAAAAATATCATTTGTGTCAACAAAAACACATCTTTAAAAATAATAATACGCGATTCCATGACATGGAATGAAAACCCTGTAGTGGTGAAACGGGGTTTCAGAGACAAATTATTTTTGGGCCGAACGTTTGCGGGGTCAGCTAGTACAAAATATGTGGTGGTAATTATGGAGTTTTTGATTGCAGCTTAATGCCCGAATCCCCCTGAGAGACGTGTTCCTAAGTAGACAGTTGATACAGGATAGTTCACCAAGTTTTTTCCGCTCTAGAAGGTTAGCTAAGGGGGATGATATTTCATATGTTCATGGCGTGACTGGATTTATTTTTACTTAACTTGAGCTAATTACAGGCGATTAAGTTCGAAGAGTCTGTCCTCTGTCAGTCGGGATCTCTACGCTGCTTGCACTTCTGATTACGTTGGTTGTTGTTGGCTATCTGTGTGTTGGGGGGGGGTCTCGCAGGCAGTGGTCACCTTGTTTTTGAACATGCTGGGATATGTTTACGGTGGTGTTGTGTCTGCTGCGTGCTGTAAAAACATTTAATTGCGAAATCGGTATGTACATAATATGTGAACTCGGGTAGCACAATCTGCCGTTAACAGCTTCAATGGTTGCTTTTCAAGTTCAGCTTGCAACCCGAACCCAAACATTGCTGATATATGAGCACCCAACGGTCGCTCAGCAAAAATATTTTAGTATCCGTCACGCTCTGCCATTTCGACATTACTGAACCAAAGTATTTCATTTATTTCGTCCTTTTTTATTGCATTTACGACATTGTTTGCAGGTGAATCATTCTATTTTTATGCGACCTTTTGTGTCTGTTTACGCATCTATTAAATTATCTACAACCGGTGGCTTTTGGAGATGTAATAAATTTTAACAAACGATTGCAGGGCCGTGTCAAAACTATTTCACGGTGTTCTAATGAATTCTGAATTCTTTCGACGAAACCTCGGCTGCATAAATGTCATCTTCGATTTTGACGGCGCTGATACTCTCTCTGTACGTGCCGCTTGAAAACTATAAAAACGCAATCCCGTTAGCCGGCCTTCGGATCCACCACTGAACTTAATTTAAAACTCTCAAAAATCGAACCAGGCGTAGGCGTACTTGGTCAAGTACGTTGCGTTTTTATAGACCGTGACGAATCTTAATCAAGGCTTTGTCGTATTTATGCAATTACACAAGAAAGTCTAATTCGACCTGTGTATTAACCTGCAAGCAAATAAATTTAATTCGTGTCGCCATTGCTCATGCGTGACATTTAGCCTGTCCGTTCCAGTTTTTTCTTTAGAAAACTTCAAAATTATAACTGCATACAAATTTCAACATTTCTTCTATAAGTGTATGTAATTAGATTAGACTTCCTGTAAATTCACATCGCTTTATTAGTTATTATTTGCAGAATTCTTATGTTTAACCCTTAAGTGCTAACCATCGGTCTCGCAGACCCCTAGATACCATATGATCGAAAACTTTTACCCTCTAGAGGGCTGTGGATTTTTTAAAAATTTAATTTATGTTGGCAGTGATGAGTAAAGGTACTTAATAATATATAACCTATCCAATTGTAGCGTACCAAGATAATGGCCTAAAAACGCCTGACGTGCAAAGGGACGGTCATCAACTCAAACTTGACATTAAGTGCAGTTCTAAATTTGTAAACGTCAGTGCTATCTAAAACGTGAGTGATGAATAGCCATGTCAGTGCTACTTATGCGAACAAAAAAGTGTTCGCGAGGTGCAGTCTAGAAAGTATCTATTATGTGTTTGCAGCGTGCATCTTAAGTGCCAAATGTGATTTGCGTCGTCAGGCAAACAATGCAGAGTAACTTGTCAAAAACGTCAAAGTATAAATTCGAAAAACAGCAGGACGGATGTCACAATCGGAGAGGCACCCGCCGACATAAGGGTTACGTAAATATCCTTGTGATCCAAATGTCCAGACAGACAGCAATGACGAACCCTGGTCACAATACAGTCATAAATTCTGCAATATGAAAGAAGCACATGCAATTTTATTATCGGAAGTCATCCCAAACTTGCCTGTCACAATAGGGCGAAGGATCGGCTGGACAATGCTATTGTATTCGAAAGAATAGCGGGCGTTTTCGAGATCAGTTTTTTCCCAGATCAGTCTTGATCACACCATTTGCGCGTGTACGACTTGCAGGCATTTTGCTAAGTTAAAAACGAAAACGGGGCTACTTACAATTCGTATTTGCATTTTGTGTAATACTAACGGATGTGTACATGTGTGTATTTGTTTATCTCTTTAAATAAAAATAAAGGAAGGTTATAGTTTTCCACAAACGTGTGTATTTTACTGAACTAAATTCTACGGTAAAAATTGCTACGCTTTAACTAAATTGGCAAAATAGTAACCAAACTGGTGACCCCAGACAAGAAACACAACGGGCACCAACCAAACAATTTTGAGAGAATCACTTAACTTTGACAGAATGTTTAATATTGAACACAAAGTGGTGCTGTGTATGGAAAATGGAGGAAATCAGTTTGAACAGCCGTAGCTGTTTTTGTTATTAACATTTATTTGTATTCAACAAAAATGTCTGTATTTGTTAAATTGACATTACTGATATAACCTTAAACTGACAGATTTAAAATGCCAATGTGACTTACTACCACGCCTGCCAACATAATTTTTTAGAAAATAATTCAACAGCCCTTTAGAAGATAAAATTGTTTCGATCAGACGGCACTTTGACAGTGTGTATTAATATTTCTGTTGTAGAACAATTTCAATTGCTGGCAGTGGGTGTACCTTCCACTTCCTGACCGGTTATGGGCCAGGCGTACAACGCTGATCTTGTATCCTCTAGTTCACAATTAATTTTTGAATTTCGGTCGCAGACTCGTTCGGTACCACGGTACGGAGAGGTAAGAGGTAGATACATACGAAAGGTTAGTATACCCAGAAAAAAGGCATAGAAGAGAGCCAAGATAAGAAAGGAAAGAAGAAAATCAATCCAGATGCGAGATGGCTGGAGTGAGAAAACAGTGGAAGGAGTGTTGTTATAAAAGGTGCAATTTGCTGGTAAAAGAAGTTTTATAGTAAAACCAAAAAATACCCTTTTTAATGTTTCATAAATTCGATGACGCCAACCAGTACTCGCCTCATTTTGAGATATAAATGTTGCTATTACGGTAGCATTGGGTATTGAGAATTGTGACAATATATCATTAAGGCGATTCTTAGGAACACATGTGAGAATATTAAAAGCAATAAAGTTGCGGTGTCTTTTATTGAAAATTATATTGCCGTGCAATGATAAGATAAATAAACCCAAGTGATTGTGCGCTGTTATCGCAGAAAAGCTGATTGTATTGTCAGAAACTCTGCAAAATAAAACAGTATTTCATTTATATCTAGCTATTTGCGAAATAAACGAGAAGCACGTAAGAGATTTTAGACGATTGAGCAATGGCGTCCACAAGTATTTACTTTATATTCTAATTTGTAATGGTGGCAAAATTTTTGATATACGTATTTGAAGTACCACTTTATAGTGGTAGAAAGGAAACCAAACTTGTAGACCACTTCCTGGTTTTCCTCTACGGGATATTATGTTTCTGTTAATGACTCAGTAATATTGTTTCGCCCTAGTTCGATTTGTACTACAAGTAAATTTCTTGTAAGTAATTTGAATTTCCTTATTAACTCATGTAAGTCTTGTACAAAAGCGTTTACTCCAAGTACATTATAATGATTGCACCAGTGATAATGAATTGGTTAAAACCTATTTAACAACAATTAACACCGATAATATTTATCAGTACAGAGTTGTTCATTGTTCGTGTACATATACCTGAATTTATTACAAATTCCCAAATGAATGTCATATTACGATCCTATTCAATTGTTTTTGAGCATTTTCAAACAAAGTGTCACTATAATTAACAATTATCTTGTAACTTATCATTGTCATAAAATATAAATATTTAACTCGCTAATTGTGCAATTAATAATTATGAAAGCGCTTCCAAGTATGCAATCCCTTGAATTTTAAACATCAAGACAAACCATTAGTATAAAATGGCATTTTAATAAATTAGGCGATTCGTTGATTAATTAAATTTTAATTCGATCCGGCTATGAAATTTTAATTTTCATATACGCCAGATAATTATATTAGATATAATTATCGCCGACATTATGTTTATTTGATTACGCTTTAAAAATATGAGTGGGAGTAATGCTTAATTATTTTGTTTTATAAAAAAGCGACTGTAGCAACAATTTCAGCACTACAAAGGAAGTCATAATGATGTAATTTGAATTTTTAATTTCAAATAAATGCAATTTAATGTTTCGAGTGGTATATAAAATATTTAAAACAATTTTCAATGTGCAAACTAAGAATTTGTCCAATTGCTGAATGCTTCCTTTTAAACGTAATTTCTCCGTGGAAAATGTGCTTTTGAAAACTAATTAAAACAACGTTATAATTAACCAATTAATTTGCGATGGAAAGGCTCTCTGCGTATATCATAAATCCAATTTGCTGCTCAGTCTCGATTTTTGTTGAGCAAGAGAGCTAATATGTGAGAGATTTACGGTTGTAAGCAATATGCTTGGATATTAATTTCTGTCGAGTTTTACAATCTGCGTTTTATACCTAGGTTGTGTAGCTTACACTTCTTAAGAACAGGTTACGTAAGTAAGAACTAAGTTCAGAAAGGAAATTCCCCCATAAATGACTCTTCCAAAGACAAAAGAAGGCGCAACTATAACAAATACCTGCAAACCGAGATAAAATCGTTTGTAACTTTTACGGAACGTAATTGTAAACGGTTAATTTTACACGAGACGGAAACGCGTACACAATGTAGAATTTTGCAGATAAAGTGGCGTACATAGCAAATTCGAATTCTGCGAAGTTCCCAGCGTTTGAAAACACCTTGAAATGACGTGCATGGTGTAATTGAAAAATTGCAAAATAATATTCCCCCGTTAACAGTGGTTTCGTTTCATTTTTCTTGCCTAAAATAGGGTTGCCATCGGTTAGAACTGACTTACAGTAGTGCATGCCATCAAGGTTAGTAGACATGTACTATTACAATCATATAATTTTTATTTTTATTACAGCTTTTATTTTTTTGGAAGGCTTCTTTCGTACTCTTAAGTACCTACGCGGTCGTAATATTTTATTCAACTTGTGGAAAGAAACTGGCGTATAATATTACAATCACTTACTTTGCCCTTCTATTGTAGGTTTTATTTACCTGGTAGTGTGCTTGGCTGCTTTAAATTATCTACTTTTTATTAATATTTTATTTGCCTTTTTGAAAGAAACTGGGAAATAATAGCTACGGTTGTTGCCTATAATATTACAGTTGTTTAATTTTTCCTTGTACTGCAGCTCATCTTTTTCTATAGCACTCTTAAGTATGGTGTCTAAATATTTGAAGAAGCTGGTATATAATATGTATTTAAGACGAGGGAAGTATTTTAATCGTGAAAAAATTACCTTCAGATCTTCACGTTTCAGTGTCCTAAATTAGTTTTTTTTAAATATTTTGATATTTATTTATAAAGAATGAAATTACATCAAAACATATACAAATACTAGCAATACATCATCACATTCCAATAATAAAACATTAAATACAGCAATGTCGATAATGTAAGCGCAGAAACACCAACATAAAAAAATAAACTGCTCAATTACAGATCTAAAGAGTAGCTTCAGAACGTGACCACCGAAGTTCTGTAGATGGCGCCAAGTGGAATTATAGCGCACCCAGAATGTGTAGTTCAAAACGTGACCACCGAAGTTCTGTAGATGGCGCCAAGTGAACGAGCCGCCACCGTGCTAAAATGCTTGGAAATTTTGTTTGCAAAGTGGAAAATCGCCACCTTTCGCCAAAACCAAATAGCGCATGAAGGTGCTCGGGACTTTAGCAACAACTTTGCCCCCTTTCACAATTTCGATATCTGTAGCCGTTCGAAAGTTACAGGCGATCCAGACAGACAGACAGACAGACGGACGGACAAAGCGTTCGCATAAGTACGCTGAAGCTACTAATAGAGTAAAACAGATATGTCAATTAAAAGAAAGAAATGAGAACAGAATAATAAGAGAAGGGTATAGATAATAAATAATACATTAAAAGGCTCCCACCCAATCATAATGCTTGTGTGCAGCAATTTGATGTTTGTAATATGACGAGTGCCTTCTATTAAATTTGATTATTATTACTAAATCAGTTTTACCTGTATAGTTGTTGATACTTATTGAATCGAAAATCATTAATTAGAGATTTTTATTATGTATTACTTCAGTAATTCTAGAAATTTAGTGTTACCACATTCCAACAAAAGTTTTTTTAGTTTTTGTTTAAATTTTCTCTGGTTTCTTATTTCGCTGAACGAGACTGGAAGCAGATTATAAAAGCGTGGTGCCAAGTATGTACTACAACGTGTTCCAATAGTTCTATGTATTTGCTTTCGTATCTTGTATTCAGACCATGATTAATTGTTTTTTTTAAATTTTATAATGAAAAAATGAAGTAATTGTCATTATATTATACATTTGCCTGATATTGTGATATTATATACATTTGCCTCTCGATATAGCAGTTTAGTGCTATATATGGTTTTTTAAGCATTATTCTTAATATGATGTTCTGTGTAGTTTTTAAATTATGGAACATATTCGAGTACATCCCACCCCACGCAACAACCCCATAGTGCAGGACACACTGAACAAGGCCATGGTATATAATTTTTAAATGTTTGATGTCCAAAAATTGTCTATAATCTTTTTAAATATATAAAAAAATTGTAATTCTTTTAACTCACTGCTGTATGTGAAATTTCCATTTTAAGTGATTCTCTAGGTAAATACATACCTAAATACCTATCGTCTACGTCGATTTCAAGATTAGTAGTATTTATTTTAGGACTTGGATATAGTCCCGTACATGGGACCCGAAAATAAAATTTCAAGTATCTCGCACGGGCGGAGTTTTATCACGCGTTTGCTCGGTCTTTCCTCCTATACGCTTATCCGTTCCCCGTTCTTGTAGTGTGTCGGTTAGCTGTTTTGTTCATCGATGGATATTGATTAATATTGTCGTCTGCTATTAACGTTAATGATCGATAATGACAACTTCATGTGAATTAAAGGTAAATGATGTCTTTAACAGCTATAAAGGATTAAATGAAGCCATAATATTATATGAAAAACAGAATAGGGTACAATTTTGGAAACGAGATTGCACAACTCTTGACAATGCTAAAAATCACTGCCCCAAGTTATACAGTATAGCAAACTCAGCATTAAAGTATTATGTCATAAAATACTGTTGCATCCACGGAGGACAAAACTTTTGACCTAAAAAGCCGTCTAACACTAGGCAATGTTTACATGAGAGGTGAGTGTACACTTAATTAGGAATAAAATAATAAAAATCAACATTTTCATTCCAGCACTTTTAAGCAAAGATTTCTCTCTCGGGAATGGGAAATCATTGATTATCAAAAGTATGATGATCGATCATAATCATGATATTCCAACAATGTGAGTAGAAAATAGACATTGCAGAAGTTTTTTTTTATATTTTATTATTTAGGGAAGTATTTAAGCAGCTACATAAACAAAGAAAGTTTCCCGATGAAAATTAAAAAAACAGCTTTGGCCATGATGAAATTAATGGTTAATAAAAAACGACTGCAGAGTTAGCGAAAAAAAAACAGGAAATTCGATATTGCTGCGGGATTTGTCAAATATCGTTAAGTCACCAGCAAAACATAATTTTCAAGAATCATATCGCTTCTGAAAGAAAAGCATGACTGTTCAGTTGATAATACAATACAAGTTGAAGAGAAAATACATTCAAAAGCATATTTTTTCAAGATCCAAGCATGAAACAGTGGTTTTCTTTATTTCCTGAAATGCTTTTTATGGACGGAACAGACAAGTTATCAAATATTCGATGTCCTGTGTATATAGTGGCAGTTGAAAATTCTTTTGGCACAACGGATATAGTAGGAGTCGGCATTTGTTAGTGTAAATTTCTCATTAATATCTAGATAGGTTAAAACAATTTTGTTGCTCATTCTATCTAGTAGTTTCCTATCAAATTATTATCGGTTTCATAAACGGTTTTTTATTAAATAACTTAAAATAATCATTTATCTCCGTCTCTACCTCATACCATTTTAGAAATTAGAGTGCAAAGGTGTATGAAAGTAGGTCGGGATTATAATGAATAATTAGCAATCCCGTATAGTGATGTGGGTCGGGTAAATACCCAGTGGGTAGGGTATTTATAAATGGGTATTTACCTGGGTATTTACCCCTGCCTCGGGTAAATACCTAAAAACTGGGTATTTATCAAATTTGTAATATTTAGAAAGCTAAACTAACTGTTACACATAATATTATTTTAATAAATAAACTACATATAAATGTACTGGAATATTTTATGTAAAATAACAGCTTAAATGTAACATTATATAAGTATTCACCCAGGTAAATTTATCGTTGATCAGGGGGGAAAATTTTGTAGCTGCCGAAGGTTATAGAAATAAATGAGATGTAATAAATTTTGTCCGTCAGAATTTACAAAAAAATTGAGGGACTTTGTGATGACTCTGACTCCAGAGATAGGGATGATTTATGTTGTTTGCACTGCATTATTTTCCGACTTGTTTCCATTTGTGGAAAATGAACTTAACATTAACTTGAAGTAATCCTTATATTTATTAACATTAATAATAATAATACTTATAGATATATTAAGAAACAATTTTAATAAGGCAAAGAAAATCCCAAAATTATATCGTGTGTTCCAAAAAAAGCTCATTTAGGGTAGGCCTTGGAAAGAAAGATAGACAATCGGCAGTTCATTTGCATCAATGGGTATATCTAAAGTTGCAGCAAACTTCAATTTGTTCATGGCATGATGCGAATGAGTTTTTTTTAGAACACACGATATAAATAACGTTGTATATTGATAGGACCATAATGATATGTAACAGTAATGAGATAACATGAACAAAAGCACAGAATACTTGAGTAAGAAAGAGATAAACATACAAAAAAGTTATTTTTGTAGGCATATTTAGTTGACATATCCCATAATTAAAATGAGCGTCAAGTCTACATAAATATTTGTTTCTATGTTCATCTCTTTCTTAAGCCTTGAATTTTGTTTTTATTCATGCTATCTCATTGTTACATGTTACATATAATTATGACCCCATCGGTACTCTGGGCTGTAAATGTTCTTAGTGCAGCTATTTTATTCTACATTTTTATAAAATTCGAATAGAACACCTTCACTTACCAATCAATTATACTGGTTAGATTAGCTTTATGATATTTGTAAATCAAGCTATAAATACCTACGTAAATACCCATTTTGGGTATTTACCCGGGTAAATACCCCGGGTATTTACCCCTAAAAATAAATACCTGGGTAATTTACATCACTAATCCCGTACCATAGGACATGAACCACGCAAACGCGTGATAAAACTCCCCCCTGCGGGACTTTAAATTTTATTTTCGGGTCCCACGTGCGGGACCATATCCACGTCCTTTATTTTAATAGATTTAAAGGGTGGGAGTTTATTTTTATACGCTACACAAGGAATACGTTTTGGTTACATTCAAAGATGGTAAATTCGCGTCGAGCCATTTTGCAATTTGTTTCATTCTGTAACTGATTCTTGGCATTCGTATTTTTTTCAAGAATATCTACATTAATATCGCCTAGAAACATTTTTACATCTGAGTTGCATGTTGCAATATATTCTGGTAAATTTTTTATAAAAATTGCTGCGCTTACATTCGACTTCTATATACTGCTGTTACACTAATAAATAGATGACGAAAAACAATTCTCAATTCTGTTTGTTAGCAGTATGTCTCTAAGAGGAAGACGATATTTTGCATACGGATTGTATGTCTACCTGGCTCGAAACCGAATATGCTTTTGGTCAAATATAGACACGGTGAGCATCTTAAAAAATAAAATGTTGTCTATTTTTGTTTTAGTTCATGAATAGATAAAAGTAATAATTCGCACATAGCTCATATTTTTATCCTTAACGAAAATGGGACCCAAAAAATACAAGATAAATATCGTAAAATGGACGGAAATGTGCAGCGATCAATGCGTATTTTATAATACGGCCAAAAGCGAATCTAACTGCTGTGCAGGCGTGGGCTAGCGGTTAAAGCGACGAACTAGGAATTCGTAATCGGATTTTGCCTAAGTGAGCGCCTGGAAACATGAGTTGGAATACTAGCAACTGCGATGTTTTTTTTTTATTTGCTAATTGATATATGTAATTCGCGCGAGAGGAGTTTGGTGTTAAACCCCTTTACAGATTTTCCTGGTAGGCTTTCTAGTACTTTGATTGATTAAAAAAGTAATATTTTTAATAAATATGGGTTTTTTTGAAACCCGGTAAAAGTTCTAAAAATTATGCAATTTAAAATCGATACAATAGTTCAAATCGATGATCTCTTTTAAAAGTTTGATTTTATTTTGTTATGATCTTATAACTTGTATACTGACTGACATTATGCTTTTGTCAATACTAAGTGAAGTGCTTACGGTTGCTAATGTCGTTAAAAGAAAACTAATTAAATAAGACGATAGAATTTTATAGAATTGTATCAATAAGATCTAGGAATTTACTAAACAGATTTCTATAATTTAGTCCAAATTCAGTTTCTAAACTCTTAATTTTAATTAGTTCCTTATCGGTACTGGCTCAGTCTGCTACGTAGTTTATCACAAATGTGAAAATTCGAATAGTTGGTTATTGGAGCATAGAGTGTTTCATAGATACAATCTTGAATAATATCGAACTGTCGAAAATAAAATAAATAATGGAAAATCAGGGACCGGTCATGCATTGCTAAGCGGAATCGAAACGGTATCCGTCATATTGACTTACTAATTCTAATCCTGCAAAAACCTAACAAGGAATAAGTTTGTATACATTACCAAGGTCCCTGGCTTGGGTTCCTGTAACCGCTTTTTGTCTGCCTATTCCGAACGTGATAAGATCAGCGTTATATATGTTGATAATACGGCTACGATAGTTGGGTCTGGGTGAGGCGCGCCTAATGCACAGCAATTAAAGGCGGTATGTAAAGTTCACATTTGCTCACGCTAAAGAGCGCAGCATTCAATTCACCCACCGTCTAGTGCAATTAGTGGAGTTAACTAACGCGAATTTCACCTACTTTAAATGAATTTAATTGCGGACATGCTTGATTTTCAAATTAATACTTGTTATTACGGCCGCGTTTTGTAACCTAGCTGTCATTTATCTCCAGCAAAGGCTGCCCAATTGTTGCGCAAGTGATGACATAGGATTATAGCAACATTACAATTACCTTATTGCGATTATTGGCCATACAAAAATGTTAGCCTAACTAAAGAAAAGCAGACTGTCATTATTTTACTCTGAAATTTTTAAACTAGAAGCTATCCGCCCACAGCATATTTTTATTAACCAAAAATGTTAAGAACGAAAAATAAAATGTCTTTAATTTATTATATGCAGTATATGTAAAGTGTACACTTTCGTTAGAAGAATTCAAGTAGAGCAAAGCATGCATTCTCTTTTTTGTGTTGCTGTCACGCGTTCATTTTCCACTTATCAGATATTTCCTTACCGCTTCTAAGCTTCACCCAGACAGGGCTAAAATATGTATTCCTGTGTCCCGTTGAAGTGCATCAAGAGTAGGTTTAAAAATAAAAAAATCTTATCAGCAGCCGTTAATGAATCTAAAATATCTTGACAATTTTATGTTGATGTACAGTTATACAACTGAATCAAAATGAAATAAAAAACTATTGTAATTTGTAGCTTAACTATCCATTAATGCGTAACACCGTTTGAGAATATAATTGTTTAGACAATTTCTTTGAATGCAGTTCTACTTCATCTAAAGCTAGCAGCATTGCTTTTATTTTTGTTTACTAAAAATGATACAATTGGAATATAGAATCAGAAATAGCAGTGGGCTTACAGATTTAAGGCAAATTAATGCTTGATTTATCGAATTTAGGACTTTCTCTGTTCTTAAATAGTTTTTAATTGAAAGCGCGAAAATAAAAATTTCATTGGTACATTACATTCCAACGCTCATTCATTACCTCATGAGTATCAGATAAACAGTGCTAAATCTGCTTTATTTTAAAAAAGTAACTTTATTAGCACTCAACAGGGAAGAATGGAATAAGTTTTGTGTCCAAGTATAGATTTACATGCAGACACCTAGCGGTAGAAGGAAAATTGAATATATATAGGAGATGCTTACCTAACTGTTTTTATAATTAATACAAGAGAACTAATATTGCTTGGTGAGTAAATCTGATATGTTCGGCAGTTCTTAAAAAATGAGTCCTGATCTCCTTGTGGTTATAGGGAAATAACGCCTGTAGAGGCTGGTGCTTTATGCGCTTGCATCTGGCGGTACAATGCTCAACTTGCCCCGGATTCGGGATACAAAGTTGGAGCGCACCTTTTGTGCTTGCGTAGCAACCATTGTGTGAAGTGTGTGTCATGGTGATGTGTTGACCTTGTTACTCTACCTCTTAGGTCTGTAGTTCCGAGTAGAGCATCACTTTCGGTTTAACCGGAAGTTACACATAACTTAAAATTTTTAAATGGAACAACCTGTATGTTTTCATTGTTCGAATAGATAATTTTATTGCGAATTTAAACAAGTGTAGTTTTATACATTTATTTAGCTTTTCTATCTGAATATTAAAAAAATAAGTTATTAACTACTTGGTATTAAAAACTTAAATCGTGAGAATAACAACAAAATTAATGAAGCAGGGCCATTTTGAAAGTAAATTAATTGTACAAACTTTAAATGGCATTACATATTTGACAGATACAATTGTTCTTTATCATGGTTTTGTTTCTGTTTGCAAGGCTATTGCGATGAAAAAAAATCATCGATATTGAAGTATGTATTAATGTACCTCAATAAATGTAGAAAATCAGATATTTTTGAATTCACAATCAAATTCTCTATCCGAATAATACATATACAGGGTGTTCAATTTAAAATTTTTAAATTATATACTTGTATTGCAATTTGAATACCCCCATTTTATTTAGAATAAAGAATACGAATATACTAAATTTGATACGAATGTCTTCAAGAGTACAGGATATACAGTGGGAGTGTAAAGTCTGGAACCATCTAAATAGAACTTTTATCAAATGTTTTTGAAAGAAATCCCGAAACACGTCAATTTTTATTTTAAATAAGACGTATTTTACTGTAATTGTCACTTTTAGATTATCTTTTGTTTTTGAGTTATGACGTTTGCGATAATTTTTTTAAATGGAAACCAAAATTTTTATGATAAATTTGGACAGAGCATGAAATTCTAAGACCAAATACGCTAAAAGAGTATGATACTGTATTTTGAAATTTTCGAGAAAATCACTTTAAAAGTATTAAAACAGAAATCGAATAAAAATTAAGTAGCCATGAAACAATGAGTTAGCCCTAAAATTATAACAGTTTTTCATAGTTTTGTTTATCTGTTTTTGTTGTGTGCTCTTAATTAAATAAATAATGGTGCGATATTTGAGTGAAAATGGACGAATTGAAATTTTAGTATTGAGGGGATGTGGCAATCGTACGATTTTCTCGAATATTTCAAAATACAGTCATGCTTCTTTTTGGCGTATTTGGTCTTAGAATTTCATGCACTGTCCAAATTCATCATAAAAAATTTGGGTTTCCATTTAAAAAAATTATCGCAAACGTCATAACTCAAAAACAAAAGACAATCTAAAACTGACAATTACAGTAAAATATGTTTTTTTAAATGAAAATTGACGTGTTCGAGGGTTTCTTGCAAAAACATTTGATAAAAGTGTTATTTCGGTAGTTCCAGACTTTACACTCGCACTGTATGTAGGTGTTTCCATACTTTTTCCCATCACTGTATGTATACAATAGAAGTGTCCGACGACTAGATTTCGGAGTGAACATTGTTAGCGACAAAACCAAAATTCGGGGCTTTGTTATCACAAAATCATCTCTAGGGAGGCAGCCGAATGCACTCGGAAGCCAAGGGTGGGGCCGCAGAAGGGGCCTCCAAGAAAACCAGCCAGCGGCAGGCAGTTTTCAGCCAAGATCCATCAGGCCAGCTCTGTATGACAATGCATTTTGGTATAGTTTATTACAAGATATTTATAGAGTCCACTTATTTGATCATCAACAAAATTAACTACACTAACGAAAATGCTTTGCCAAATATCAAGCTAAATTATTCATAGGTGCTTCTTATTTTTAAGCAGCTTTTTTCGAAAATATTACATAATTTTTGGCGTATACAAGATATGTATGTATTAGTGGACTGTAACGACAGCATTTTGGTGGCTCAGTAGCGATTCACGATCGCCGCCGGTCTTACGTCATCTTAGGAGATTCTGGAAACAAAGTCTCCTTAAATATAGAGATAAAACAATAATAAATGCACTTTTAGAATTTAATTAAGTGTTTTGTGTTTACTTCCATCGAATAGTTACCGAAACTTTTAGTATTTATAATGGAGTTTGTGTTTCGTAAATTTAATTTTCTGTTCACGTAGTCTAGTGAACAAATGTTACATACCGTGGAACATTGAAAATGGTATTTTAATTTTTTTGCTCAGCCAGGGCTACAGCTTATCACTAGGGTCCGGACAAATTAACAAAACTGCAATGGTTGTCCAAACCAAACTTTGAATTAAAAAGTATAAAACTTATGTAAACTTACATTTTTATAATATTTCGATATCTCTGGAGGTAACTGCAGAATTTTTGGAAACCTTTGCACCTGCTGTTGACCAGGTGACGCGTAACTATCATTGTATAGTATTGAGGCAACATACCATGCTTGATCCGCTGCACCACATGTAGCTGTGCCTACTATTTAAACTAAGATAATAATTAGATGCGTGCATGGGCGCCGTTAGAAAACTTACCAGGGAGGGGCAATATTTTTTCAATATTGAGATAAGACAATTACATTCACAGAGGGTCTAAAAACAGGAACGCTTGATGCGCACCTAAAAAATGCTATTAGATTTAAAAAAAAAATTAAAAACAAATGTTACAAAGTTTGGAAAAAATACCTGGAACACCAACACGTTTTGTGTATCTAAATCAAAAATAGTTGTTATTTTATTTGTAAAAATTGCACGAGCAAGGTACATTCAGATATTAGAAATAATAAAATCATTACGTTCTTTACTACATCTTAACTTATGGTTTGGTCATAGAAGCGCACAAAATAGTGAAGCGTTAGTAATAGCAATACACAATAATACTGACATAAAATTAATTAACAAATAAAAGATGTAAAAATACCGTATAGAACGCATCGAAGTCACAAATAAAAAACCATGTAAACCAGGATACACAATAATCTAACAGTAGGAACTCAACCAGAGAGTGAATAAGACTAACTTGAGATAAGTGATGCACTTATTTAAAATATTTGCAAACATTCCGTGCAGGTGCACTGGGATTTGGCGAGCAATTTGATTTATTTCGACAACGTGCCTAGACACAAGAAAACCCAACATCTGTCGGCTCTTAAAGGTGTCAAGAAACGGAAATCTAAATATTGTTTTGTATTTTTGTTATTTTTGGAAAAAATCCAGGGGGCAAGCGCCCCTCCTTGCCCCTATGTAACGGCGCCCATGGATGCGTGCGAGTGGGGTTTTATGATATTATATTATCCGTTATTATCAGTAGATTTTGATCTCAAAAATATTCAGCGTACGCCACTGAGTATTTACTTGAAAATGCTTATCATTAAATCTGTCCGGACCTTACTTATCACCTCTACTATTTAATATATATCTAGAGGTCGTGCTACCGAACTGGAAACGACACTGTGCAGTAATGGGGATTCGGATAAATGATAGTTCTCTAGCGAGCCTTAGTTTTGCAGATGATCAAGTGGTGCTGGTGCAAGACTCCTACGACCTGGAATTTATGACCAGGAGTCTATATACAACATATAAAGACTGGCGACACCAGATGAGTATGACAAAAACCGAATACTTGATGGATAACTCAGATTTGAACTAATTATAGATGACGACGACGCGACGTGGGGATTCATCAAGTTGATCATTTTAAATACTTGGGGCCAGAACTTGATAAGAATGGCCTGGAAGCAGTGGCGGCTGCTCATTAGGGGCGCAGGGGCGCTAGCCTCCCAGCCTTCAACAGTCTATATGGATGGCATTAGAAAAAAGTAACGATTCTATAGTTTGAAAATGTTTTATCATTATCCTATCGTTATAACAAGGTTTCAGTAACGAGATCCGGAGGTAGCTATTCGCTTAAAACATGTAAAACAAGATCCAAGAAGTATGTCAACATAACATAAGTTAAACACACTCGCTGGTATCAAAGCACCGAACCGCTGACAGCTGTTTGGAGCGATTCGAAGTAGGGCTCAAACATACAGTGTTAATATACAGAATGCGAACATAGGTAGTCACATGAGTTAGCATACAGTTTATGGGCTTTGTATGCGTTAGACAAAAATAAACATACGATTTAAAATCTAGTATCCAAGGATTCAGTGTTTTGTGAAAACAAAACACCTTCATTCTGCGGATGCCAGATGTTAATTGCATATAGGTATATTTCTGTCTAACGCATACAAAGCCCATAAACTGTATTCTAGCACATTTGACTGCCTATGTTCGCATTCTCTATATTACCACTGTATAACAATTAACAATCACGGGCGAAAATGCTGACGCTACAGAACGAGCTATCGCAGTTGCAATGTGACGGAGGGGCTAAACAACGTTGTAGCGTGTAGCTGAAGCAGCCGTTAACCCGCGAGGTTATCGTCGTATTTATAAACACTGTGCTCCCGAAATGTATTGCGATCGGAGCGTAAAGGCAACCGGCGCGCCTATAAGACAAATGTGCAGTTTTTGATATTGAAAATAATGCCAGCGGGCAAGAACGTTATTCCATTCTTGCGGCCCATGTTTAGACATAATATCGATTACAGTTATAGCCTGTTTATTTATTTTGGGTTTTTTCGGTCGTTTCATGCAGCTTTCTACAACAATAGCAGAGAACAGCATAACTAAGTATACCCAACATTAACTTTAAGAGTCTACCGTTAGCTGAAAATATTAAAATAAAAAATGCATTAAATTTCGAGCTGCAAAATAAAGTTACAAGATATATTTTTGTGGACATTTACAAGAAAAACAAATGAAAATGTGGATCTGATGCATACTCTATTTTTCCATTATGAAATAAATGATGGTTTTCCGTTTTTAACACTTACGTAAATTTTGTGGTCGAATACTTTTTGTTCTGTGCATATTTCTTTTGTATTATTATTTAAGTATAATAATTGTTAAAAATGAGCCTCCCCCATACAATTATCACGAGCCACCACTACCTGGGAGATACAGAAATTATAAACAGACACCAGCAGAGCAGGAAGATAATTAGGTGCTTAAATAGTGTACGGTGGGGCAAAAATGTCTCCATCAAAAATAAAAAGCGAATAGGTCGAATCGGTTCGGTGCTACGGCTGCGAAGTATGGGCCATAAAAGAAGCAATGGAGAAAACACTAAAAGATCATGCTTTCCAACAATATTGAAATCTGGAATACTTCCCATAATAAAACCAGGAAAGGAAAGTACAAAGTGTCGAAATATCGACCAATAAGTTTAATTAACGTAGGAGGGAAAATACTAGAAAAACTGATGATGGAGAGAATATTGAAATATCTCTATAGCAAGAAACTATTAAACACAGATCAATATGGATTTACCCCAAATAGAAGTACGGTGGACGCGGTTATGGAAATAAAATGATTCGTAGAAAAGAACTTACGTGAGAACTAAGACAGTTCTCATAAGTCTCAATGTAAAAGGAGATTTTTACGCAGCATGATGGCCAACTATTATATATAATATGAGACAACTGAATTGCCCAAAAACTTATACAATTTAGCAGTTAACTATTTTAATGACAGAACTGAGAGTCGCGTACGAACCTTCGCCGTGAATACATGGTGTAGTTTTACGTGTGATTAACTAGTGCAAATTGCTACTAATTCTAATAGATTAGTTCGATAGTTCTATCTACATTTGTCAATAAGAAGTTACCATTAAACATCACGTGGTGTTAGCGGTCGTGGCTCCTGGCCTCGGCCGCAGCACCTGACGCGGCGCGATAAGTGCTATCGGAATAAACAAACATTTCTTATTTCCGTGAGCTCTCATCTGAGTTATTTGAAAACAAAAGAAAAACTAATAAGCACAAAGTAACAATCATGCCAGAAAGTGATCAAAGTAATTCTAGTGACATCATGGTTGTGGACCACATCGAACCCAATGTTGAGGTCATACCCAGAGGAGAGTTATCTCAATCTACACAATCTACTGCACCTAAGGTTAGTAAACGATTACTAGATTCTCCCCCGATCCAGAAAAATAATAAACAATACAAACTCGATGCTACCGAATTACTAAAGCAGAACAAATACTACTTACCTCCACAATGTACAAAGAGCTTAAATGATAACCCCGACAAACTATCAACCAGTGACCCCAAAGCAACAAAAGTCAAAGTTCCACCAATATTCATTCATGATGCTATGAACCATCACGAAATCGTGAAAGATATAAAATCCCATGTCAAAGGTGAATTTATTTTATTAAACCAGAGCACTCAACTAAAAATTATCCTTGAAAATATCGAAGATTATCGAACTCTAACAGCATTTTACGAAAACGAAAAGAATGTAAAATTTCACACCTTCCAGAATCCAGACTCAAATGATTTATCTGTCATAATAAGAAACTTGCCAATATCTATAACGAATGATGAAATCTACCAAGAACTTGTAGCTAAACATTATCCCGTAAAAAGCGTAACACGCTTATTTAATAAAACTAAACAACCGATTCCACTCTGCGCAGTAATTTTAACCAAAAACGAAAAATCGAATACGATCTATGATCTTGATACTTTATATTATTGCAAAGTGCTGGTGGAACCCAGACGCAAAACTCGAGAAATACCTCAGTGTACCCGCTGTCAGCGATACTCCCACACAAAAAACTATTGCCACTTGAGCCCACGGTGCGTCAAATGCTCGGGAGATCACCATACTAGTCAATGCCCAACGAAGCGATCGGACAAACCCCAGTGTGTCAACTGCGGGGGTGAACACACCGCTAATTACAGAGGTTGTGAATATTTTAAAAAATTGTCACGTGCAAAAAACAACATAACGCAATCAAACTACAACAGTAACATAAGACTGAACACAACGAGTATACGTAACAACGACCCACCAACTAGGACTAATGAAAATTATCCTCAATTACCTGGCCCTCGTGTATCCCAAAACAGAGAAAATAAATGGAATACACATCGATCGAATTCAGAAAATACAACGACGCCAAAATCAACCGGAGTAGGCGAAAATTTAATACAATTAATTATACAAGCGATCACACCTTACTTAGGTCAAATCAAAGATTTTCTATTGTCTTTAATTCCTGCATTATTCGAGAATGGCGGAAAATAATCCAAAAATGTATTCTAATTTAAAAATCTGTAATTGGAATGCCGACGGCATCATCCGTCAGCGATCCGTTGTCGTCGCATTTTTAGCACGGCATAATATAGACGTGTTGTGTGTTACAGAAACACATCTGTTAATTGAACAAAAATTTAGGATTCCGGGATACACCATATTTCGATGCGATCGACCGGACAACACTGGATATGGAGGCGTAGCTATAGTTATTAAAAAAACACTCAAAGCACATGCTATCGAATACCCCACACTGAATAGTATAGAAGTAATTGGTATACACTTAAAACTTCAAAATAACCAAAACCTAAACATAGCTACCGTTTATAAACAACCATGTAAAAAAATATCGGCATCAGATCTAAAGAACGTATTTGATAACAATTACACCACTTTATTAATAGGAGATCTGAATTGTAAACATACGGCTTGGGGATGCCGAGTTAACAATCCTGATGGGTTGCGACTATACACAATGATGTCAGAACAGGGTATCCAAATTTCCCCCCCAACAGAATCCACATACTTTCCATATCAACATAACCGTAAACCTGATATCCTGGATGTCGTCCTTCATAAAAATTTGACTAGCCCAACATTTCAAACGGTACTCCACGAACTCGACTCTGACCACCTCCCAGTTATCCTAACCCTTGAAACACCACCACAAGTTGTAAAACAAATTCCTAAACTTATCAATGGGAAAATTAACTGGGATGAATTTCGACTAACACTGCAACATAATACTAAATGTCCTACGATGCTGCAGAATAAAAATGACATAAACTGTGCAGTAAATTCTTTTATAGACGCGATACAGAACGCCGTCAAAATATCAACTACCGCCCAAAATTCCAGACATGTGAGAACTAACACTATACCATTACATATTCAACAGCTAATCAAAATGAAACACAAAGTTAGAAGACAATGGCATACTACAAGAGATCCAACAGTAAAATCAGAATTAAATAAATTAATTCGTCAAGTCAAAAATGAGCTAGATGAACACCGAATCAACAGTTACAAACAATACATTCAAGACTTACACCCTCAAGATCCAACAATGTGGCGCGCTACCAAACGTATTCTAAAACAGCAAACCATTATTCCTTCTATAAAGGTAAACAGTGTCTCATATTCCTCTGACGAAGAAAAATGTGAATTGTTTGGGCAACACCTAGCCAATGTTTTTACAACTCCCACAAATATATCTACAGCTGACACAAACAAAGAAATTGATGACGATATCAAGGAAAACTTCCCACTCTTTCCAGACCAGATAGTACCAGTAGAACCGAATGAAATCAAAGCAATAATTGATAAGCTCCCTAATAGAAAAGCTCCAGGACATGATAGGATACCAAATGTTCTACTTAAAAATTTACCAATGAAATTAATAGTGTACCTAACGTCAATTTTTAATGCGTGTCTAAGAACGGGCTATTTTCCTGATACGTGGAAGTATGCCCATGTATTGTTGTTTTATAAACCTGGAAAAAAGGCCACTGACATCAACGGGTACCGACCAATTAGCCTATTACCAACTCTTTCAAAAATATTCGAGAAAACAATATATAGTCGCTTACTTGAACATGTGTCTGAGAACAACATTATACCCAAATTTCAATTTGGTTTTCGCAAAAAGTACTCAACAGTTCAACAGCTAAGCCGCATCACAGAATTTATAGAAAAAGGGTATGAACAAAAGAAATATACTGTCGCTGTCTTCCTCGACGTACAACAAGCTTTTGATCGAGTGTGGACAGAAGGACTGCTTCATAAGCTGATGAAAATTAACACACCGTGCTACCTACTTCACACGATTAGATCTTTCTTAACTAACCGCACCTTTTCTACAGTGATCAACTCAGAAGTTTCAACAATTAAACCAATTTCAGCAGGTGTCCCACAAGGGTCGATACTCGGACCAATTTTGTTTAATGTCTTTGTCCACGACATCCCTGAAACCGAAAATAGTGTGCTCGCTATGTTTGCTGATGACACCGTCATAGCTTCTCAAAATAGCAACTTAGATACGGCAATTGCGCAACTTCAAAACAACATTGATATCATTAGCAAATGGTTTACCAAATGGCGGCTACAGTTAAACCCAACTAAGACAGAAGCAAAAATTTTTACGCTAAGAAGAATAGCTAATCCGTCAAACATTTCACTAAATAATCAGATAATAGAGTGGAACAGCGGCAATAGTGCAGTAAAATACCTGGGTATCTATCTCGACAGGACACTTAAATGGGGATATCACCTTAATAAAAAACTGAACGAGGCGTATACTCGACTAATACAGTTATATCCAGTGATAAACAAAAAATCGCCATTAAAGATTGAGTGCGGTATTCTAATTTACAAGTCAGTTATTCGACCCGTACTCACCTATGGGTGCCAAATATGGGGCAACGCCAGTGCAACGCACCTTAACAAACTACAAACTTTCCAAAACAAAGTGCTCAGAACTGTTTTAAGTGCACCTTGGTTTATAAGAAATAAGCAAATTCATCGGGAAACAGGGGTTCCGTATATCAATGATCTTATCAAAACCTTCTGTAAACAATACATCACTCAATTGCGCAAAAGTCCTGCCCACGACCATTACGATCTAGGAACAAGAAACGTTCATTCTCGACTAAAGCGGAAATTACCCCAAGACATTTACCTTTCTTCTGAAGAAGACAGCGATACCTAATAACAAATACATAAAAAGTAATAGTGCCGTAAACTAATAGTGCTTAAACTAATAGTTCTTAAACTAATAGTGCTTAAACTAATAGTGACTAAAATCAGCGAACATTCTACTTATGATCCAAGCCATGAAAAAGCTCAAAAAAAGCTGAACTGGCTAAAGAAACAATTAAAAAAAAAAAAAATGACAGAACTATAGTTTTAGAAGTAAACAACGTCATAGTTCCCAAAATGGCAGAAAAAGGGTGTCCGCAAGGATCATGTTCCGGGCCAGGATTTTGGAACATTATGTACAACTCTCTGTTAAATCTGAATTATCGAAATAAAACCAAAGTGATAGCATTTGCGGAC
The DNA here is from genome assembly GCA_940337035.1 of Agriotes lineatus. NCBI lineage: Eukaryota > Metazoa > Arthropoda > Insecta > Coleoptera > Elateridae > Agriotes > Agriotes lineatus. The sequence goes on from OW679202.1 coordinate 22,749,571, forward strand.
GAATTAATTATATCCATCAAAGGAAAAAGTGTAATCGAAGTTGAAAACTATGCAAATATAGAGATACAAAAAATAATGCAATGGGCAACAGAAAATAAAACTACTTTTAACGAAGACAAATCTAGAATAATCCTAGTAACAAAAAAAGAACTTCCAGGAAACATAAAATTAGTATTTTCATAAACAACGAAGAATTATAATAGAATATAATCTAGAGCTAGACAGTAAATGGAACTTCGATCTACATTTACAACATACGTATAACCGATAAATGCGCTAAACTGATCCATATTTTATCTTGATCAGCTAGGATATCATGGGGCCTACAAGAGGCATTAAGAACGATCTATAAAGGGGTAGTTCTACCGATATTGACCTATGGTGTAGCAATATGGCAAAAAGCGTTAACAAAGCAAATGAATAAAAAACACTCGCAAGAATACAACGGTTACTAAACATAAAAATACGGAATGCGTATAGAAATCTCGTACAAGACTTCATGCATACGTACAGGAATAACTCCGATTGTATTAAAAATTAAAGAAAAAAATATAAATTATTAAAAGAACATCAATACTGACAAGGAACGCATACCAGACAAATCAAAATGAGATAATTAATACCGAAAATGGAGAACTACAAACCAGAAGAAAAAGAAGTAAAGAAATAATAGAAGCAATGGAAAAGGGCAGTGAAATGTAGTGGCAAAGTGAGTGGGAAAATAGTGTCAAAGGGGAATTAACAAAATCGTTGTTCCCCATAGTGGCGGCAAGGTTCAAGTTAAAAATTCCATCTTCACCAAGCCTGACAATAATACTTAGTGGACATGGTCGTCTAAAAAGCTATTTCTGTCGATTCAAAATAAGTGATGACCTAATGTGCGTATGTATTTTAAATGAAAAAACAGTAGAACATTTAATTAAGGAGTGCCCTACACTAGAACCCAATAGATTAAACTTAAGGGATGAAATATTAAGAAACGGGGACATTTTACCTGCCCCGAAAACATTGTTAATTGAAAAGTATCTTAAAAAATGTATTGAATTTGTAAAAAGTATAGATTGGGATAGTTTGACCTAAAACAACTATTGTTACTACCATAGTTATTATTAGTTGCTTAATATATTAGAATAAGTTATAGTAAACCGCTAAATGAATATAGATCAGTATGACAAGTTATAAGTGTAAACGATATGCTTAAGTTAGTAATTAGTAGATAATTAAGTAGCATGTAGGGCTGGGCGATATATCGATATATGGAAGTATCGGATATCGAATATCGAAATATCGAATATCGATATTTATCGAATATTGATATATCGATATTTATCGAATATCGTTATATCAAAATATCGAATATCGATATTTATCGAATATTAATATAGCCTATCGATATTTATCGAATATCGATATATCGAAATATCGAATACCCATATGTATCGAATATGGAAATATCTGATATCGATATTTATCGAATATCGTTTTTTATCGCTATCCCCATAATTATTGATATCGCCATAATTATCGATATCTTCATATTGTCGATAAATACTTATATATCGAGATTTATGGAATAGTTGTCAAATTAGTAGTTTCCACTTGTCTAATCCAACTGTTGTCAGAAACTGGCACCATGTAAATGTTCAGATTGGTTTACGATAACTTTTTGTTTGTATACCGTATGCCTTGTATCTGCGCATGTACAACATTTGCTTAATTTGAAGTGCCATAAATTCAATTTGTTTTAATAATCCTAATAATAATACTTCATGATCTAAAATGATCTACTATGTTATTTTACATATTGACCTATTGTAACCACGCAGAACAAGATTTTACATTCATAAATTGTCTTTTCAAAAATCTATATGAATATGGGTGCACTAAAAACGACATTTCTGTTAACTATTAGATAATCTTTAAAACATTCGAGTGCTGTATAACCATTTTCGAACCTAATTTTTTGCGTTGCCACTATTCATCTAAACTGAATTTGGCTATTCAGAAACTAAAGTTATAATTACGCATTGATTGTAGTGTACAGTTGTACATACACATACATACACATCTCATGTTACAGTAAAATAAATACCTAATATTTGTTAATGCGTTACTTTTGTAACACATATAATTAGCAAGATAGAAATATACTTTAACTATTCACATTTTTAACACATATTTTAATTAGTACAATTTATTTTCTTAAAATAATGCAATACAATATAATAACATTGATAACGATATAGAGTACGGCGAAAGTACGTGTATATTCGTACTCCGTAAGTTCGTACTCCGAATTTAACACGTATTGCATTTTGCAACGTTTAAATATAGACTTCTTGTAAAGTCCCTAAATTTAAAAATATTGTGCAAGTCTGCAGATTTAATTTGCGTGGATAAATTCTTTTCGGGCGTTTTTTTGTTTATGCTACACTTTTTTCACATCAGGTAATTCTACATACTATTTGATAGTCAGCACTCAGCAGTAGGGCTGGGCGATATATCGATAAATATCGATATTATTTCCATATCGATATGTCGATATATGGAAATATCATATATCGATATATCGAATATCGATATTTATCGAATATCGATATTTATCGATATATCGGTATTTTTAAGATATTTATCGATATATTGATAAATATCGATATATCGATATAATTCTGATATCGAATATCGATATGTAAATGTTAATTTCGCCCACCCCTAGTAGCATGTAGTATCATGTATTGATTCAGCATGCTTGAATAAATGTGTTAAAAAACCTATGAGCGGATTAATTGTATACCGCAATTGGATTTGAACTAACACTTATTAATTATTAGCAGCTGCTCATTGAGAATGCGCTTATTATGATGTTGCAAACTAATGAACTGGTTCTCAACAGAAGGACCGTGGCGTAGTGGCGGGTGTATATTTTAACTGTAGTTCAAAGTAAGTCGGTGAAATACCTAATAAATAGGTAACAAAGTTTCTGTAGATGTTCGTCCAGAAGTTGCATTTAAGGGCAGAAGTCTGTTATCAACTAATGGTGCTAAGTATTGAATTTTTACTGTGTGGGCTACAGGTGAAGAGTTGAAAACCACTGATTTAGTGAAATTTTTATCGAAACTACGACGAGGAATGCTAACAGTATGCATATGTAGTGTGCACAACATACACGGATGGGTAACGGTCTTCTGTAATTAGAAGCGCTTATTTTCGTTAAAAACTCATAAATGTCCCAGGAAATTGTCTTCGGGCGCTTATATTTTGCCAGGTGTGCGTTAATCATTTTGTAAACGACTTTCCCAAAAATATGCACCGTTCTAGATTCTTATCGTTCCTTTTGTTTTGACTTTGGAATTCCTACGCCGGATAGTTCAAATTCTAATCCGACTTTGCTAGGTTTTAAAGATGCAAAACCAGGCGAGCTGTAAATTCCGCTAAATAATTAAAAGACGATGTGAAAAAATCTGTATCTCCATCGCCCTCATCAAGCTTCTCTGCCTGGACGTTAATTACGCCCAGGCGGTCAACATTAGCTTCATCTAACTGTAAAACCCGCCGGGTCTTGTTTAAATTATGAACTATCTTATTAAAAATGTCGAGATTGCTATTAGCACTTACACGGCACATTTTTGGAATACAATGGATGGGCAGTAAAATTGACCAGAAATAATTAATCGGAAATTATATTTGGAAACCGGTAGAAAGAGCACACAGTAATGTCGGTATCACATACTCATATAACTGTCAGTAATGTCGCAGAATATACTATATATGTTACAGTTAGTTCTCTAGGCTGTTTGAGTTGTAGGATATTGTTAAAGGTATTTTCTTTAAATCAACTGCAGATATGAGCCTTGCCTTTTATAATAAAGCGCAATAGTAATTTCTGGTTGTACCTTTACAACGTACATACTAGTGTTTAAAATTTGTTGGAGCGCGCAAAATATTTTACTTCGACACGTTTGAAGTACATATTGCTTTCAACCTCGACCATTTTATACAAATTTACAATCTTTGTCACAACCTCCCAATGAATGGCGACCAACCCGAAGTTATATGAAAGGTCTTATGAAAATATATAACCTTTGTGAAGACAGCAACCGCTTTGGCATTTAAGAAAAGTCGAGTATGTTGCGTCGAATGGAAGTAAACGTGGTAACTCGAGGACGATAACTTACCAGGCCGATTTCATTGCCAGTGTGGAATATTAATGCAAAGACCTGAAACTTTTAGGCGGGATCGATCGCCGTATGAGCGTAACTTGGGGTATTACAATGATATATCTTCAGTTCAATATCAGTTACTATTTATTATCATTATTATTAGAATAATACATTTTTCAGATTGAAGAATTAATAAGTACAATAAACTTTTTGGACCAGAGTACACTTCAGTTTGTCATAAACATTAATGAGCTTGAAGGGAAACAAGAAGCTACATAAAATAAACTAATAAAATATATCAAATAATTAAAAGTGAAATTATTTTGTATACGACATACCAAATTGTGAAGCAGGAATATGAGCTAAAGTCTCGGTCCTAATGAAGCTGTAGTCTCCTTCCTTGAAGAGTTGCTTCGGCGTCCAATTCATCAATATTTTAGGGGTGCCAATGTGAACAGTTCGTTCAATGCACAAAACTGCCAGATGGTGAAGTCTTTCTTGTCCAGTAGTGTTTGCGTATGTACGTCTTGTGTCTTCGAAGACAAGAAAAAGAGCGTTCACTACTTGCCGAACTCACGGACACCGTCAATAATGTTTTATACATCTCATTTAAGTTAGGGAAACATTCACCTAAACTCTGTTCAATGAAGAATTTAAGCCTAAGGTCAAAATCATCAGCAATGTTCTTATCCATACACATATGTGAGAACACATTCAGTTCTGCAATAAATTCCTTTTCTGACTTCTTGTAGGTGGCACACACTAAGTTCAAGTCTTGCTCACTAATTTCATTTTTACTTAAAACTGAACGCAATGCCTTGTAGCACTTTCAAGTAATTTTCTTTAAATTGTTCGGTGATGTCACTTACCAGAATGTCTATAACAGGAAAGCACACGTTTTATCTATAGAAATCTGCAGCTGATTGATAATTTCCATCAACGTCGCCACCACCAAGTTTTTCAGGGACTCTTCTTTTCCTTGGAAGCACTGGTTCATCACACTCTTCCTTTTCCACCATTTCTTCTGGTTCTTTCCACATTTTATTAAAGTTTTCAGTGCTTCGTAGTTGCTGAAGTGTAGTTACCGTTGATTTGGTTAGTAAGATTGCTGTGGAATAATTTGCAGTTTTCTTTTGGAAGTGTACTGATAGCATATTAATAATCTCCAGGATTTTAGACATAAGGTTTAGGTAAAATAAAAGAGAAATCGGTCACACATCTCAAAAGGGCATTTGCTTCGGATCCACTAACAACGTCATTCTTTGATATTGATTCGAGGGTATCTAGTATGACGGTGAAATTTATCAGAGCTGAACGCATGGCTTCTAAACGACATTTCCATCTTGTATCAGACAGAGACTTAATTGTAGACTTTCTTGCTTCAGTCTTTTGGATATTTTCAAAAACAGAGTGTCTTTTCGAAGATGCTTCAATAAAAGTGTGAAGCCTATTCAACACCCCAAACATATTTCTCACAGTCATTACAGAACTTCTAACATCAACAATACACAAGTTCAACACATGCACATAACAATGCACATAGACAGCTAGATTGTTTTCTTCCCTCACCCTCTAGCAACTCCCGAACATTGGCCTCTCAGGTTTTCTAATTTCAAAAAAAAACCAACATTTTTTTCAATAAATTAAAAAGTGATTCTCCATCGGTGTTTTCAGTTCTATAAAACCCCAAAAAGCTTTCATGGATATTTAAATCTTTGTCACAATATCTTAAGAGAATAGAAACTTGTTCATGACGTTTTAAATCGTGTGTTTCGTCCATAATAACGCTGTATAATTTTGCATTTTTCACATTTTCAACTATTTGGCTTAACACACTTTTAGACATTAACTCCAAGAAATAGTTTTGATATAAGGGACTGACATACCTAAATGTCTTTTCTTTTTGTAGATAATAACGAAAAACTACATTATTATCTTTAGACCTGAGGGAGAGAAGTTCTAACAAATTACCTTTATTTTCAGATTGTTCGTTTTCCCTATGGTCACGAAGAGCAATGCATTGGCGGGCGCAAAAAGAAAACTAGTTATAAGGGCGTCTAAATAATGACGATTTTCACATACCACTTGCTTCCTATGTGAGTCTAATTTATTTCCAATGGAACCTAATTTTAAAGAGGTACGAAACTCGGTGGCCTTTGAAGAACAAAATTTATGAGCATTACTACTTTGCTGCTTTTTGAATTTCTCTATGCCTTTCTTCCAATTGTTATATCCGGATTCTGTAAATATGTCTTCTTTACAAAGATTTTCAGAGAACTCTCGGCAGTAATAACAATACGCACAGTCTCTCCTCACTACACTGTACTCTAACCAGCTAAATTCATTATACCACTCAGATCTAAACTTTCTTCCTTTGCTTAAATGATATTCGTTTAATTTTGTTATGTCTACGCTAGACTGATGAATGGTCGTGGAGAGTGTGGCCAATGGAGAAATGTCAGTCACTGAACCTCTAGCTTCTTGGTCTGGCCTCTTGACACTGATATTAGATGATGATGACGACGGCGACAATTTTGCCCCCCCCCCCCTGCCTCTCCCCCCTCAAGTTACGCCTATGGCCGTATGCCTCCCTTTTAACCATCTTTCAGAAGTAAGGTTTTTCGCTACAAATTTTCATTAGTCGTATAAATTGCGCTATTTATTTCACTAGATTATGAACTAAAAATCTGTACATGGAATGTCCGGAGTGTGTTCAGCAGTGGTAAAGTACACAATATAATCCAAGAAATTGACCGGTTGAAAGCTGATATAATAGAACTTATTGAAACACGATTACCTAACTCAGATACCTGCCTAATGCAAGAATATACTGTATACTATTCGGGCAACAATGAACTTAATCACTGGAATGGCATCGGATTTATTGTATTAAATCATCTCAAACCTTTTGTAAAAGAAGAATTTGAAGAATTTTATATACGCAACTGCATACAATAATGAGACAAATTAAGAAAAGTGATATACGTGTTATCATGGGGGATCTCAATGCCAACATTGGAAGAGACTTTTAAACTAGTATTAACCATATAAATAGATTGATAGCGTTGTCTCAAAAACAAGAAAATCCTAAAATTTTTGAGCAATCTGTAAGTCATCTTTACCATTTCCAACTTGATCTTAAATACTCCTGCATACATACGCGATATGGTTACGACGAAATAAATTTCTGTAATGCTGTCCTAATTTGTTAAGTGGAATAATAAATTCAAGAATATATACAGGGAAGTACCTCTGTTCTATTGTTTTACAAGGAAGAGGGGCAGAAATAAAGTGACTAGTAGTATTAAAATAAAGCTGCTGATAGCATTAAATACCTATTATAAAAACATCCATTGCTTATCAAACATTTTCAGCGAAACTACGATTGTTTTTCAATTGTGAATGGCCATTTACGAACAGATCCCGGTTTTGAAAAATACGCGGTATAATTTAAAATATTCAAATAGTATTAAAACTGTAGTGAATATGTCCATTCTTGGAGTGGAACTTTTAGTGATCATTTTAGTTACATGTTACCTTTTTATTAATGTGAGCAAGTGCGCATGTTGATTTCTAAATATTAACAATTTGTTTATGTTTAAGTAAATGTTATTGTAATTTTTTTATATTAAAAATTTGATGCAATGAGAGCTATAGATTATTCCATACTTCAAATTCAGTACGGGTGGCATATGGCAACGTAATTCTAATGGTAGTTTTCTGACCGACGTTGCCACCTCTCGGCAGCGACCGGCGGTCTAAGTTTTCTTGAAGTAATGCCACATGCGGATAAGACCAAGCAAGCTATTAATATGTATTAAGTGCCCCGAAATACAAAAGGGGGATTGACAGGTGCGTGTTTATTTCCAACGAGATGTGTGCTGAAATATAGCAACCTCGTTCTGCATAAGAGCTTGTACTGAATTGGAAGTATGGGACGATCTATAGCTTAAATATATTTAACCAAATAAGTAGGTATATATACAGGATGGGCTACGAAACTTGGAGCCGGAGTAGGGGTTACTTCTCGAGTCTGCAACATAACGTACACATATCGTGAAAAAACCGCGGGTAACCGGAAGACAGTTAACCGTCAAATGGTTTTTTATCAGCACTATTATAAACCATGTGCCAAATAGTACACATTTATCGCGATTTTTCACTAAATGCTTACTTAATTCCTCAAACACCTGATGAAATAAAGTATAACATGTTGGGGTTAAAATAAAGGAAATTTAAGGCTATATTTATTCCTATAATAATATATAGGGTGTTCAATCTAAAAAAATGATAAAATTAAGATTGAAGATATTGAAATTTGAACCAGTATTTTGAACACCCTGTATTAAAATATCCCGTTTTTATGAAAACTTTAGTATTGTTGTAGCGTCAGCGTGGCTCTGATGGTTAGAGCATCGGACTGCGGCGCGGAAGTCTGGAGTTCAAATCCCAGATCGATGCCTGGCGGGCGGCCTACCCAGTCGCTTTAAATAATTGGGAACCTGCGTTCGAAAGAACAAGGGGTAATAATGCGGTTGTCTAATGCGTGGTGCTCACCACATCACCACGTGTTATGAATTTGACACGCGACAGCCGGGTGTGAGAGCGAGGATACGGAAGCTCTAACCTTCCGCCTTGCAGGCCAAGCTCTTTTATGGGGTGTCAGTGCCTCACCATATATTTAGTATTGTTGTATCTTAGATAGTGATCCCCTCAATTTAAAAAAAAATTCAAACGTGGTAAAAATTTATGCTTTAAATGAAAGCTTGATATTTACAAACAAAGTAATAAAAACGTTAATAAGTTGGAAATACTGCAAGCAATTTAAAAGAAAAATTAGAGTTGAACATAGAACTTATACGGGCTTAAATAGCCGTAAAGAAATACAGGGTGTTCCATTTAAAAATCAATACTTTTTCAAGCCGAACTTTTTTGGGTATGTCAAAATAGTTTTAAAATGTGCCCCTTTCAACCCCATTAAGGGTACCTTAATCAAACTTTTTATTTGAAAAAAAGTAAAGGCGTAATCGGAAACCGGCGCACTAAATATACACCCTGAATGTAATTCTGAACAAAAAGAATAATAGGAATTGTAGTATGCAGCAGGTCACTATTGAATAAGGCAAACATGTTTATTATATTAATTTTCTTAGTGAATGGAGTCGCAGAGAAATAGAATTGTTTTTAAGTAAACTTTACTAAATCTAAGTAGATGGCGTCGTAGTTGTTCAGTGTGCCCATAAAAATGTGTGGACAAAGGCGACTAGATTTTCAACTGCAAGTCTTAGCATGTACCACACAAACAATGCACTCGTAATTAGTTAGTTGCATTCAAAAAAAAATTTTTTTTCGCTAAATTCAGTACTATAAGCTTGAATACCGTATTTCCATTCCCCATTATCTTAAAGCCCATTTTGAAAACATGACTCAATTTCACAAGTTTTGTGAGAAAGCGATTTTAACACAACGTGTGATTTGGCAAATGTCAAATTGATAGATACATTAATTGTAAGTTCTTATGGAAAACGCTGATTTTTTTTTGCTCTATAATCGTGCAGTATTAAATGTAATTGTTTCTACACCTGTGAATGTGATGTTGACCATGTATTATTACACATCTTGATTGTAAAAAAATGGCTTTATGCTAAATGTTTTTGCTTATTACATATATATTCAGCATTGTTTGAAGCTATATTAGTAAAACAACAAATGGCGTCCGATCGTCTGAATAAAAATAATTATCAGCAGTGGTTCGTTGTGGGTCACCACAAACACTAGTTGAAGTTCATTTAATGATCTAGCTACATGCCAAAGTTTCTTGTTTATCATATCTGTAGGCATGATTGATTTCAGTTGTATTAATCGGGCGTTGTTGAGCTAATTATTTATTTGTACGCCAATCAGTGTCGGATGAATTGGTTGTAAAAGCTCTAATTATGATAAAAGGGAAAATATAAGCATGGACAATTTTATTATTATGTTTAAAAATGCATTTACGTCGTTATTGTTGTTTTTTGATTTGCGTTCTAATAATTTGTTTTTGTTGCAGATGGAAATCTCGTAATTGCATCTTACGGATCCTACTGCCACTCCAAATAACAAGACATTCGAAAAATGCTAAAAGGTAACTTTCCACTATTTTATGGTGTTGTAAAAACGTGTTGATTGTGTTTAGACTATTAATACCCTTAAATTAATTTTGAACAAAAAGGTCTCGTTTTTATATCGAATGTTGGCAAAAATGGGACAATTTTTGCTGTAATCAAATTTTATTCTGGTAAAAATCTCGATAATGATTAATCGGTACACAACGCAAGGAAAGTTTATATAATTTCTATAGGAAGTTAAATGATATAGTTTTAATGTGTGTAATTTATGTAATTGCGAAGAACTTTCACTTTAACTAGATTATTGTTGACTGTATAAACAATTTGAATTTCTACAACGTCATGTCGACATTATGCGTATAATACAGATTTCCTGAAACAATTACTATCCCAGTTTCACGCTCTTATATACAGTATTAGTGTTTTATGTGCAATCGTATTTCATAGCTTCACATTAATTTCAGCAGTCCCAGCGTGTATTTATTGAAATAACAGATATACAGGGTTCAGTGGCGTAACTATGCGGGTGATGTGGATGCTGGACCTCCCCCCCCCTCCCCCCGAGGCTTTAGGAATAACTAATATTCGTCTTAAACACAACAAAAAATAATTGAATATCAATTATTACATTCGGAGTCGACCATCCATATATATAATAGACTTGTCCGTCCGGGACGCTGTTTCAGCAGCCAAACCGTAAGAGATAGAGAAAAAGGTTATTAAAGTTATATGTTTGGAATGGTCATGTCAGGTCAGGAACGTCAGGTCAGGAATCGAATTTCAGTCTCTGACACTAATTATTATCAATTATCCTAATCCGAACTTTTTAGGTTAGATTCTAGGCAAATGTTATCAAGGCGAATGCGACTGGTAGTTTGCTACCAACAATGACGTCATATACGTACGTGTGGTAAATACGCGTTCTATTTGCAAAACGGTCTTTTTTGTGTTATTAAATGAGAAATTTGTCTCACTGGACTGCTAGTTTTTACTAATTTGCAATTTTTGTCGCAACCACTCGATCTATCGCGACCAGAATTATATGAAAGGTCTCATGAAACTACACAACTGTTATGAAGATAGCAACCGCTTTGGTGTTAAAGGAAAGTTAGACAATTAAGTTTAGCGAATGTGTTCCGCAGGTTGGATGTAAACATTGTATTTCGAGAACAACATAACTTATAAGGATGATTGCTGGGCTTTTGTGGAATGATATTAAAATCACAAGTTGTAAACTCTGTTTGCGGATATATTTTTATTATTGAAAGATTATTGAAAGATTCGAATTCAAATTTCCATCCATTGTGATATTTGAATGTGAAATGCCACATTATAGGCGGTGTCTGTCCCATACGAATCTAACGCTAACGATAATCATAAATCGTCAATTCGATTCTATTTAAACCGATTGTCTTCATATAATAATCATTTACTTGACATTCACATTGTCAAATCGACTGTATGTTTGCACCACTACTATTTCACTAAGTAATTTTTGATTTATCATATTCGTAGCACTTGCAAGTTCTCAACTGTCAAATATTTCACATTCTAAACTAACTATTACCAATATATTTTTAAATATTTTTGTAATGTAACATGCAAAAAAGTACAAATACATAAAACTTACAATTGAACGTATAGGTACCCCGTTTACTCCATTTGTGATTCTGATTAGGCTTTGCATGTGCATTTTTTGAACGGTGTAAGTGACATTTGGTGACAAAACAGCAACCAAAATGAAAGCAAAATTTGACAATTCATAATTCTTCATTCATTAAAAATAATATAAATGATTCCTTTTCAGCAAGATACCACGAATGGATTTTCAAAAATTAAAGTACATTTCACAAGTGATAAAATGTCAATGTCATTTTGACATTAACTTTTTGTAACTAAATATTTAATACACTGGTGAAAATATTCATATTCAATGCCTGCTTAGAATAAAAAATGGAATGAACCGGCTATACTCCATTTCATTTAATTGATTATTTTAAATAAAATAAATATTTAAAGACTAACTTTACTTTTATTCGTTGACATTTTCGTAACCGAATTACGGTACAGTCTAAACAGCACGTTATTCTACAATTACAGTTAAGCTTTCCTTTAATTTGACACTGACAGTGCGGAAGTCCAGTAAATGGATTATAGGTTTCGCAATAATTAGTTTCCAGCTTCTTTCCGAATTCTCATTAACCGAAGTCGTCGCACATGTGGCGTGATCATGTATATAAAGACGATACCACATTGAAAAAACCGTTGCAACAGTTTACTAAAACTGAATTTATTGAGTCTTAGGGAACGTGCGCCTTAAAGAGTGCATGGCAAAATACCGCACCGTGCCAACAGTGTGCCGAAGTATCGATAATGGACTGTACTATCTCATTTTGTTTCATTTCAAATATTTGAATGAAATGGCGCAAAGAACAGCCTATGCAGTGACGCAGTTCGGCTGTCTGCCCACGAGCGAACGAGGTGGATTATGCTATTAAAGTAGTGCAACGTCTACGTGCAATACAATTTCTCTACCAGATCACCCCCAGAGCCAAATCTTAGTTACGTCGCTGACAGTATTCGTCTTTGGAGTGCCTATAACGGTACCTTCTCAGAAACCTCAATGCAATGATACGAAATATTCTTCATGTGGTTTCCATGTATTTTCCAGAGCTGGACAACGATAAAAAGTAAAATCATTTACATTATTCTTTTATTTTTGTCTTTTACGTTCTTTCCTAAAGAAGTGAGGTTATAAAACTACAATCGTTTCAAACTTCTTATGTCGTCATCTTGTTTGACCTATAAAATGTTCCCGCCACCGTTCTTCTAAGTAAAGCACATCTAATTTTGTGATGTCTTTTTGCATTATTATGTTAATGCTGAAAAGTAAAACAGGCTAAGGGTTATGTATGTACGTCAATGCAATAATGATTTATATTAATAATATAAAATAAAATATAAAATATCTAATAGTAAAAATAACCATTTTGATTAGAAATCTTGTACTTTTAAATCTTAGTCTAATTTTCGAAATGTAGTTCCTTGGTTGTAAACTGCTCAACAACTGAAGTGGCCCACCAAAGAAAAGCGTGCTGGCTTGTTTATTTCAAAGCAGAAGAATAGGTATTAGCTGTTGCTGTCAGGTGTACTATTTCATATTGTAATTGTACACTTTCATATTGTAATTTTTTGTAGGAATTAAAGATTTAAGAGTTAAGATCGTTATGATAATAGGTTTTAGAACTCAAATGTTTTATCACAGAGTTATTGGCAGAGCTCTTGGACAATTTAATACAAGATATAAGAGTAGGTTTTTGACATTGCGGAGGTAGACAGTACTACTCGTACTCGATGCTACTACACAAGATCATTTTATGACATTAACTGCTAGACCTATAACGCGACGATGATCAATACTGCAGCACGAACGTCCACTGGAGTGATAATTTCTTCGCAGACCATGCGGAGAAGGTTCCACGCTTCTAGCTTAAAGGTTAGAGAGTGTGCAGCTTGTCCATTTTACGACAGGCGGCATGGAAGACGATAGGCTGAAGAACGCTTACTACTATATGGATGTGAAAATTAGGCCAGATATGTTTTCCGATTAATACATTCTGCGAAGTTATCGGCTTTTTCTTTGTTGTCGCGAGCCCATTTGTTATTGGGTTTTCTTATCGGAGAATTTGGCGGCGTGGGACTTTTGAACGTTTTGGTGGCTTCCCATAGACTGTGGTCATCTGCGGATAATTTCTGAATGTATGTTTCAAAGGTTGTGTTTTGAGATTCTATAAATGCCGTAGTAAGTTGTCGCGAGAGCCTTCTGTAGTAATGTAGATCTTCAACGTTACGTGATCGTTGCCATCTTCTGCTGGCTCGTCTTTTCTCACTGATGAGTTGTCGGATGTATAAGAGAGTGTTGATAGAACTTGCAGCTTGTTGTTTGGTTCTGGTGGTCGATTACCACGCTGTCTGTTGTAATAGGCAAGTGAAGTATTGGACGGCATCATCTAGATCCGCCGGATCTTTGATACGTATATTGAGATTTATTTTCTCATATATGTACCCTTTAAATATTTCCCAGTCGGTGTATCTCGTTAGCTTGAGTGTGTGAGTTTGTTTATGACTGCAGTGATCACACTTAAGATGACATGGGTGTGGTGTGATGATACGTCGTAATTTGAGTCTAATAGACAGTTTTGTGTTGGTATGCCGTGGTTATAAAGAAATCCAGGAGATTCGCCCAGTAGAGTAGGTAGGTTCTCCGTTAGATAGATAGGCGTAATTGTTGTCGGTTAAGACCCGTAGAAGGTTGCAGCCCTTAGTGGTGATGAGTCTTGATCCTCAATAGGAATGTTTAGCATTTCAGTCTCCCCCTGCAGTAAATCTATTACCAAGGGTTAGAAAGAATGGTTTATATTCGTCAGCAGGTATGTTGTGGCAAGGTGGGCAGTAGGCGGATGTTACGGTCAGGTTCCACTCTTCGGTGTTTACCTGTATATTTGTAGCTTGGATTTCGTTGGTTTGATATTTGTCTAATTCATGGTGCGATATAGAATTTGTAATTATGATTGCTGATCCTCCATACTCTGTGCCGTCAGGGTGGATACAGCTGTAGGTAGAGTAATGTGATATGAAGAAGGCAGTTCGGTCGGTGAAGTTTCAGATACTAGGAGAATGTCTTATTTCATTGAGGTCTAGGAAGGTAATTACTTCTTGTTTATGACTGTGGAGCCCATTGGAATTCCACGTTGCAATTCTGAGAATTTTAGCGTTTACGGATTCAGTTTGCTGATGACGGTGGTGAGCAAGTTTAATATCATGCTATTTTGATTAAGATCTTGAGAAAACATGTTTTTGAACTCGTTTAGAAATGATCTTAATTGCTCGCCTATGCCTGCTGTAGATTGAACAGGAGTATTATTTCCGTTTTTTGATGCAATTTGTGTATATGGGGGATTTCGAATTTGCGACGTGTGCGCTTTAACTGGTCTCGGTATAGTTTGGTATGACCGTGGGGTGTGATCAACGATTTGTATAGGGTTAGCGGGAGAGCGTCTAACGACAAGTCTTTGAGCTACTTTTTGTAGACACTGCAGCCCTTGTAATTTTCCAGGTGATCAAGCGCACATAAAGCACATTTTGCAGGAGTTTCGCTAGTTTTCCGGCAAGTCTTTGGATCGTGTTTATCACCACGTTTTACGTATACATATGGTCTATTACAGTATGCTTTAGAGTGGCCATATTCTTGGCATCGCATGCACTGGATTATTTCGCGTCTTTTTCTCGGTGCTTCTACAGTTATTATGGTATTGTAGATATGCTTTAAGTTAAATAATTGTTTTATTATTTACTGCGGTTCAAGGTCAATAAAGAACAAGGAAAGTGGTTCTTTAGTTACCCTGTGTTTGAAATTCGTTACATTTCGCACCTTATGTCCTGCTTTTTCAATCTCAATTTTGATTTCATTGGCTGGTACAGAGTTATGTAAGTTCCTAATTACAATCCTATAAGCTCGATCTTCCTTTGTTTGGTAAGTGTGATGGATTATTTGTTCTTCTTTCAGATTGCTTCCTAGCTTTCTGTAATGCTGTGAGCATTGATTTTAACCGTATTGTTGGCTAGAGCTTTGGTGTGATATATTTCGTCTTTCGTAATTTTCGCTAGGCTATCAATTACGTCTTGATAATTATCAACTTCGTATATAAATATCGGCGTTGATTTAGGTGTGCTGGTTCAGTGTTGGCGGTAGAATGAGTAGGTTCATTTTCATCACTTGGTGCAAGCGGTTGGTATCTATTTTGAACTTTTGTGTGAGGTAGGGTAGATTGTTGATTAATTGATTTATGATTTAGTTTACGCTTTTTAACTGATTGCTAGGCATGTTTTTGTGGTTTTCGTTGTGCTACTGTTGCTGTCCATTGCATCATCGTCGTTTTCGCTAACGTAGCCATCAGCTACAGGTGTTGTTATGGTTTTAGTATTAAGTGAATTATTTGATGTGCGTGTACATTTGATTTTGTAGTGTATGAACTTTGCGCGCGTTGAATTGATTAGTAGTTTGGCTTGGATAAGCTGCATTTTCTGCGGATAACCGAAAGTTACACCTGTTTGTTGATACCATACTGGATTTTGGAATTTAAGTATGAAACCAGAGGTTTAATTTAGGTAAAACTGGGTTGGATACATGCTTACCCATTAATGTAGAAGGGCTTTCACTACGCCACTAATGGGCGAATGAATATAATAGTAAACTGCACTTTGTTTGCTATAATTTTATCTGTCGAGTGTAATACTATTTACAGACGAAATAAAACACATCCACTTGCTTTTAACGCTCTTCATGTAATCACATCAATGGAGAATTTAACTGACTATTCAACAGGTGCAGTATTATGTATTTATGATTGCATTTTTTTGTTTAACTCTTAATAAAAACGTAAAATGGAAAATGTTCGAATTATTGGGACATCCGGTATATTACTAAGAAAAATGTATTTGTGGACCTGTAGTTTGTTACGTTTTCAGGAACAGACTTGCATTAACTTCATTATTTTTTTGTTTAACGGTGTAACACATTTAATAACAAAAGTAGCATGGAAAATGTTCGAATTATTGGGATATCCAGTATATTACTAAGAAAAGTGCATTTTTAGAATTGTAGTTTACGTTTGCAAGAACAGATTTGCTAAATTAACTTCATTGTTCGCGAAGTTCAAGGCTTCTCTCCTATTTCGAGTCAACTTACTAGCAACAAATATTCTAACATTACAAGTCTGTACAAAAGCACTTTTTAAATATTTTTACCGTGAGAGAAAACCACAAAGCAATTATGTTGAATCAATACTATTTTAGTACCGCATTTTGCTATAAAAATTTACCTCCAGCAGATGCTGTATTGTTACTTTATGTTGTATTATTTTCACAATTAGTTTCACCAGCATTTTATGGTTCTTAGTTTTAAAATACTCTGTGGCTAAGACCAGCATTTTTATTATTTTTAACAGATCTTTGAATAAACAAATCTAAGGGCTTATTTCGTTCCGCGGTTACAACGTTAAAAAAGTCGAAAAGCAATTTTCTCTACAATAGAAATTGGATATGATTGTGTCTGCACTGTTACACTTAAAAACGCCCGAATAAATTATAGACGATGTGTTAATAAGCTTCTCTGTAACAACTTCTTCATATATGTGTTTATTGTATTGCAACTGTACATTTTCATACCATTATTAAAGTTATAATTAGGCTTTTCGCTTAAATTGCAATTGAGAATATGAAATACTATTAGAATAATCATGTATTTAAATTACTATGCGTTTTATTGCCCTTCGTCTTATTTTTTTTAAATTTTGATTATTATACGCTCTAATATTTTCGAATGCCTACATAATAAAAAGGAAAGTGGAGGTTATTTCCGGCATACCAAATTGCAAATTCATGAGAAAATACACAATTTAGTGAGCTTCTATGTGACCCTGGAAAATACAAAATTTCACTGCCCACTGTTCGTTTAGCATAACCGGAATTTTAAACGCTTCTGTTTGTTTTTCCTACAACTCAAATATTTGTGTATCGACATGTAACTAGTTTGGAATGTATGACATATGGCGAAACATTTATCGAGGATGTAGCGAAAGTGCACAGCTCGAATGTGTGATCGGTTGTACTTAAAAAGATAAAATATTGGAAAGTTCCTAAATTTTCCTTTAATATTTTCGTAAAAAGTAAATTCATATTTTGTTGCTTCTTATATCCTACTCAATTTTAGACTGGCGAATGTATTAAACGCTCTTGTCAGGGTCACTAGTACATTTTAAGAGTTTCTATGACTAATGCACTTAGCACACTCATTTCTTTCAATTAAGAAAGCCGAATTGACATTGCTTCATAATTAGGCATTATATCTGCAGTTTGGACTGCGGAAATATTTAATTTGTACAATTAAATTCCGAAAAAGTATGTGTCACTAATTCAACCATGCTAATTAAATTAATTGTCGCATGTCCTAGATTTAGCCAAGCCCCGTAGCACGCTAATTGTTTTTCGTTGTTTCTCTCGTATAATATTCCACTGCGCACCTTAGATGGAAAGCTTTTTATATCACAGCCTAATCCGTTTACGGATATCCTGTGCTGAAATGTCGCCACAAAAAAAATACACGAGTCGAACAACCTTTAATGGGATTTTTTTGCCAAACCGAGCACGTTTCCTGTTTTATTCGCATTTTAATGTTGATTCCTGGTGATAGAATAGGAACGGACAGGTGAGAGAGACCTTGTAAAATAATGAGAACAATTAGGATTCCATAAAACTATGTTGGAACCAGTGCATTGTACATGTTTGAATTTGTTGACAGTTCGTTAAAAAAAGTAACCAGAGCATAAATTCAAACCGCCAACGTTTCGTGACAGCGAGGACGTTACATTTTTTTACTATTGGAAAAGGTATATTTTGGTTACTTTCTTAAATGTTTACTTTTAGATTAGTTAGTTCAACTGGTCTCTTTTGCTTTTATCGTTAACCTCTCATCAGTGAGAGGAGTATGAAACTTTCGCTTCTTGACATGTAAATAAAGTTTTACCTCTTAATACATATGTCTAAAAATGCCACTAAAAGGTTACAATTTAAAAAAATTTCTACTTTTAAAATTAAAAAACGGTATTAACAGATCTAAATATATTATCGTCGTTTTATTTTTTTATAAATTCTTGCAATAGCTATAGCTATATACTGTTTGAGGCTTTCACGGTTACTCAAATTATTCTTCTTAACATAGAATTTTGACTTAGACCGCGTAGTATTTGTATATGAACACCCAGCATTTTCTGGTTTAATGTGCCTTGCACCTTATGAAGTCGAGCAAAAACCCGCGATGGTCATTCTCTTTGGTGGCTCGTGTTGTTTGAGTATCTTGAGAACGAGGATACTTAGGCAGATTTGGCCGTTTTGCTGTTTGTGCATCCATATTCACTAACGTTTCGCAAGACCTTGCAACTTGCATCATCAGAGTGAAAGTCGCACTAAGAACCCAAGGACAAAGGACAAAAAGGTAAAGGCTATTTAAATTCCCCCAACTGGGGGCGGGCTGCTATAGGGACCTTCCGTCCCTCTTCAGCCAAGAACGGGAAACTCGGGATGGGTGAGTGAAAGGAGGGGTGGAGACTGGAAGAAAGGTCAGGAAAGGTGGAGAAATACTGCCCCGGCATTCACCTCAGAGAAGGTACTCGGTTGACTCAGGAAAACCACCTGCCATCTGATTTACGTCTAGAAACGGAATACTGCAATTTTCCTCTACTTCCATTGTGAATTGTATGTTGGGATGTACAGAATTCAGGTGTTTGAGAAACAGATTCAATGTTTGGCGTCCATGTGACCAGATGACTTGCTGGTTGAAATATGTAGATGATACCTTTGTCATCTGGACACAAGGACGCCAGGTATTGAATTTGTTTCTAAAACACCTGAATTCTGTACATCCAGACATACAAATCACAATGAAAGTAGAGGAAAATGGCAGTATTCCGTTTCTAAACATCCTGGTGAAACGTAAATCAGATGGCAGTTTAGGACATGCACTCTATAGAAAGAAAACACACACGGACAAATATCTAAATGCTGACTCACACCATCATCCAATGCAAAAAGCAACAGTTCTCCAGACTTTGGCGACAAGAGCCGTTCGTATCTCAGATGAGGAAAATCTAGAGAGAGAGAAGCTACATCTGTTTGACTCTTTACAAAAGAACGGATACACAACTACCGGCATACGAAAAGCACTAGACAAGACTATGACACAAAAGGCTAAAGAAGAATCCCCACCTCTGGAAGGCTTAGCATTTCTACCTTACGTTAAATGCTCGACTGATAAGATAGGACGTGTTCTGCAACGATGCAACATCAAAACTGTGTTCACGAGCAAGGAAACTTTGGGTAACGGCTTCAGATCGGTAAAAGACAAGATTCCAAGTTTAAAAACCGCTGGCGTATATCGCATTCCTTGTTCTTGCGGCTCGAGATACATTGAACAGACTGGTCGTTCAGTTGATCTAAGACTTCAAGAACATAAAGGCGATTGCAAATACAAACGCATCACAAAATCAGCCGTAGCTGAGCATATGTTTACAAATGGGCACACTTTAGAATTTGAGCACGTCAGAGTACTTGCCAGAATACCTCACTACTTCCCGCGAGTGATACGTGAAGCCATAGAAATAAGAAAAACATCCAAATAATATCAACAGGGAAGATGGTTTTAAGCTTAATAAAACGTGAACCCCTGTGATACACGATCTAAAGCATTACAACCACTGTGCGTCATACGGCCACGCCCCACGGATTACGTTGCACTCGGACGACCAACCAGCGTTACGCCACTCCGCGCGCCTGGCACGGAGGACTATAAATAGCTCCACGCCGACCTTCGGTTCACCGAGCTCCGTGGCTTAGTGCGTAGCACGTCCACTTAGCATTCGGGAGGTCGTGGATTCGATTCCTGCGGCCGCCTGCCTTGATTCAGGTTTTTAGGTGGTTTTCCTGAGTCAACAGAGGCGAATGCCGGGGCAGTATTTCTCCACCTTTCCTGACCTTTCTTTCAGTCTCCACCCCTCCTTTCTCTCACCCTTCCCGAGTTTCCCGTTCTTGGCTGAAGAGGGACGGAAGGTCCCTATAACAGCCCGCCCCCAGTTGGGGGAATTGAAATAACCCTTACCCTTTTTTTTCTTTTGACCTTCGGTTCTTAGTGCGACTTTCACTCTGATGATGCAAGCTGCAAGGTCTTGCGAAACGTTAGTGAATATGGATGCACAAACAGCAAAACGGCCAAATCTGCCTAAGTATCCTCGTTCTCAAGATACTCAAACAACACGAGCCACCAAAGAGAATGACCATCGCGCGGGTTTTTGCTCGACTTCATAAGGTGCAAGGCACATTAAGCCAGAAAATGCTGGGTGTTCATATACAAATACTACGCGGTCTAAGCCGAAATTTTATGTTAAGAAGAATACTTGCAATAGCTTTTCTCATTTTACTTAAACAAGTTAAGAAGTCGCTAAATTAATTTAATTATGAAACTAGGTCTTATCCGATAAACCAATTTGGGATTCCGGTGTATTACATAGGTTAAAATAGGTAATAATAATAGTTTTAATAGTACAAACGTGGTTCATTAGATGATTGGACCAATTCATATATAACAACTATGTCGAATGCGCTGGTTCATGGAGATAAACTATTTGTATATCACTGTAAAAAGCACCATCCGATTTTCTTAAAAAGTAGAATGTAGATCACAGAAATGTATACAATTTAGTTTAACGAATTTATTTTAGCTTATTTCTTTCAACACTTTTTAGGGTGTGTAGCTTACCATAGATCATTTTCTTTAAACAATACAATTTTTGTCGTAATACGTGGCCCTTGCGATTTGTAGGTCAACTTTATACTTTGGAGCAGCAAATGTTTAAAAACGATCATGTCAGTCAAAAAAGAGATTATTTTCGCTCTGTAAATCTCTTGGAAGCGCGGATGCTATGTATTAATTATTACTACTGTACAAAAAATCAGAATGCCCATATTATTCTCATCAGAATTAGTTGCATTTGGAAAGTACTTTCTACAGAGTAATTTTGATTATCTTTATATACACTTCTCCAATAAATTAACGCACCAAAAAAAGGTAGCCAAAAGTTTAAAGTTAATTATTGTCGAAACCACTTATCCGATTTGGACGATTTTTTTTTGAATGACACGTCGTCTCTTTCAGAATGTTAGTGTACTACTCTATTCGCATAGAAACTGATTTTTTTATAAATACCCGGTGTAACAATTATAACGTATTTTTTCCATAAAATGTATAACACCCTGTGGAGTTCAACAGCTACAATATCAAGTTATAATTCAAAGCAAACTCTACCCTTATCTTTTTATAACATTTTGTTTTTTGATTCACTCTTTTATCTTAGCTACTGCAAGAGAAACACAATTTTATAGCATAACATGTTTTTATTGACTTTAATTTGCATTAAATTCACTAAAGTAGCAGGCTATGGAGAAACAGAAAGAAACAGTAATTGTCATCAGATAAATACAACTGTCAAAAAGCAGTAGTTGATAGAAGTGTGTTTTCGGTGTTAGTCCTTAACGTTTTTTTGCAAAATCTTTAATTTTCTCAGTATGCAACGTGAAACACGAAATCTTATTCGCGAAGAATGTGCTCAAGCATTAGTTCTGTTTGAGGAAGGTTAGAAGTTATTCTGGCCAGAGGCGAAAATACTCGCTACTGAGACTTTCGTTTACCTTTTTTCTTTACATTTTGTTTCTTTTTTTGTTGTTGTTAAATTAGGTCTCCATTAACATATGTTATGCTATAAAATTGTGTTTCTTTTGCAGTAGCTAAGATAAAAGAGTAAATCAAAAAACAAAATGTTATAAAAAGATAAGGCTAGAGTTTGCTGCTATGAATTATAACTTGATATTGTAGCTGTTGAACCCCACAGGGTATTAAACATTTTATGGAAAAAACACGTTATAATTGTTACACCCGGTATTTATAAAAAAATAAGTTTCTATGCGAATAGAGTAGTACACTAACTTTCTGAAAGAGACGACGTGTCATTCAAAAAAAAACTTTAAACTTTTGGCTACTTTTTTTTGGTGCGTTAATTTATTGGAGAAGTGTATATAATTCTTCTGTACGTGTGTATGTGACTGAACTCCTCCTAAACGGCTGGACCGATTTTGATGAAATTTTTTGTGTGCATTTGAGTGGGTCCCTGGATGGTTTAGATTGACAATTGGACCCGGTAGGTGGCGCTGCAATCGGGTTCTAAGAATTTTTTTAAATAATTTTTTGACAATTTTTAATATTTTTTTTAAAGATTTCTCGCAAATCAGAACATATAACCCCAAAGTTTCACCCCCCCCCCCTCCATCCCCCAATATTTTTTAAAATGAAAAAAATCGAAAATTCGGAAATCGAATAAACCTTTGCTGAACCTGCTAATAGCGGGCAAACCAACATTCGGGCAGGACAACGTCTGTCGGGTCCTCCAAAATTTAATTTTTTTGGTGAGTACCTATCTTTATATATATAATTCTGCTGTACGTGTGTATGTGACTGAACTCCTCCTAAACGACTGGACCGACTTTGATGAAATTTATTGTGTGTTTGAGTGGGCCCCTGGATGGTTTAGATTGACAATTATACCCGGTAGGTGGCGCTGCAATCGGGTTCTAGAAATTATTTTTAAAATTTTTTTGATGATTTTTAAAATTTTTTTGACGATTTTTAAAAATTTTTGACGATCTTTTAAAATTTGTTTTAAGATTTCTCGCATATCAAAACATATAACCCCAAAAGTTCACCCCCCACCACCCCCAATATTTTTTAAAATAAGAAAAATCGAAAATTCGAATATCGAAAAAACGTTTGCTGAACCCGCTAATACCAGGCAAACCAACGTTCGGGCAGGACAAAGTATGTCGTGTCCGCTACCCCTTAGGGGGTGAAATGGGGAAAATAAGCATAAAAATCGATATGGGTGTAGTTATTGAGGTTGATTGCGAAAATGGCATTTATTTTCAAGTCCAAGACTATGGACATGACATAAAATTAAAACTCTATAGTGGTGAATCGGGGTTTCAGAGACAAATTATTTTTGGGCAGAACAACGTTTGCCGGGCCAGCTAGTATAAATATATAATAATAAATTCTCACGCCACTTTTACATAAACGTTGGAATTTGTCGTAGTCTCGATTTCAATAGGTACCCACAAATATATTATGAACTGAAATCTAAGTTTTTAGTGGTTTCTTAAATTACCCGTGACAGAAGAAGGCGTTGTAACACTAGGGAAAATTTAATCTGTTGTTTTGTACAAAACATTATCAAATACAAATAGGTGAAAATGAAAACAATAAGCATTCACGGAAAAGCATTACACGACAAAATCAGTGAGGATCTTCGACAGCAGAGTGGGATCCAAGATATAGGAAAGTGGGTAAGACAACGATGGAAATACTGGAATAAGCACAGAAGTAGAATGGATGACAACTAAATTAAACAACCCTGTCGGAAAAAGATCTCAAGGCAGACCACCAAAGCGCTGGAAGGAATGTTGGACATCTACATCCAAAGAGGCATAACAAGGTTTAAAACAGGCAGTAGCCTACCTAAATATGGTTATCCATATTAGAAAGAAAGAAGAAGATATAGGATTGAAGCTGGTCACAGATTTTTTTCTTAATTGAAATCAAGATATTGCTTTCGGAACTCTTATGTTATAATATTCTTCTTCTCGAAAGTCCTTTTCCCTTATAGGGCAGTGGAGGTTGTTTGGCATTTTTCACCTTCGCACCCAATTCTTCCGAATCTCCTTGATTTCGTTCATCATTTTCCCTCGTACCCTACCATTCTCCTCTACTTGTTCTTAGCCATTTTGTCCTCACCTTTCTTTCCTTCTTTTGGGTTCTATTTTTGCTTCCATCGCCATGCTTACTAGTATATGTACCAGTTTAGCTTTCTTGTATCCAATTTTTGTAATATCGTTTCTTCATTTGTGTCATACCCAAGCGTGTCTTGTCTGTGGTCTTCTTAAGTTGTCTAATTTCAGCTGCCATTCTCGATATCTTCTACCTATATGTCTATTAGTGATCGCATTTTTCTTTGGAATACGATGCTATACGCGTACAGAAATCTATTCATTTTTACCGGTGTTAAATATCTGTACGCGATATTTGTTTGTATAGATACCTGGTTCTGTGTCTTGCATTTTTTACTATCTTGTCTCTTGTTCATCATTTTGATGAATAATAGTCGACTACAACTATCTCCTTGCTTTATCCCCTTTTTAATTTCGACTTACTCTGATCTTTTTCTATTTAATTGAACTCTGTCCTGTATCTTACTATATACACTCTTAACTATGAATTCGTTTGCTTGGTGTTTCCAATGTTCCCATTATGTCCCAGATTTTCGTTCTTCTTTTCCAATATGTTTCTTAATACAAATATATGATTTGATCCCTGTCTGACCTTTCTGCCGCCTGATCGTCTTCTAGTTTATCTTCTGTTATTCTTTTAATTCTGCCTTCTATTATCCTCGTGTAAACTTTAAAAGCCACAGTGACAAGGCATATAGCTCCATAGTTATCCCAATCAGTTTTTGCCTTCTGTTCCAATCGATTGTATTCTTTCTGGGTGTTTGTCGTCTTGGACCTTCAAGTTTTCTCAGGTTGTTTACTTCATTTGTTTGTCCCTCTCTCAGGTTTGCATTTGGTGTACCTGTATTCTATCCGTGATCATTCAATACCTACAGATTTCGTTAGCTATTGTTTTTAATAGGTTAGTTCCGTTTTTGGTTATCTTTCATTTTTTCTTTCCATTGCCCTGTATGTTACTTTTAAATGTCTATTGTTCACGTCATCTTGGTCTGATTTGGTTACATTTTCTAGGCTCCTTTTTTCATTTTGTGTAATTCATCTCAAACCTTTTTTATAAATAATTTATTCATTTTTTTACACCTTTTTTCCGTACTG
The DNA here is from genome assembly GCA_940337035.1 of Agriotes lineatus. Taxonomy (NCBI): domain Eukaryota; kingdom Metazoa; phylum Arthropoda; class Insecta; order Coleoptera; family Elateridae; genus Agriotes; species Agriotes lineatus. The sequence continues at coordinate 22,775,375 of OW679202.1, forward strand.
TACGTGTTGTTCATTTTGTGAATAAGAAAGCGCCGGAGAAGGGTGCCATAAAAATGCCAGCAGTAGTTAAAAAAATGTTGGTCGTCGCGTTGATAAAAACAAACTGATAAGGAAATGCCTTACAACACCCGCAGTTTGGGATGCTGGCGAACACGTGGCCCATTCACTTATCGATGCAAATACAGTTTCTATTTATAACCATCTTAGCCGAAAGGGCTCAAGTAGAATATCTCTAGTGGAACCGTAAACAAATTGGTGGTGTTGTTAGTTTAACCTTGTTTGCCAGATCTTTTACATAATCTTGTGTATGTATTAATAAGAAGGAGCCGCCCCCCCGGTGAAGGGTGTCGTAAAAATTCCAGCAGCATTTTAAAACGTCGGTGGCAGTGTTGATACAAAAAAAAAGATAAGGAAATGCCTGGCAGCCTGCACAATTTGTGGCGATGAGGGACAAGACGCCTATTGGCTTATCGATGCAGTTACAGTTTCTATTTATAACCATCTTGGCCAAAGGGACGCTAGTAAAATATCTGCTGAAGAAGCGTAAACAAAATTGGGGTGTCACTGTTTTAACCTTGTTTGTCAGTCTTTCTGTAATAAATTATTTTGATACTATTTAATGTAATTTTTACCGTTTTGCCTGCATTTATTTCCCAACTTTCGTCATTACGATGTTGTTTAGGGCCCCCAATATTGCATTAATTAGTGAATGTTAACCCTGCTTTATTTCTTATGGGCTAGGAAATTGGCTATTACGTAACAAAAATCATTCAAGCAATATAATATGCTTAATAACGCAAACAAAATAGTAATATGTTGCAATTACTTGTTCAACTCCCTGAACAAATAAAACATATGCATGCCTGCTTTAGTCAGCGAAGTCTGCCAGTTTTTCCAGAAGCTTAAATGTGTGGGCTAAAACAAATTCTTCTAACAAAAGCTTTTTCAATTTAAACCGTGGCCACCACTTTGGTTTTGTGTTTGCCATAGTTCTACGATATCTTTCCGGAGTACATGAAGCAAGCATAAAACTTATTCGTTTCTCCAATTTTGTTCTGCTCTGACTACTGGAACAGAAGGTTTGGTGATTTGTAATACGTTTAGTGTTGTTGAAATTAATTGCCAAATTTGGGCTTATTTCTTCAGATGTCTTGCAATGCAATTAAAATAGTCTTCTCAAAGTGAAATTCATGAAGCTGATAGCATTAAATGTGTTCATATATTTCAAGGAACTAATTTTTGATATTTTTTCAACACTTGCACTTGTTTGATTCAAAATTACTTAGACATGATAAAATTATATTGATTCTTTCCGATAATGTTTTCCAACGGCGTGACAGATAATAACAGTAAACACTATGGATCGTAGTTTTAAATGCGCTGAGAAAGTACCACAGTTGAAATATCAGTTAGCTTGTAGAAAACGATCAATCTCAACAACAGGATCAAAACTAGAGAGGTGGCTGTTGACGCATTTGTATCGCACTGTAAGATATACCAAGTGGTATATTTTCTTCTGTAGCACCCATTAAGTCCTCCTTGGCTAACTGAATTTTATTCTAGATATACAGTGCGGCGCGTTTAACTACATACATAGCATGTCCACATCGTGTATGATTTTAAAAGCATTATGATTTAAAATTTTTGTGGTCTGTATTCTGTATACACCTCCACAGGAGATTTAGTGTACCCATTGGGATTATTTCCATCTTTACATACCCGTCTACTATGGTTAATTAAAAAACGCGATTTTTCCGAGACTAACTCTAGCGATCAAAGTAGTTTGAATTATATTTGAAAATATCTTTGGCATTCCAAAAATACCCATAGACGAATTTTTGTTGCAAAAAAAGAAGCAATAATAGTCGAAATTTGACGAGAATTTAAAAAAAAAGTAGTTTCTATTAAAATAGCTGCACGCCACTGAGTAGCTTTTATTGGAATACTCCGCAGTCGATATTGGCATAAAATGTAAGAAAACCTCTTTTATCAGCAATCTTTTCGCTGGCGCTGGCTTGTTCGATTATGTTTTTCTTGACAAAACCAGATCCTTATCAGAATCATTTCGTATAGAATTAGAAATAAATGAAGGGTACAGAGTACAGACGACTTGTCAAAGTAGGAGGGGGGTCAAAAATATGCGTTTTCTAAAAAATAGTAAATAAAAAAGTTGTTCCATTTAACGAATTCTGTAAGTGGTTAAAATTAAAGTACCTATTTCTGTAAGAGCTTGCATAGCGCGTATACATACGAATAGGCAACATAAGGCTACACAATGCTAATAGAATAGAAGATCAACGTAATATAAACAAAAAAGTAGCAAAAATAAGGATTTTTAACAATAATAGACACGCGGAGAGCATCTAGAGGGCTATTTTTTTCAACCTCCGATTCGGTAAGAATAAAAATCAAAACTGAATATGAAACATTTATTGTATATAAAATGTAAGTACACCTTTTGGCTACATTCCTACATAATCGCCATTTCGATTATGGTACTTGTCATACTGTGGCACAAGTATTTGCATTCTCTCCTCAAAGAAGGTTAGCGCCTGGTCACGCAGTCTCAGATTTTTAGCTTCTTCTTTAAACTTTTGCACCATTCTCCCACACAACTGTCGCTCATAAACTACTCCCTCGACGATGAATTTCGACTGCATTAAGCCTTTCAGGACTGAGACTTTAGCCAGAAAAAAGAGAATTAACGCAGTTGGGATTTGGCGGGCGCAGTACGCCGCAATTCGCTTTCTTCTGGCTGAAAATATTAAGGATATTATACTAAAACTGGATTGCCTCCACTGTGAAGCTACTGCGTTGGTTATGCAACCCTCCACTCTGCAGTATTTGCATCTCTTTCTATCTCAACGTCAGTATAGTTTCATTACACTCACCAATTGAATTTAAAACAAATTTATAAGCATCAGTGTGAATTAATTGAAGCCGAATACTTAGCAATATGTGGAAATGAGTATATCTAGTAATACATACGTCTATTTATTTAAAAATATTACAAAATATAGCACTTAACAGTTACAAGATTGAGATACATAATTATGATATACATTCACTGTGTTTCTAGAGTAATGCACATGTACTTCTACTTTCTATATATTTTATTTTTTAAATAGCCAATTTATGACGTAAAAATGTCACTTATGACGTCACCTATTTCTGAGTGGTGAATTCATCATAAGTTTTTTCAAATGACAACCCTATTTTCTTTCTATTTTTCCATAGACCTTCTGACTACTTGTATGATGATTATTTCTTATGTTTAATTAAAGTTAGTTTTCCATTTTTTAAAGTAAATATGTATGCTATTTAAAACAAAAATATGTAAGGTACCAATTTTTTTCCACCATCATTCAAGTAGTAAGAAGGTCCATGGAAAAACAGAAAAAAATGGTTGTCATTTAAAAAACTTTTGATGACGTCACCGTTCAGAAATAGGTGACGTCATAAGTGACATTTTTACGTCATAAGTTGGCGGTTTAAAAAATAAAATTGACCAGGTCGAGCGTTTTTTTTAAACATTAAATAACGCAATTATGAATTATGTACCAAACTTTATCATCACACTGTATATAAGACTAGAACAAAGAAACTGCCTGAAATAACTGTAATTTTGGTGAAAATGCTTTTACGACTGCATAAAGCATACGGGGCTTTAAAACTGTTCATTCTGATATTAGTTTATATTTGTATCTGATACAGTTTTTCAGAGTGCTGAACTATTTTAAGTAATATATAAGAAACAAATATTAATTTCTCCATATTTACATATTTTCTAAATCCGTGGTACGAATCTTCTCCCACAGAATATGTGTGGTCGTGTTGTTATATTTGTTTGGATAACAAAATTTTATTACAATCAATGCAAGAGCTCCTTGGCAATATTTTTCTTACAACCACTCCACTTATATAATATAATACGTTGTTTTGTAAACTGTTCCCATAAGCAACGCAGTATTTCACCATTTTTTGTATAAAATAAATAACCAAATCACACGACCAATTTCAAAACACTCACTGCAGTAACAAGTAAGAGAGAGTAAGAAGCAGTAAAAGTGAATAAAGAATACGCCACAACGGCGGGTTGCCTACCGTCAAAACCAACTTCAAAACCAGCAAAACTAAGCGAAATAATCCGCTTTCGACATTTCCATTGAAGGCAAAGAGGTGTATCTAAAGTTGCCTAAACATTTTAAATTCAAGGCGCAAAAGAAAATTTACCTCACCCGCTATGGAAATCTATGAGCTCTGCTAAGCCGCCTTAAGACTGGCATTTACTTAAAATAAAATTCTATATGATGTATGCAAAGTTGCAGAACTACTAAAAATAAGACTAATTGTGTATGACCCAAGACTCGAGAAAGATTAAGAAATGAAAAGTTAAGCGGATTAAAATGTTTCTTGGTACTAAATACCAAATCGTTTGCGTTGGAATTTTGTTTGATATTTTAAATATTGCATTGCGTTCCGACTCTTATACAATTCATTTCCAATATGTAGTTGCATATTTTCTGCTCTAAATGAATATTTAATTAGTTTTTAAATAGTCTAACGATCGGAAATGACTAAACTAGCAATAGATATTGGTATTATAAAATAGATACCGGTATGTATGTATATTAATTAGTAATTAGGGCATATCATATTTACTTAGTGAATGTAGACATACATACACTAATTGCTATTTACTGTCTCGTATAATAAATAATACTTTATTAATGGTATGATGTGTTTCAAACATCTTGCTGTATATGTAGATTTTATCAAATCACTCGAATAGACTAAGGCCCGTTTTACAGCCTCAGATTTAGGAAAAACTGAAAAAACTAATATTTTAAACAACATTTATTTTAATCCGAGGTTGTAAACTTATTGCCCTAAAGTGTCGTAAGTATGTTTCATATAGTTATTTGTTTCAAAGTACAAAAAAATCATGTTTTTAGGACGACGCGTTATCGGAGTTCCGCAATCTTATGAGTCCCAAAATCTAATTTTTTGTACAAATGAAAAATAATATTTTTTCTCCAACGGCTTTTAAGTGAAAATAATTAAATTATATATATGCAGCGTCAGATAATTAATATCTTATACTTACCAATTTAGTACACATAATAATATTAGCATCGAACATATCTTGCAATCCCGTGCGTATTTTGTTTATTTATGTATAGATGGTTACAATAATATTGAAATTGAAAAATAAAGTGGAACCATTCAAATTGGCTACTGTTCCACAGTACCTAAATTTTCAAATCAATATATTTTTTTAAATCAACAGTAAATTTTAAAAACCGAAAATTGTTTTTGAAGTAAAAATAGAAATGCCGACATTGTTAAAATTCACCAGTGAATTTAAATTGTTAAGGCCAAACTAATTTATTTTCAAATTCAATATTAATATAATAATACGATCAGCAAGATACCATATTTTTATACATTTTGGTCTCCAATTAGTAAGAGAGCTAATAAACAAAAAGCGGGTGGGGACTAAACAACATGTTCAAGCGAAAAACAAATTCTTCAGTAGAATTTCCCGTCGGATTTAAATTTCGAGTTAATTCGAAATTGTTATTCGTTAATCGAATTTTTGTGTTGTCATGTAGGAATTGTATGCACCGGTAGAAGTTACGCGTGTGTATGTTGGCATAAAAAATAAATATTGCGGAATATGTCGGCAAGAAGAAAAATTACAAACAGCAATTGAGCACACCTGCTTAAAAAATTGGCATGCTTCTACAACTGCTATGGAAGCTGGAATTATTGTAGATGGGTTCGAGAAATCTATTGAGATGCATAGTTTACTTTGCGGAAAACTAATAGGAGACGGCGATAGCAGCGCTATGCGAAAAATTAAGGATGGATGCTGCTCCTTATGGACCACAATTTATAATTCAGAAGATAAGAGTGCAAAAACCACATCCTTAGAAATTTAGGCAATCAAATCAAAGAAGCAGCTAAAAAACCAAAACTGGCTTCTTTGGTCAAATCACACTTATTAAAAAAGTCAGTTACGTTTTTGTTACGGGGTGACTAAAGCAGTCGAGTACAGAAAAACTCAACGGATTCATACAAAAGAAAAAATCTGGCTACTCAAATCTGACATCTTCAACGGTTACAAACATATTTTTGGTGAACACTCTGATTGTGCGGACTATTTCTGTAATGGTTCAAAAGAAAATGAAGAAAACATACACCCCGAATTTACGTCAAGTCCAATTCATGAAGATATTGTCAATGCGGGTAATAGGGTAGCCATGCATGCGAACAGTTTGATAGAAGATGTCGACACTAATATTGTGGAAACGTTTAACGCCGTTGTTGCAAAATATGTAGCGGGAAAAAGAAGAAATTATTCGCAACGAAGGTCTTATACAGCACGATGTGGAGCTGTAACTACTTCTTTTAATAATAGCGGGGAATTAAATTATAAAGTGAAGAAATTATTAGCTGCATGTAGTCCAGGAAAGTATGTAAAATGCTATAGCGAAAAAATATTCGAAATTTGAACTACAAACGACGTTCAAAAACCCAAGGAACGAGACCAAAAAAATTATTCCATGCTGTAGATGATGATGGTGATTACGAAGAAAATGCCAATGTTGAAGATATGGAGATTGCGACTTGACTTATTTAGAAAAAGAAGCAAAATTCCTTGAGCAATTGAAAAATGAAGACCCATCAGAAATACAAAAATTAACTGTAGGCCAAAGAAGCAACATTTTATGGAAGACGATGAGGGTCAAACGATAAACTGCATCCAATTTTGGTAAAATTGCAAAACTAAAGAAAATCACTTCCACAGCGAACACAGTAAAGGCTCTTCTTTATCAGGAATTTTTTGGATCTTTGGCAAATCAATACGGCATAAAAAACGAAGGCAGAGCAATTGCCCAATTTCAAGAAATTTCTGGATTAAAAGTAACAAGTTGTGAGGTTTTTGTAGATCCAAAATATCCATTTTTAGCTTCATCTTCTGATGGATTAGTAGGTAATGACACCATTATTGAAGTAAAATGCCCTTATAATTTAAGACAATTCAACACCAAAAGTGAAAATGGTGTTATAAAATTTTTGACAATTGATGGCAGCGGTGGCCTTCAATTAAAGAAAAATTACAATTACATGCACCAAGTACAAGGTCAATTGAACATTACCAATAAAAATAAGTGTAACTTTGTTGTATGGACGTCAAAAGACTTGTTTTATCAAATTATATACAAGGATGAACACTTCTGGGAAAGCCAAGCTCCCAAACTTATCACTTTTTTATAAAAATGCACTTTTGCCCGTAAAGTTAGAGGCCAGGAATTGCGTCAGATATGTATTTGAAAATTGTGCGGTTTCCTGATATTACATATTTTTGTTAGTAATTGTTTCAGTTTTGTATGTTTTCTATTTTATCTATACCTATTTGTTTTATATTCTTACTTATTTACTATAATATTTTAAAGGTGCTTTATGACATGTATTTATCTACTTAAATAAAATTAATTTTTACATTTTAAATTACACTAAAGCTATATTTTTACTAATTCTAAAACTTGTTACACACAACTTCACTTATAATGTAAATTAGTTAAACGACTGAAATAGCTGAAAAATAACATTTTTTGATAAAGAATTACAAGAAATAACAAGTGTTTTTCCGAATTAGAAAATATATTTTCAAACTATAATTTAGGGAAAACTAAATAAAACCACATCCACCGCGAACACAGTAAATGCTCTTCCTTAGCAAGAATTGTGTGGATCTTTGGCAACTCAGTACGCCATACAAAAGTCATCTAATACCTAGTAAAAAGTTGTAATCTGTCGTAATCCCCTTGTATTGTCTGCTAATTGAGGTTAGTTATTTGTTTTGCCTACTACACTCCACTACACTGCTAAATTATATAGATTTTTCTAAAATCTTAGTTTTATTATTGCCGAAATAATTTCTATTTTAGGAAAAATGTCATGTGTCGTTTGAAACAGAGTAGTTTTTAGCTATCTATTGACGTGGAGATTTTTTCGATATTCGTAGTTTTGCAAATATTTGAAAATTTTAAAGTAAAATAGAGTTGAACGTTTTTTAATGGCGAAAAGTTATTTTTCCAATCGACCGCCTTCCCTACTTCAAAATTGGCTCTCTAAAAGTTAAACAAAGTGTGCATAAAATGGGGTATATTTCAAGGTGTAAACTCCAGCGTTAAGACGTAAATTGGTAGTGGCCAATCCAGTGCTACTGTAATATCCTTGCAAAATATAGACGCTGAAGGGGCAAAATTCAGCCAAAGTCCATTGTCAGTTGAGTACAGTTTATCAGTGACGGCTTTTCGTGAGACCGATGCTGGAAGTTTAAAGAAGAAGCTAAAACCCAACGTGACCAGTTGGCTGAGTGACCAGGCGGAAACCTTTTTTGAGGAGGGCATACCAAAATCTGTGCCACGGTATGAGAAGTGCCTTCATTGAAATGGCGATTATGTAGAAATGTAGCTGAAATATGTACCTATATTTTTTATAAAATAAACATTTCATATTCATTTTTGTTTTTTGTATCGACTGAATCGGAGGTAAGAAAAAGTAACCCTGGTATATGAATTAAAAATAAAAACAAAAATAGCTTCATTGCTTTTAATTTTAATAATGAAGAGACTCATAATTTTTACATTGTTGCTATAGGACAATTAGTCATTTTTTATTATCCAAATAAGTAAATAACGAAGATGTAAGCTATCTATGCTTTTACAATTTTTCTCAAAAGATACTGTTAGTTTCAAACCAGTCCATGCATCGTGCCCAGTATTTAAAAAATATCTTTTATATCTTTTATACACTTCTGGACAAAATTAAAGGACCACCAACAAAAATTAAAATTACTTTATGAAAATCTTATATAACTTAATACAATTCAGATATGTCATAGCTAGATGATTTCTACATTATTTAACTGGCACGTCAAAGAAGAAAATTAACAAATTAGACATAATCTAACCTAAATACAAAAAGTAACCAAAATTTCGAAAATCAGTAAATTAAAAAAAAATTACAAAATAAATCATTAACACGAACTAATAACGCGTGTTTTCACCTCTCGCAGCTATACATGCTTCCACTCTTCTTGGCATACTCCCAATGAGAACTCGGATGCTTTCTTGTGGTATCTGATGCCATTCTTGTATAAGCAAGTTAGGCAGCTGTTCAAGAGTTATTGGAGGCTGAGGAACTCTTGTAACTTGTCGGCCTAACTGATCCCAGAGGTGCTCATTGGGATTTAGATCTGGGCTTTTTGCTGGCCATTCTAGACACTCAATATTTGCTTCTCTTGAGGCAGTGGTTACAACATTAGGAATGTGCGGCCTTGCATTATCATGTTGGAAAATAAAGCCTGGACCAAAATTTTCAGCATAAGGCTGTACATGAGATACAATAACCTCGTCCCTATATCTTGCTGCCGTCAGTGATCCATTGCGCACAATAACTAGCTCTGTGCGACCATTCAAATTTATCCCACCCGACCATCAAAGATCCTCCGCCAAATTTCTTAACACCTTGAATGTTGCATTGCGCGTACCTCTCACCTGGTCTTCGCAAAACGAGAACACGGCGATCGTTATGGGAAAGATGGAATCGGGACTCATCAGAGAATAAAACCGAGCCCCAATGCCTTTCATCCCATTCCTGGTAGTTTAAACAAAAAGTCAAACGATTCCTTTTATGTAGCGCCGTAAGAACTGGACCACTTACAGGTTGTCTGGCAGTCAGATTAACTTTTTTCAACCTCCTTCGTACAGTTTTTGTTGATATTTCCTTTCCAGTAGCCCAGCGTAGATCATTTTTTAACTCTCGAGACGTTACAAAACGCTTCCTTAAAGCCTGATGTACTATGCAGCGATCTTCCCTGGCAGTTGTTTTCCTCTTAGCACCTTGTCCTCTTCTTCTTGTAAAACTACCAGTAGTTCTATGCCTTGCAGCAGCTCTTTGTACCCCAGATTTGTTTGTGTTTAGAATTTGAGCAACTTCCCGTCTGCGAATATCCTTCGCGAAGAAGAATGATAATTTGAGCTACTTCTCCGATTGCAATATGATGCCGTGGCATAATTTAGGAAAGGTTGAGGCAACAATAACTTTTTGCACTTTTTTCCCCTGATGACCACACGTTACTATGCAAAAACAACTCAAAACTTTGTCTTTGACTTGTATTATTATTGTTGACATTTGTTTGTATAAAAACAATTGCATTGTCATTATTTATTTCTTTATGGCACACTAACAAAGCAATGTAGAAATCACCTAGCTATGACATATCTGAATTGTATTAAGTTATATGAGATTTTCATAAAGTAATTTTGATTTTTGTTGTTGGTCCCTTAATTTTGTCCAGAAGTGTATTTTTTTCCAAAGGGGAAAAACATGGTATCTTTCGGGCCCTTGGGTAATTGATTAAAAATTGGGACTTTCTCGACATACCGACACATGGCATGTGTTTACTAAAATAATCCACTTTGGTCCAGCCTCCCAAGCTGGCTGCGTTTGTCTCTAACAGTGTTCAAGCTGCGTTTGTCTCTAACAGTGTTCAACTTTATATATAAAAGCAAGGATGTAACCAAAGACCGCCAAAAGCAATATTTGTCTTTCATGAATCCTCAGTACTTTCCGCCAGAAAGTAGTCTCGATCTTCGCCCAGCGTCACGCACTTTTCACGATCCAATAATTTCGTCAAAAGGGACGGCGATCGAGAAGAGGTGGTTTTTACCTGCGCTGGCTCCTGTAATTACATGCATCTACAATCCCCAGGTACGAGGAATTCGACCTTCGAAGGCTGAGCAGTTTTTGTCTCGAGGACCAAGTGCCCATCATTCACCAGCGCCAGATATGCTTTTTATAACACGTTCACACGCTTGCATAACAGTACCCGCATCGGTCAAATCGAGATTGTTGGCTTATGCCTTCTACAATGTTTGATGGATGATTATCATTTTGAGAGTGCGTCTTCGAGATGAGCGGCTGATAACGCTTGCGTATTTAACTGTAAATCCGTTTGGCGTCAAATTTCTTCTCGGCTGCTGTATAGATATCCAACAGTACTGGCCGCAGACCCATCGCAGATATGTAGTTTATAGTTTTAATTAACTATTAAATATTAATATTAAAAAATAAACTGAAGTAATTCTTCAACGTCCTATGTCACCAGTTTGTGACTGGACCAGTGGCGACTCGCTATCAGGAGCCAAGGGGCCATTGCTCTACCTACGATAACAAACCAGTCATTCAAGATTTTTTTAAATAAAAAAGAATTAAAGTGGGTGCCAGTTTCCAACAACTACAAGTAAATCAGTGTAACTTGCAGTCAAATACACTCCCTTACCGTATAGGTCTTCAGGTTAGAAGAACCTAAGCTCAGAAAACACGAAGAAGTTGCGATAAACAAAAATATCACAAGCTAAATCAAGCACCGAAGCAACAACTAAGTGCGAATAAAATAAGCGTAAGTGCCAGGCGCTATACATTCGATATAAGAATAAAAGACATCTGTTAAAAAATACAATAAAGTGGACAATACACTCAGTGCCTTCTCCCAAGTCATCTAACAAATTAAAATATGGATGGCGTATCAAAGTTGAATCAAACTTATCAAATACAAAAGAATTTGGAAATCAGAACAACACTTTAAAATGACCTTAAGCTAGGTTTACTATATTCAAAAAGACCCAGATAATTACATTACATACATTAATAGAAATATAAACTTTATAAGAAGTTCGCTGTGTTCTGACAATTTCAATACAAAAGTTTTGTTATTTTAATATCAAAATATGATTTAATATTATGACATTTACGAGATTCACGCCTGTGGGGATTAGACAAGCAAATAAGGAATAGACTTAGTATTCGCTTGAAACTGAAAAGCAAAGATAAACCCTAATTACGGGAGTCCTAAAGTCAGAAAAAGCTACATTCTAGTACATAACTCGCGGACAGTACGCTTATCTAACGACCTTGAGATATCGCAGCACATTGGTAATTAACGTAATCTTAACGGTGTGTCAAAAAAGTCTTCTCACAGCGCTGCAAATGGTCTCGAGCCTGCTCCCAACCTTAGATGATGGCTGGATGAACACAGCTTCCCAACAAGGGAATGCAAAGCCGGCAACTGCATTTTATCTCGACGGAAAGGAACGGCGGCGAGCAAAACGGCCCTGCAAACGCAAAAACCTCCCTTTACGATCCCTATCTGCAGATCTAGAACGGCCCTCAGATGACCCAAATTAAAAATGATATCGAACAGCAACGAAACCACGGCGTGCTAACGCCTTGATGTGGGACCGCACGTCCATCTCGTTTGGGATGACTGGAAGAAGTGTCGAGATCTGCGAAAGAACCGGAGTGGGAGAGAGGGAGTGCCAATCTTACATTTAAAAGTCCGCCCAAAATGAATAGATACGGTTCTGATTCAAATACGAGCCCATAAAGTGGCCTATACGCCAGGCAAAATGTTCGCCAAAACGCAAACGCAAAACGAATTTGTACCTTTACATGTATTGATTACCCTTCTGATAGTAATACTTCATAATGGCCTTCCGTTAATGTGGAAATCGAATTTTTACACTTGTACGTCACCGCAACCAAAATTTAACAACTAGGTATATATTTTCAAAACAGTTGAATGTTTGCAGTTGCCATGATGTGAAATGATGTGATCTAGAAAAATACGCTATTTGACCAATGTGAAAACGAAAAAATAATGGTGAAATGATTTGAAACTGCTGTTTGGTTCTGCTTTTCTCATATCTCACGAGTCGTCACTGGTGAGCTTGGCATTCAGATAGTCATAGTCATGGGAAGCACACTTTGACATCACGGCAACAAGAGCGAGGGATTAGATTTCACTCTAATTTGTAGTTTCGCATGCTTTAAAGTCTCGTCCACAATGCGCCTTGGTAATTGCTACCAGATTACAAAAGATCCTGTTGAGTGGTATTTGCGCCTTTCTAAAATCTCCCGTAATGTGTTCATTTTGCATGATATTTCGAACTGACATCTACACACCTGGACATTAACCTCTTGAAAAATGCTGTAGAAATGTTCGAGAGGACGAACTGACAAGGACGAAGGAGCAAGGAGCACCCACCCACCTGTTCTTTGTATTTACAGAACGAAAAGTTCCTGGCGTGCCCTTGGCCTAAAACTGAAAGTCGTCGATTGAATGTGTGTACTTGTAGAGGCATTGCTTAATATTTGTCTAAAAGTGAGGTGGACATTTTTGCGGAAAACTGGTTAGCAAGCGCAAGGTAATTTCCTACGTTATCGTTTACCTTCAAACCACTTTTACAATAGATAGCCATTTTTGAGTACGCGTTGCCTAATTAAGAGAGTAAAAATGGCAAGTTGAAACAGTCTCGCCTTCACTTCTTACACTCTTTCTTACTTCTTGGTAGCAACACTTCTTACATTAAGAGCCTTTTTAGCTTTCTAGAGTCATTGCACTGTCATTGCCGCACTTTTTAACCTGAGATGCATTACTTCATGCGAGTATTATAATTATAAATGTATACAGTGGAAAAGGCTAGACAAAAATGGAATCCTTTTATGGTCACAAAACACTAAAAAGTGCGAGAGTTTTGACGTAAGAAGACCATTAACGGAATCATTAGTGAGTTCTGCAAAATTGCAGCAGCAGTGTGGCCACCTTTCATTAAAAAAAACTCCGCCTCATATACGCATAGTAATTCGAGCTTTTTAACGGCAACTGACAACATAAACAAACGCTTGTATCTTCACAATGACTGCATCCGTTAAAATTAACTTAATGATTTTAACGTAACGCTACATAGACTTAGCGTTATCTGCCTAGAGCACATTGTAAATTAACAACTCCAGTCAGCGATTTTATGCAAACCCCGCAGTTAGTACTTGTGCTAAGTGTTAGTGGTAATGATCTACCATATTTGTCACCATACGTCATTTGTCAATTACTAAAATAAAAATATAAATTAAATATTTAAAAATAATCGGAACTACTGGTTTTATAGTTTTTCAGCGTCTATTCTAATACAATACAGGGTGATTCATAAGTATGGTCATTAAATTTACGGGTAGTTAGAGCCCATCAAACAGAACTTTGTATAATAAACTATACGTCAAAAATTAATAATAATCCCACAAAAAATGCGTAAACTAACTGACGGTCACTGGAATGAACTTCTATCAACATAAGTTCGCACAGGTGGTTACGATAAGACCCAATTTTGATGTAATGACTAAGCAAAAACCAATTGTTGAGGTATTTCAATCTCATTTGGTGCATTAGGTACTCCCATCTGATTTAGTCAGTGGTTCTCAAAGTTTTCACCAGACCCTAATGTTTTTTTTTCGTAAGCGATTACATGTTAGTACAATGTACTCTACGGAGGTCAGTATACACGCATTTAATTTAATGGCCGTACTTGCGAATTACCTTATTTAGGGTGAGTGGATAACCCACAAAAATTGGAGAGTAGCGAAACGTCATCGTTGTAAAATTTAATGACGCGCCAATACTATATGAAGGTAGCTCCAGTCTTTGCTTTTGTTAACTGTATAGATGCCTGGTGAAACAAAACTATGTTTCCATATAATCACCAAAAACATATATAGACGCTTGGTGTACTGATAGTGAAGTTTCTTATCAACTCATTTGCAAGCGATTATTTTAGTTTTAAGTGTCCAATCATCCAAATCGTGGCCGTCAATAGTCGCTTGAGACCAAATGCAGTCAATTAATGATTTGTGAGGAAATTCCTTGTACTTCAACCCAAATTTTCGCATTTAATTACGAAATCAAATAGATGCAACTTTATTTCATCATCTTATCAGCATTTTTGCGTCCAATATTGGATATAAATCTGCCATCTGTTTTTCCAGGTTTCTCGTTCTTGTGCAATTCATATCCATATTCCTACTATTCGTTTGATATCGGCATACGAGCGCGTATTGGTCTTCCCTTTTCTCTTCCTGCTTCCCATGGTCTCTTTGTAATGATTTTACTGTTCTATCGATTGTCTTTAATTGTAGCCACATGGCCAGCACACTTACATTTTAGATTTGTTATTCTTTTTTATAACATCGGTAACTTTTGTTCTTTGTCCAATCCATTCATGCAAATGCCTATCATTGATCTTTTCATTGCTCGTGTGTCGTTTTCAATTCATTTGTTGTATGTTTCGTGAGGTCCACATTTGTGTTTCATATGAGGGCAATACGCAATGATCGAATATTTTACTCTAAGGTGTTGTGGGATCTTTTTGTTTTTCAATGTATGTGCGAGTTTTCCGACCACAACTGATCCTAATCACGTCCTTTCAATTTTTATGTTTTTATTTCGTTTTCGTATTTGCATAAATGTTATCGCAACTAATGTGCGTTCAATAAGTCTCTAAGTCTTGGGGGCTATGGATTGTAAAAGCGCATGCCTGTACAATCTCAAACGTCATAATTTATTATTTATTGACTTAAATCAAAGTCAACCGACTTCCGGATTGGACCGTGTCATTATTGAGGTCGAAGTTTCGCTCACTTTCGTAAGGGGCTTCATCAGGAGGAAAAGCAAAAGAGCTCGGCAGCTCAACGTGTAATCCACGCCAGAGGCGAAACTCTTCTAACGATCAGAAGGTGAAAGGCGAGAATTTATAGGCAAGTGTCGTCACGGTTGAGTGACAGTGGACGACTCTTTCTGCTAAAGAAGAATGGTGATTTGCAGATAATAGAAGTTTTCATCAAAAAGGATCTTATGGCTGGTATCGCGGTGGTGTTCGGCATTTGCTAATGATGAAACAAGACCCGACTTTAGACAGCGCCGATATTCAGATATACGAGTTTTTACTGAACAGAGTAAAGACCTTTATAAGATGACATAGTGTTTAATTTATCTTTTGGTGAAGGAAACACATGTGAGATTTTGCTTGGGGATTTGAATACTGTTTTAATGTTTTATTTTGAAGAAACTTTTCTTGGTGGATATGTGGAAGAAAGACTTGCTGCCGGCGGATTGGTTTAGGGAGGTTTGGGTGGCCATTGTTTCTAAGAGCTTTCCGAGTATGGTTTAAAAACATGTACATCTAAGAAAGGAAAAGAGCCGTTACTTTCTATCTCCATGGCGAAGTTAATGACTATTGAGGTAGTATAAGAAGACAGGTAAAGTGTCTTTACTATGTGGCCAAATAATAAAGATATCATCAACATATTGGAACCAGACCTTGGGTTTGAATTCTGAAGATTCCAGAGCCACGGTTTCGAAAGCTTCCACGAAGATATTGGCAACGACAGGTGAAAGAGGAGAATCCATGGCCGCACCAGAGATTTGTTTAAAGAACTGGCCTTGTAATAGAAATTAAGTGGAAGAGATGCACTTTTCTATAAGGGCAGGTAGACTTGAAGACTTCTTCCCATTTTGAAATGCTGCAGGCCATCATTTTCAGGAACTGATATATGTAATAACTAGGGATGTCGGCGGGTACCCGGGTACCCGGGTCGACCCGGGTAATAGTGAACCCGGGTATATTTTCAGGACCCGGGTACCCGACTAGTAAATTATGTAATTTATAGAAAGTCGGCCCTTTTCGGAGAAGATGATAAAAACTTAAAACAATAGGAATAAGCTCTAGAAAAACATAACCATGGAGTAATAACCAGAATCGCCCCATCCCATACCACATGTTTCTTGTTTCATATAATAAATTCGCTTCACGGAAATATTCAACCCGTCAATGGTACCAGTACGCGTCAGTATGGGATGAGTAACATAAACATCCTCTGTGTAATTTTGATGCTGCTACGAATTTCGAATAAAAAGTCACGTACTTGAATTTGATAGCACTTGGATGTGTGATAATATTTACAAATAACAAACGACTTGCAGTTTGAATTAGGGAGTAGGTACTATTTCAATTTAGTTCAATTAACAACTAACGGCGTAAAGAAATGTAGCTAGTACCTCAGATGTTCCGATGTACGCAAACATTTTTGCAGAGCCGGATAAAGGGGGGGGGGTTAAGGGGGCTGCAGCCCCGGGCCACCGAATTTCGGGGGCCTCGAAAAGATTCGAAGGTTATAATCTAGTGCGGTTTCTAATCATTTAGATCCCTTAGTACCCGTTGCGTAAATGGGAATGGGGCCTCTAAGCAAATTTAGCCCTGGGCCTCACATATCCTTAATCCTGCTCTGCATTTTTGTTATATATTTCGGGTACCCGGGTACTGTTTTCGGGTACCCGGGTTTGATTTTAGACCGGGTACGACATCCCTAGTAATAACTTTAATAAACGATAGTGGCCTATGTTTAATATCCGTAGGTATAATTAGTTATATTATTATTATCACTACATTATCACATTTTAAACAAATATCAATCTTCTTTGAAAGACGTCGCTTTGAATGACGTTTTATTTAAGGTTAGATGATACAAAAATGGACACAGACATGCGATGTATAATCCATAGCCGCTCAGGACTTCAAGTTTTATGAACACACGTTAGATATATTCTTTGACATTTTCTATTTTATCTAATTTTTAGGACTCCTAAGGCTAGGGTAAAAAGTTTAAGAGACGTTGTGTCACGTCGTCGTAATCCTCTTTAATGTGTATCTGTTGCGTATCTTTTCACTTTTTGTGACTTTTCTAACTTTGATTACAACTTAACACCCCGTAGCCCCAAATATAAAGCCCAAAGGTACTAAATTAAATTTTTCCGCAGTTGATGAATGCAGTTGAAGTTTTAACGTGTTTAAATAGTATTAAACCTAAAGCTACTGGTTGCGACGGTAATAATATATTGATGTTGCACTTGTGTTGTCCTTTTCCATTACCATTTATTACACATATAATTAATACTTGGCTGCTGGAAGGTATTTTTCCAGTTCAATGGAAAAAGGCTTATGTTAAGCTCAGTAGTAAAGTCAGCATGCCAAAAGAGCTAAAAAATCTTATACCTATCAGTATTTTTCCTGCGTTGTCGAAGGCTATGGAAACATTTTCAATAAATATAATATCACACCCTAATAATCTCAATCAGGACGAAGGTTTTCCCCTTTCTTCTATGTGGATACTAATAATTTCTTAGCCCCACCCACCGTCACTCAACCGCGACGGCATTTGCCTATAAATCCTCGCCTTTCATCTTCCGATCGTTAGAAGAATTTCCTTTCTGACGTGGTTTATACGTTGAGTTACCGCGTTTTTGTATCCCTTCCTTTGCAGATGAGTTTCGCCCCTGGCGTGGTTTACACGTTGAGTTACCGTGCTCTTTTGCTTTTCCTCCTGATGAAGCCCCTTACGAAAGTGGGCAAAACTTTGAGTTCTTCGACCTCAATAATGACACGGTCCAATCCTGGAAGTTACTTAATGACAATATCCGTGAAAACCTCCGAAATCATCTACATCGGTAAACATAAATAAAGATTATTTGTGGTGAAAGATTAGAAAAATAATAATGTACAAATCACCATATTTTGGATCGATTTGATCCGTAACTGGTTCACCGCCTTGCTGCGAGGAGCCCGCCTCGTTACTGCGTAATAACGTTGCATGTTTCATCAGTATCATCAGTAGAGACTTTTTCTTGACCTGCAATTTTGTTGACGTACATTTTTTAGGTTCGAATAGCATCACTGTCGTGATGGAATCTAATGAAAAATTCAAACAGCGTGTGATTAGTCGAAATTGTATAGCTTCGAATGCGCCAAAAGTGCTACCGTCGAACATCGCACTTGCGTATTAATCATGCCAGAAGAGGGCACTCATACGTTTCCGGAAAACAAATTATTTTAGAACGCGCTTACTAGAAGTAGTGCTACCAACCGTTATAAATAGTGTAGTAGACAGTCTGCACGTGCTCCTTATAGTCGAGCTCTTCATAGATAGCTTTTTTTTTAAACTTTCGTGCTTTCTGTTGAATACTGCGTTGATATAGCAGGCATAAAAATATGACAAGGGTAGTTGTTTGAAACGATTGGTTTTATATTTACTCTTAACATTAACTTATCGTTTTGAGACTGCCATAGAGCATACACAACTTGATAACAGTTCAATTTCATCTCTAATACCAAATTTATGACTGTTCTAAAATTATTGTTAAGAAACCCATAGTACGGTGTTTTATATTCAGAACAGAAAAATCTAAATTTACAGTTTTTTAGTGTTGTAATTAACAGTCTGGTGTACTCTTGTTATATACTATGATGAGACTATTTTGCCTATCATCTCTCGTTCGATCTCGTAACGCAGATGTGAGCCAAGGGTCTGATATTAGTCGTAAACAATAGGCATGAAAAGCTTGAAAATTGCTGGTATGAAAGGGTAGATTAATTAGGCAATTTTCTCCCACAGACAGTTTTGCAAATTTTTGAAATAATTTCTTCCATAAGTATTTACACCACGAGCCACAAACAAAAGCTATTTAATTATATAGGAGTGCTCATGCTCAACGTTATTAAATCGGAGTATTGGTGTGTGATAAAATACAACCATTAACAAGTGCAAAACACAACCGTTTCTTAATTATCACTTTCATTGTTTCTACAACAAAGGCATTTATTGATAGTACGCTTTGATTCGTTTAAAACATGGTGACAGGTTATCCATATAGTGAAACTAATTACGCGGACATGCTCGATTTGATTATTATATAAAATATTACATAAAATTTATATTATATTTATAAAATATCTACATTTAGATGGCGGGGGGGGGGGGGGGTTCTCATATAATTATTCAGTTATTATATTGTTTAGTCTCCTATTATAAACGCTGCGGAAGTTTAGTTTTCATTAATAATTTGCGTCATATACCGGGTGTTTGGTTAATTAACGTGCAATATTTTGGTATGTTACAGAAGAGATCATTTTCAGTAGACTTTTTTAATAAACGCGTATCGCCGTATCGTGTTAACGTTTGGAAAATGGGAACTATCCGCCAAAGTGAAACCACCGAAACTGCTTGTTTCCATGGCATCGTGTGGACAGGTAGATTGTAATCTGTAAATGTCATTTCGTGATATCTGAAAATGGAGAACTATTGTAATACTGAATATTCAGATATAGTATACTTATATGGACTATGTGAGGGTAATGTGCTGCTATAGTAAGAAAGTATTGATTTTCGTACCTTAATCGCATAACACCTAGTTGCAACATTTTTGCCAACTCTTTACAACGTTTACAAGAAACTGGTACTTTCAGACGGTTTGCGGAAAGTTCTTTCCCCACATTTCGTTCCCGGGATATTTCGTCTCCCCAGGGAGCTGAATTTGTCTCCTAGATTACAGGCTGCTGAAAAACGAGTGCAGCAATCGGAATGCAGTTAGAAAAATGAAAGATATTTTAATTAATTTATTTATTATAATAAACTTATAAAAACTATACCGGATGACAATGAAACTACTACCCACGGCGGCATTTCGAAACGGCTTGAGATAGAAATATGCAATTCGGTATGTCGATAGGGTTGAAAATACTTGTCAAAATTCAATAGTTTTTAAAAACCATAGCAACCTCTGTCCCGGCTGCATATACGTAATCTGCAGACGCATAAGGTATAACCCATCACATCGTTTCTTCCGAAGTCGTACAGCCAATCAAAACAGAAGTAAACTGCAGACGTGTTGAATTATAATACGTCTGCACTTTACGCAAGCACCGTGACCACTATCTTTTCTTATTTATTGTATCTTGAGTAGATAAATAGAGACTATTATTATTATTGTGTGTTTTCTTGAAATGTTCGGTTCATTCCGATTAAACGAAGCTTTGGTCAGGTCTAATTAGATTCTATTATTTAACTTTGAAATAAGAATTTTCTCGCGTTACTGCATGTTTGTAACATGACTGCTTTTCGGCCAAATTTCGAGTTACCAGCGATCACTATGCAAAAAGAAATAATGTGTACAACACGTATGAAGGCAACTTTTTTTACTTATTTGCTTGATACATTCGGACTTCGCCATCGTTAATAAAACTGCAAATTCGTGAAAAAGTATGATTTTTATAATTAGTTGTACAATATACTATTGTACAACTGTCACTAAAAATCAGCAAAATTATTTTTCTGGACTAAATGTAACTTTTATTAATTTGAGTATAATATAGCAAATCGTGGTAGACATTTTTCAAAATAATCATGGTGGTTTTGACATTTGATTAAAATACAGAAAACCTTACTATTTTTTTTTAAATAACGAGCTGTCGAACAACTGAAAATTATTGATTTTCATTAGTTACCTGACAAATAGTTTACTAAGTAGTATTTTTAACACAGGTTAAAAGTGTTTACTTTTAAGGTGCTCTCTCATAATATTTAATTTTGACGTATATAAGTGTAGTTAGCTGGAACAGAAATGTCAATTTTAATGACAGTTGTACAAAAAGTGATTTTTTTGCCGGAGTGGTAGTTTTACTAGGGTAAAAATTACTTTATGTTAGACTGAGTTATAAAATAGTGCTTTATTAGATAGTTTTGTGTTTATAAAGTAGCTCTTTATTTCACTCTACAGAAGAAACTGCGTGTTGCTATGGAAATGAATAAATAAAACGGCCAGATTAAATTCATTTGTAGTTTTTGCAATACATAATGTAAATTTAATTATTTTTATATTTGTGGAAAAAATAACATTTACTTCTTGCGATAAAATTTTTCGTTCGTAAAATTACTATGACACTGCTCGTGGTCAAATCTTCATCCCCCGAAAAGAAACTATACTTTTATCTTTTGGGGACAAATATACTATTTACGTATAGTAATGTCACAATGTGGTTATTATAACATCGAAAACAGTTCGATAATGGAGTATATCAAAGCACAGTTTTTGTATTGTTATTTTCATATCAAAAACATTGAAACGGCCTACCTTGTTTCAGCCAACTGACAGATTGTCATATTTATGAAATGTTATAATTAAAAGTTTTCGATTATTTTTGTGGAAAGTAAATAACATTAGTGTATTATCCTCGTTTAATAATAGTATATTAAAATACAAGTTGCAGAAGGCATCTATTCAAGCACGAATTTGAAATTCCGAAACGAGCCGCATGGCTGCGAGTTGATGAACAAATGAGTGCTTGAAGGACCTTCTGCAACGAGTGTTTTATACTATTTTTTCTATTGTGCCGCTTTATACCATTTTATAAATTAAAAATAAAAATGTTTTCTATTTTGCATTTAGAGTAACTCCATTCTAGCACCCGAATGACGTCATTCTATAGCGACTTATTCTAACACTTAAATGACGTTATTTGGTTGCTAGAATGGAGTTATTCTAAACGCAAAATAGAAACAAAATTATTGCAGCTCTCGTTCTATTGGAGCACTCCTCGTTACTCACCTCGTGCCCCAACCCACTCGTGCTACAATGGGCCCTCTTATTAAACTAGTATAATAATATGCTACTCCTACGACAGTGCAGAAAGTACTTACTTTCTGCACTCTCATGTAAGAATGCACGCTTCTTGGACTAACTCTTAACATCGATGTTAAAAATAATTCACTTAGGACAGTGGTCCAATAAATAGTTATTTTTGTATTTAGAACCCAATAGTGTATTGTACAACTAGTTATGAAAGTCATACTGTTTTTCACGAATTTGCAAATGAGTAAAACAAGTTGCTTTCATATGTGTTGTTCACGTTATTTTTTGCGTAGTGATCTTTGTAACTCAAAATTTGGTCGAAAGGGACTTCGGACTTCAACAACTGGACGTTTTAGAACGTAAAAGTATTTTGCGTCCTGTTGTGTGTGTCTGTATTGTGTGTACGAAAATGAATCGCTTCATACATTGAAAACAAAATGAAATAGTCACCTTTTTTACTGTTTTCGAAAAATTACATTTTGTAAGCGCTAAATTTGGTTAGATACAGGTTGTATTTGTATATCTACCGGCATTTTTTCGGTCTGTAAACTTTGGTTGGTTGAAATATAAACATGCGAAGCTAACCTCAACTACTTCTTATTAGTTAGATTTAATCTAACAGTTGTGTCGTTTACAAATTTTTACTCGTAGCCTTCTGGGAGCATACTTTCCATATTTAAGCAATTTATAGTAATTTTAGCCGGCACTTTAAATAGTCTTTTCACGAACTAACAACTAGTTCTTTGACTACGCGGAAAACAAGATATAGCATGTCAAAGCGCAACCACTGAGTAAACTGCAGACGTCTAATGCCCCTCTGTGTCTGCACTTTACATAAACGTTCATTGGCTCCATATTAATCAATTACCGATTGTAGCCGAACAGTTGTCATAATACCTTATGCGTCTGCAGATTACGTATATGCGTCCCGGCTCACTCCGTTTTTCCGTAAAATACAAACAAATAGGAATTACGGCATAATTTTAAGCGGCTCTATTTCAAAAACTTAATTTTAGACATGAGGTATGTTAGACAAAAGTTATTTAGAATTGTTCAGAGAGTCATAAAAAAAGAAAATATATAGGGTGTCCCATTTAAAATAACAAAGTCAAGGTCATTTCCGGTGAAACCGGAAACGACATTCAATTGATTTTATGTTAGAATTGTTCACAATTTTCAACCCTATCGACATACCGAATTGCATATTTCTATCTCAAGCCGTTTCGAAATTCCGCCGTGTGTAGTAGTTTCATTGTCACCAGGTATACAGTATGACCTCGGCTTGAGTTTACAAGAGGGAATTAAATTTTATTTTTAGTTTTACATAAAAATGTTAATAGGAATTATAATTCCTGCTTGGTTTGTAGAGAATTTTAAGAAAATTTTCAGTTTTTCAAAAACAAGTCGGGTTTGACAGTAAAGCAATAACTATTTTCTTTTCCGGTAAACTACCCTTTTTGTTCATGATACGCAAAATATTACTAAGAAAAATTCTGTCCAGAATAAGAACCTCATAGTTTTGTAAAGAACTGAAGAAGAGAAAAAATAGTTTCTTCAGTATATAACACAACAGACACAACACGTCAGAAGAATAGAACAGAACATTGGAAACATTTTCGCAACAAATACAACATGATTTTTACGAGCTATAGAAAGAAATGTGGAGAATGATCAAAGGGCAAAAGCACGAATTACCAACACCGGAAGTAGTAGGAGATGAGGAAACAAATATAGAACAAAAATATGTAGAAGAAGCACTCGAGATACTGAAAAACAGAAAATCAGCAGTAAAGGGACATGCCGTACGAGCTCTTGCAATATGGAGGACCAGCTGTAACACATCAACTAACTGAACTCTCAAAGAAAGTTATAAGACATTGTAAAATGAATGAAGATGAAGTATTTTGCTATTAACGTTTAAAAAAGGAAACCCAAGGTTTCCAGGAACGTATCGTGGTATTTAAAAAAATATACAGGGTGTCTAAAAAAGAATGGGACATCGATTAGTCATAGATTCCTTACGTTATAATAAATCGATTAAACCTAATATACCTTAGTACAAAGTCCCTTCAGTAAGAAGTTATATGCCCTTGAAGTTCAATTTTTTATTTATTATTTTTTTGTTAATTTCCACAAATGTAGAGATATCGATTTGAATTTTGGTTTACATGCTTACTATTATGTATTGCACTAATATATTTTTTTTCATGTATTAGACTTGTTATCAGTAACGTTTTTTGAAATTTTAGGTTATTATCTGAAAGAAAATTAAAAAGATAATAACCTAAAATTAAAAAAAATATTACAGATAACGAAGTTAGAGCAAAAAAAAATTTAGAAAGATAGGTAAAGTGCCCTTTAGAGTCAAGTCTAGTTTATGACATTTTTCTTATTAGTGCAGTATATAATAGTGCGCATGTATACCAAAATTCAAATCAATATCTCTACATTTGTGGAATTTAACAAACAAATAAGAAATAAAAAATTAAACTTCAAGGCTCTCTAACTTCTTACTGAAGGGAATTTGTACCAAGGTGTATTGGGTTTAATCGATTTATTATGACGTAAGGAATCTATGACTAATCGGTGTCCCATTATTTTTGGGACACCCTATATATAACTAATATGATCAACTCTAACATAACACTAACAAAGGAAGAACACGGATTAAGGAGTGGCAGATCATTTTTACAGATGCCATTGTTGTTATAAGACAGTTAAAAGAAAAATGCTAGAATATAACAGACTTGTGCTTCGTCGATATAAAAAATGCCTTTGACAGAGTAAATTACATCATTCACCTGTTGTACAATAGAAATGTACCCGTAGATATAGACAAATTGAAGACATTTATTACTACAACAGAATGGAGGCAAGAAGAGAAGGACAATTAACAGATCCAATAGAAGCTGGTACAGGAATAAGACCAGGAGGCTTACTAAGCCGCTAAGCCCCCTTCTTTTCAATCTGATAATGGTTGAGTTTGTTGTAAGAGTAAAGCTAATGGGAGGATACCAGATGGGCTGTAACAATTGAAATTTAATATTATGCGGATGACGCAGTACTGATAGCCTGCAACGAAGACGGCATTCAAAGAATGCTGTATCTATTTAGTACAACTGCTAAATAGTTTAACAATTTCACCAGAAAAAGCAAAAAGCATGGTTATCTCCACCGAACCAATGATGTGCAAGTTGGAAGGAGACGGAGAAATAATTGAGTTTAATTATCTGCGCATCACACTATCTAACCCTGACAATTTAGAAAAAGAGCAGGTAACAAAGGCTTGTGCGATAAAATATGGAGGAACAGAAACAACATGTGGAAGGATGCTAAAACCCGAACTTACAAAACTCATGAGGCGAATCATGACATTCGAGATTTCTTAAGACCCTTCTTTCAGAGTCGCTAGATGACGAAAAACACGTTTTCTCAATTCCGCTTTTCTGTTGGTGTTGTAGCTCAAAAAGTATTTTTTTGAAGAAGACGATATTTTGCAAGCGGATTATACGTCTACCTGGCTCGAAACCGAATATACTTCCGTCAAATATATACAGGGTCAACACGTTTAAAATATAATGTTGTCTATTTTTATTTTAACGCAGGAATCGATAAAACTAATCATTTACATATAGCTCAGGTTTTTACCGTTGATGGAAATGGGACCCAACGTATACAGGGTGAATATCGTAAAAGATGTAAAAGAAAAACGATCGCTGCGCACTCCATCCATCGCAAGGGACAGAAATGAGCAACTATGGCCGTGGAGCCTAGCTAGCGCGGATGGAAAAATGTGTTACTGTGTACCTCTTACCGCAGTATTGCAGATAGCATTACATTGATCGATGCGTGCCGTACTTGCGAGGGAAGGTCCGTGTAAAGCAGATTTTTCTCTTTTAATCGAATCTCTATCTCCTATTCACACTGCATAATATGCAGGTAATAATGAGAAGCAATACAGAAGTTCCACATTTCTAGCTATAAAATGAATGGCAATAAACTTAAGTGCTTTTAGATAAAACTCACACGCCAGGTGAATATACATTCTTTTATTCTAAATTCTGTAACCGTAAAGGCCGCAGAATGTTATGTGGCAACTCGAAGTTCTGCGCCGTAATCTTAAGCTGACAGGCATCTTTCTGGAAGAAAGGTCAGAAAAGAATGGCAGAGGTATGCAGTCTTCGGCCAAGGTTGGCCGTCTGATTTAGAACACCGTAGATTGTCTTACGAAAAAAATATTAAACAAACGCTCTAGAAACTGTGTAGCTTTTCTTGGGAACCAGCGATTTAGGAATTGGTATTTTCAACATTTCGGTATATCATTTTACGCGTTTTCAAGAATGTTGAAATCGCCGTATAACCGAAGGTTTAAATGTGGGTCATTTTTCCAGTCACGTTCCATTTACTTCTGGTCCTTCCTGTGGCCATCTAATTGTTGCAAAACGGTTTTCCACTTGTTCGCTGCGGACTGTGACCAAATGTGGAACGAAGCACGTAATAAATAAATAATGGCCGCCGCTGAGCGTTATGTAGGTTAGCTGAGGAGATTCGCAATGTTAGATGGAACCGATAAATATACGGCAGTGAAAGTATTCTGATTACGCCATCCAGATCAGCCTGACTTAACCAAGAAGAGGTCGGTCGACTCCAAACGCCTCTTTTGCACCGGTACACGTTCACTTGTTATTCTGTTGTAATGTGTAATTCTCGGAGTAATTAACGAATAACGCCCTTGTTCAATTACGCAAGCGCGGACGGCACCTCAATTTGCATAAAAATCCGGGCGCTCCTCTAAGTCGACAACAGTTATCAGCATTTTTAAAATTGCCTCTAGAAGAAATATCGGCGGGATTGAAAATGTGAAGCATTCGCTAATTAATCCACATTAGAGCTGTCTCGATGGATTTGTAAATGGAACCTTGTAATTTGAGATTTATACAGCTTGTGAAGGAACTCCCATTCCAACAAATGTTTTTTGCATCTTTATCTTACAAATCTAGATAATCTGTATGTCTTCTTGCTTATATCCATTTTTCTACATCATTTTTTATGGATGTGAAGCTTTCTAAATGCAAAAACTTTTCTCAAGTTTAACCAAACCGTTTTTCAGGTTTACAATTTGTTGACGTTAAAGAAAGGTTTTCTGGATACGTGTAACAAATTTAATAAACTAGTCTGGCTATGTACAGTCTTGTTCAACACACCAAAATAAGAAAGAATATTCAATGTTTCTAAAATGTTGGTTCTTATAGTGGGGCAACATTTCGACTTATTTTTATTAATATTCCTATCTTAGTTGCATTACAATCTTCAATCCCAGTGCATGCCATACGAGGTATGTAAATGAAGTGATGAGACTGGCAACGTATCGTTCAATCTGGCAACACTGGCGACGCGGGACTTGGAGGGGCGGTAGGTGAACATGCAGTGTTGACAGGTGTGGTGAAATTTCACCACATGTGCTGATTTAAAATCATAAGTGGTGATTGGTGAAAGCTTTTTAAAAATTTAAAGAATGGTGATTTTTCTATGTAGATGCTGCCGTTACTGTACACTCAGCTCATAAAGTAATGTCTTAAGCTGTATGTTAGTAACCTGCTTACATGATGCTTACTGCCTGAGTTCAGCGGTAATAAATAGGAGAGTGCATAACACGATTATAAACTGAGACATTATTTTACGAGTTGATTTTACAACAAAGTACAGTCGTGTGCATATAAAAGTGGAAAGTCATTTTGTAAATACAAACTGATTATATTTTAATTAATATCAAACTGACTATTTGTGAGGGGGTTTCTGTTTAAATCTTATACATAGTTATGGCACATAAAACCTGAATTACTATTTGTCAAAATTTCTTAAAAAATAAAATGGACGTAGCTGAAAACAAAGTAAAAATGAACGTTGCCCCACTTTATAATAAGTAAAAGATGTTTGGATGATTCGGAGAATAATACTTCTGTAGGAGATTGTTAGCCAAAAAGTTTATTAAAAACCGGTTGTGTTGTTGTTCCTTGTGGTTCAAACGTCACATAATAATTGTTAACAAATTAATTTACGTTTCGCCACTTTAGGTGGCTTCTTCAGAAATAATTGAGTTGCATTTCAACAAGATCGCTTCCAAAAAGGTTTATATTAAAAATTTACAAATTGGCATGTGACTTAATAAAGCCACAATGCAAGTAGGTATCGTCTAAGTAGACAAAAAGATGAAGAGTTTTACGCAATCATTAATGATTATATATTAACGGTTAAACAGTCAGAATAATTAAAACATTTAAATTTTTTATAAAACAAATAAAATGCAACTTGCTTTGATGAAGCAAGCTGCCAGCTAATCTGTTAACAATTATTATGTGACGTTTGAACCAGAAGGAGCAACAGCACAACCTGTTTTTTAATAAACTTTTTGGCTAACAATCTCCTACAGAAGTATTGTTGTCCCACTTTTATATGTACACGACTGTACATCACGCATCATATAACGATGAATCCCATCTCATTTTAAATTTTTATTTTTTAATGTAAACTCCACTTTCAATTTTTTTAAACAAATGGGTGAGGTATTTTAGTAACAAAACAATATTAAGATAAATATACCTAGCACGGTCGGTATACATTATACAGGGTGAATGAGACCACCCGTATCAGTATTTTTTTTAAAGAACGGTGAGTCGTAGAGAGTAGGGATAAAAACATTTATTATAAAAATCATACTAAAGAATCGAATGGTGATATTATTATTTCTCGAGAAAGTCAGCATCACGAGTAGTTTTGTCCACAATGTTCAGAACTCCAAAATTTTAAATGGCACCATATCTAAGCCGAAAAACGTATTGTTGAAAAGATCGTTAAAAAAGAAGAAAGTTTTGTAGGAAAAATTATTTTACTACTACCACCCCTTTTAAGTAATATTCGATTAAAGTTATTAAATTTGAAATTCGTTGTTAACAAACAAAATTGAAAAGTCGGCTTTTAAAATCTAGTTACCGAATTAAACAATGTTACACACACGTTTTAATGTCAATAATTCCATTTGATGTATTAATCTACACTTGTAACATTGTTTAATTCGGTAACTAGATTTTAAAAGCCGACTTTTCAATTTTGTTTGTTAAACAACGAATTTCAAATTTAATAACTTTAATCGAATATTACTTAAAAGGGGTGGTAGTAGTAAAATAATTTTTCCTACAAAACTTTATTCTTTTTTAACGATCTTTTCAACAATACGTTTTTCGACTTATGGTGCCGTTTAAAATTTTGGAGTTCTGAACATTGTGGACAAAACTACTCGTGATGCTGACTTTTTCGAGAAATAATAATATCACCATTCGATTATTTAGTTTGACTTTTACAATAATTTTTTTTATCCCAACTCTCTACGACTCACCGTTCTTTAAAAAAAATACTGATACGGGTGGTCTCATTCACCCTGTATACTACTTTTATTAATAATACTTATGGATTCTGTTAAATTGGCTACTGTGTAAGTATTTTTCCATATATATAGTGTAGTTATCGTATTTTATATACATACTAAAAACATTTACAAAAGGCGTTAAACGGCTGTAACCGACCAGCTGAAGGCTATTCCAGTATCCGAGTTCCAGCACTGCTACGAGGATTGGAAGAACCGTCTTCGGCGCTGTGTGATTTCCCAAGGAAGTTATTTTGAGGGAGACAATATTGAATTGCAATTCTATTCGAATAAAAAGATTGAAAAAAATCAGTCTCATTACCTAATTTACACGCCTCGTTTAAGTTACCCATTGTTTTCACCTTAAACATAAGTTAACAAAATCGCTTTTGATTTCATAACTGACAATTCGATATTTTATGATTTTTTTTCCCGAAAACCCGTTGCAGATATGGACTAGCAACAACTGGGATATTTACGTGTATTCAAGTTTACTGAAGTAATATAATTTTTCCATTATCACGTTTTTAAAAAGTGTAATTACATACTTATAAAAATATATATACAAAAATATGACGTGCTGTTCCCTTAATGACAAATCTGTGATGTTGATATTTCAATGAAAATTTGCGGGCACACTGACCTATATAGATAAGTAGTATATACGTATATAAAATTATAATTCTCTATCCAATCTATCCTGGAAGTTATCAGCGAAAAATGATTCGTTTTAATGTTGAGCATATGTAGGTACTACGTGCAAGTTTTTTTTTAAATTTAGCCATTGTTATAAATTTTTCAATCCTAATGACTGCAATTTTATTATTAATTTTATTTGTCATTTATTTTTAATGGCGCAGATGGTGAACTTTGCCGCTGCTAATGTTATTAGACATAAATTTATACATTTTTTACTATATTTTTCGTACTTCTCATCCACGAATACATAATTATTCCATTTGTTCGTGTTAACGAGCCTAAATATGTTCTCGTTGTACGGTATTGGTTAATGCAACAAAAACGCATTAATAAAACATTACTCGATTTATATTACTGTGCGTCTGTTGTAATTGAAAATAGAAAAAAAATAATAAAATAAGTAGTAGTCATGTTATCGATTAAATTGAAAAAATTGTAGTAGTAAGCAATAAAACCGTTTGGGTGGTTGAGTGGGCAAGGGTCCAGCTTAACACCCAGGTGACGTGGGTTCAAATCTGGCCTCATTAGTTAAGTTAGCTTTAAGTTAGATTAAAATGTATTTTATCTCTAATATGCACCTGAAAAATCTTATGTGATGGATCGTAGATTTTGTTATATAAAATCGGTTACAGGAACATGTCAGGTTGGCCAGTGGTATATATATTCCCCTCGTCGCAAATTCGCCAGACGCTGATAATGGAGGTGTGCAAGTCTGGACAGGTTTGAATCCCTAGACAATAACATCCGGTTTATCTGATTTCCAGACAACAATGACTTCATTGGTCAATTTTTTTTACCAGCCTTGCACATTTTCGAACAATGGGCTTTATTGTTCAATTGGTAGACAATAACATTCGGCTAGACACCTACATCTGCAGGTCTTGACAAGTCTGCATTCCCAGACGATGACTCAGGAAAATTCTGATAAGCGTAGGCATTGTCGTGCCGTAGCGGCATTCCTTTTCGCAGTCGTTCACGGCGTTTGATCTTGATTGAGTCCCACAATTTGGTCCGAAGGTCGCATTAATACGTATTGTTGATGGTACAACCATTGTCAAGTAGGTCGATAAGCAAGACGACGCGACAGAAAACGGAGAGTATCACTTTGCTTGCAGGCGGTTTCTTTTTGAACTTCTTTGGAGGCGGAGAGTTGCAGTGACGCCATTTCATGCTGGCTTGTTTGCTGACAGGCTCCTAGTGGTGAACCCAACTTTCGTTCATAGTGACGGTTCTGTCAAAAAAGTTGTCAGAATCCTGTCTGTGCAACGGTGTCAAAATTCGGGGCACGAATCAGTCCAATCGATCTAATGAATTTCTCGTCAATATTTACACTCTTGGCTACCGTTTTAACAGTAATTCGCTTATCTTCCTTTACTAACTTCTCTACTTTAACCACAATTTCGGAATTCGGTGCCGTTATAGGTATTTCAGTTCTTGCATTCTCTTCGAGACTTCTCTGACACGCTAAAACTTATTATCTCATCGACGGACGGTCGATTCTGATGGGAGAGCATTCAGTAAACTGTTGTCAACCGTTTAGCTAGCTGTGTTAGTAAAATGAACACTCTCCCTACTCAAGAATTGTATCGCTGTCCGGTGTTCAATTTTCTCTATCACAGCACACTACTAAATCGATTTTAAAATATGAAGTTTTGTACTAATCGGGACGAAACTATCCAAACTGACTTGCGATAAGATACGGAATGACAGGTAAATATTCATGCAGTATTTTTTCCGACACGCCATAAGTAATTTTTTGTTTTGTAAAGGTATAAAAATGTCAAGTGCCCACTTGCTAAGTAGACGTTATATGAAATTATACAGGGTGTCCGGAAATGGCGTGTACAACGGAAGACCACAAGTTCCTTCGCCCAAAATATGATGATTAACTCAACTTACCTATATGCAAAGTTGCTTAGTTTAGCCGCTAGAGGGCTTTAAAGATGATAAGCTTTTTAAAAAAATTTCAAATAAATCGAAAAATCTGATAGATTTTATTCATTTTTTGGCCATGCGTTTGTACCAGTAAACTACAGCTTTTTGTGGAATAAATCCTAATTTCGAAAATTACAGGGTGTTTAAAAACTGCGTCACAATAAATTATCCATCCATATTTTTTTAACCCCCTGTATAGTTACTTTAATTTAGAAGCTATTTCCCCCTTACAAAAGTTGGGTAAACGGTCTAGCCACAAAAAATATTTTCTAAATCCCTACAAGCCTGATTCAGTAATATATTGTAACTGAAACACTAGGCTTGTAGGGATTTAGAAAATATTTTTTGTGGCTAAACCGTTTACCCACCTAAAATTTTGTAAGAGAGGAAATAGCTTCTAAATTAAAGTAACTATTTAGAAAAAAAATGGTAGTGATTATACAGGGGGTTGAAAAATTAAAAAAAGTTTTAATTAAATTTCTTTAAAGCCCTCTAGTGGCTAAACTAAGCAACTTTGTATATAGGTAAGTTGAGTTAAATTATCATATTTTGGACCAAAGGAACTTGTGGTCTTGTACACGCCATTTCCAGACACCCTGTATAACCACCTGTTTAATGGTTGTGTACAGTGATGATTCTAACTTAAAAGAGACTATTCATTTAAACCGCGAAACGAACACGTTCGAAATTATGTACGTTTTCTAGCAACATTGATTTACTTACTTAATTGAAAATTGAACCGAAGTCCTAATGCACATTTTCGATGTTAACGTCATGCTCTAATTAGTGTTCGTATTTAGTTTTGGCCATGAGATTTCACTACCAAATCCATTCAAAGTTTCTCTCTTTTTAATGAGGTTGGTGGATTTGTTCATTACTCGATTAAAGGTTGGGTAAAACCTAGTGAATTGTATACATCAAGGTGATTGCCGGTTTTAAGAACGTTATAACTTTGATGTGTGAAGCATGTGGAAACCGTTTTACGGAACGTGGAAATCAGGAAGCTCATCAAAACTCAGAAATTTGGATAACTGAGCGAAGTGCTTCCGTAAAATACAGAAAACTGCAATTATTGTGAGTCATCTTGATTTAGCATAAATTAAATTTGCATATTTTGCCTAGCGCTGGAATCAGCCGATTTGATTATCCGACTTGGTTATTTACGGATTGAAATTGTAAACTTTCTACGATTTTTAAAAGGACACATTTTCGTTTACATAAAGTGCAAAATTTTACTATTTTTTATACGTAAGTACTTAGATTCAATAGTATATCTGGTTTACTTAAAGCTGCATTTTTATTCGTGTTTGTACACAAAACTGCATTTTTTCCCTAAAACGGTTTACTTAACCAAAATGGTATAAGCTAATTTATTACCACATCTAAAATTTTCGTTAAATATCCATTAAACATACTTCTTTGGCTTCTTTGGCATGGCATCAAAGTAATTTTTACAGTACTTCAAAAACCCTTTGGTAGTAGGACTCTAACCTGGCTTTGCAGGGTTGGTTATGGAGTGCGAGGTAACAAATGTAAATTTTGTAAAAATAAGAAGAAAGGAGGAACTAACCATGTTTTGTATGCGGATAATGACAAGCCGATCAAAGAAGTAAGCGATTCAAGACCAAGCGTTAAAATTGGGAAGATCTCTCCGTATATAATACTAAGTGGCCCAGAAAATTTGAAACGAACAGAAAATATGTCCATTAATTATTACATGAAAACATTACGACAGAGTTGAAAAATGATTTGTAACTGAAATTCACTAAAGCTTCCATAATTCACATAGTGAAGCCTAAACATTGGAATAGGGTCATCCAAACACGACACATACCGATACAAGCATGTCCTTCCACCACATTTCCCAGGAGTAATGCTATCGGAGCAGCAACTGACTTTACTCTCGGAGCACATTACATTTCGGGAGCGCTATATTTGCGAATATTACGATGAGCTCGCGAGTTTACAGCAGTCTCAGATGCAACATCTTGAGCGCTCGCGTCACATTGAAACTGCTATATTGCCGATTCTGCAGCGATAGCGATTTCGCCCTTAATCCCCATACAAGTTCGAGCTTCGTTTCGGAGAACCCTCAGCAGCTGCTAGCTGCTTGGTGGTAATGATACAAGAGAGTGTATTGACATATAACTCGTGTTATGCTGACATACTGTTTGGATATCGTTTTACATGTTTTAAGCGGCATCTAATAGCGAATTCCGGATGTCATTACTCGGATCTTCTTATATTATAACGGTAGGATAGACGAAAACATATATTTTCAATTACAGGATAGTTACTTTTTTCTAATAACAAGATAGGCTGTTGACGGCTTGGAGGCTCGAGTCCTGAATCTGCAAGGAGCAGCCGCCACTAGTTCTGCACCATCATTTTCAACGGTTAAAACTTAGGCTGTGGACTTCAGCTATGTCCTTACGAGCACAGAGTACACGGCTACTTCTTAAGAAATGGATTGAAGTTTGTTGAAATGGCTGAGTGCGTATTTCGAAACAGGGAACACATCACATATTATGTACTAAGTTTTGGGCATAAGACAGCCGTGTGTGAAATGGATGCCTCGATTGCTCACACCAGAGCAAAAACTCAATAGTTTGGCCATCTCCAGAGCAGTGTTTGTTATTGTTCAAGTCAGGGTTGGTACGTTTAAAACAAATTGTTTTAAACAATTGTTTGAAACTGCCATGTCTTAAACATTTTTTTCTGAATTGTTGTCCTTTCCGGAAGCATTTTACGTTGAGACACGCCATGTAGTTGTCTTGGAAAAGAAACCCGAGGCAGGTTCCCGTTGTTTTCCTCGGGGATTTTCTGTCGAGGTTGACTCCTTTAACCGAGGAAGTAAGTGTACAGAAAATAGAGCCCCTAGCTCCAGAAAAGTTTTAATAGTCGGAAGTAAGTCGACCAAAAGAGGTCAGATAGTACAGATTAAAGAGAAGGGACCAGGTCCAAGACTAGTTGAAGATAGAGTACAGATTCAGCGGGATACGTTGGAATTGCCAATTCTTTTACTCACAAGGTGTGAGCCCCTGATGGCCTGATGATGTGCTAATTAGAGTAAACCAAATAGCAGGAGTTAAATTTTAGCGTCAAGAAAGGGAACCTTGGCCATGTTAACAGCGGAAAGAGGTAAGACATATTTCTGTTGATGATGTAAGACAAAGTTGAAGAAAAAATATCGGTAGGAAGGCGAAGGGTATATTATCGAAAAGAACTTCAGAAAATGGTCTGATTGCATTTCTCTTCAACGGTTTCCATAACATGTCACTAATGCGCTTGTTAGAGTTGAACCTTTTACAATTGTCCAACTATAATTACGTTGTTTTGAAATAGAAACGTAGCATCACTTCTGTCCAACACCTTCTTCTTCTTCTTCTTCTTCTTCTGGTGGGGCTTGTTGTAAGCTGTGTCAAAAATTTTAAAAGATTACAAATTCTACGGAAACCGTACAAAATAGACCGTTAGTTCAAGAGACACAGTTTCTCTAGAATTGTAAGCTGAATTAAAAAATGTAATAATATACGGGTGTTAGGAGGAGTTAATAAGAAAAATAATAATAATAATAATAATTTATTGTGCCAATTACAGAACAGTAATTCCATTTACAATTGACACATTAATAAACTCACTGAAATGCAAAAATAAACATACCTAATTTTACAAAAACCTGATGTGACGGAAATTGAAAATTGAAAAATTAAACCACTAAAAAGAGAAGTCTACCAATTATGAGTGTACATTCATGTTGGGGAGGACTGCGAACGTACATAGACATATAATATACACAATAAATAATTTATAGTTCTCTATACGCCACCGATTTAATCATATTCCGTTTCATATGAAAAATATCAATATGGGATGATATTCTGTTTGCCACAGAGCACATTCTATACAAAGGAGAACTGATTGAACTATTAGATACAGGAGTAGGTAAATAAAAGACTTCACTACTACGTCTGATTACAGCTGGAACACGGAGGGGAATTCGTGCCAACATGGTAGGATTGATTTCAAGTCCATTGAGTATTTTATATATTTGAAATAATGAAGCTACCTGTCGACGTTTATAGAGTGAATGCCTTTTATATAAGTTCAAAAGATTAATATATGGTTCAAATTTAGGATATACACCGGTTGCTCTAAAATGAATGTACCGCATAAAACGTTTTTGAATTTTTTCAATCATGTTATTTAATTTGGAGTAAAAAGGACTCCACACTACAGAGGCATACTCCAATACAGGAAGTAAAAACGCAGAGTATAATCGCCATAGCACTGAAACAGTTTTAAAATCTTTAGTATTTCTTACAAGAAAACCGTACACTCGATATGCCTTTTGAACCATTGACTCAATATGTTTATGAAATGTTAGTTTGCAATCAAATACAACTCCCAAGTCACGCTTTTGATCAACTTTGCCAATTTCTTGACCGTTAATTTTATACTGATGTACTATTGGTGTTTTCCTTCTAGTAAAAGTAAGACTGGTGCATTTTTGAATATTTAAACGTAAATTATTTTTCTGGCACCAATTGTAAACCTCATTTAAAACATTTTGTAATTGAAAGCAATCATTTAATGACGTTACCTCTTTATAGATCTTAAGATCATCTGCAAACATTAAGGTATGACAATTATCCTTCGGAATACATAAAATATAATTCACAAAGATAAGAAAAAATAGAGGCCCCAGGTTAGTACCTTGAGGTACTCCACATTTAACATTAAATTCAATAGAACTTTCCAATTCATAAGTTACAAATTGAGATCGACCTGCAAGGTACGAACGAAGAAATTCAATTAAATTGCTGTGAAAACCAAATAGTTCAAATTTCTTTAACAATATGTTATGATCCACTAGGTCAAAGGCCTTAGAGAAATCAGTAAAGATAACGTCAACTTGGGATTTGATATTAATTATTTCGGAGACATCCTGAGTGAATTGAATTAAATTGGAAGTTGTAGACCTAGCCGGTATAAAGCCATGTTGATCTAATGAAATTTTAGGTTGCACAAACTGTAATATCTTTTTATACAATATGGTTTCGAAGATTTTAGCAAATGAATTTATTATAGTCACTGGTCTATAATTACAAATATCCGATTTATCGCCTGCTTTATAAATGGGACACATTTTACCAATTTTCCATTTATTTGGAAAAATTTTAGTTTTTAAGCTTAAGTTAAATATGTGTTGAAGAGGTAGTAATAGATATTCAGCACAGCCTTTGATTATATAAATAGGTATATTATCATGTCCACAGGATAAAAAATAGGAACAAAAACAAAAGAAACCCATTTTAGAGGTATTCAACTGGAAAATCACCTATCTCACATCAATACACATTAAAAATGTAACAAAAATGTAAAGTTTGAAAAAAAACGTTAGAACCGTTTTTGAAAAAATTGAAAAAAACTGAAAAATCACAAGAGTAAACACCATACTTCCGGTTTTGCGATATTCTTCAAAAGCTTGCTGTCGCATCTAGATAGTACACAAAACTTATATATGAAGTTTCAACGCCATATCTGTTTTCGTTTTTGAGATGTTCTGGTCACAGACAGACAGACACACAGACCCACAGACAGCCAGACCAATGAACAAAAACATGTTTTTTGGGTTCAGGGGACTCTAAAACGTGAAGATCTGTTGAAAACTTAATTTCGAATTTTTGGGGCGAATCAAATACTTCCTTTAAAAAGGAAGTAAGAATTATTTGTAATAATGACATATTTATTTGTAACAAGTGTACGTGAAGATACAGTCTCGACCAAAAAACCGGGACACTTTTTCGACCTAATTCTCAAAATGCGTTAACATGAGCAATTATTCTTGCTTTATCCGTATTTCCAAAGTGTCGGCATTTTTCAGAATTGAATAATGACTTTTGATGACATTTATTGATTAGAATAATTGTCAGTGTCAGCAATTGTTTTCACATTTTGAGAATTAGGTCAACAAAAGCGTCCCGTTTTTTGGCCGCGACTGTATAAACTGCAATTAAATTAAGAAAAAAAAATTCCAGTGCCGGGAATCGAACCTGAGCCTCCTGAGCGAAAGCCAGTTATCCTACCCACCAGACTATTTCGGTTTATACCATTTTTTTTGTGATTCTATACGTTACAGATCTACGAGTACATTCAACTCCATAATTAAACTATTTACGTGATTCTTATAAAACACTTATAAAAGAATGCTCTTACAGGTGTGAGTCCAGCGACAGGGCCGTATCAAAGTTAGAAACAAATAATAACTTTTATTAAATTTAATACTATAAAATATTTTATTTATTAAAAAAGAAACGATTTTGTAACTAAATAACCAAAATCAACGAAGATTAATACTTATAGCAGCTGAACAAGTCAGGTAAAAAATGATTTTTTTCATGTTTACATAATCTGCACTACAAAGTTTAAATTTTCCGCCATTCGTGCCAGCCATTGTAGTTTGTAGGGTCTCTACTAGCCATGTTCACAACCTGACATCTGTCTTACAATGCCTGAATGATATGTGCGCTATTTGTGTGGAAATATTAATTGTCTACGTCAACAAAACCAGCACGAATCTCCGACATTTGCCATTGTAATATTTGCCCTAAATGACAACCCCTTGAAATATTTTAAAAACACTTAAAAAGCCAACGTAGCTGAATGAGGTCTTAAATGAAAGATCAAAAATCTTATCTTCCTGTAAGCTGTGTTACAGTTTCTGTTTTCTATTTTGCACAAGTAAATTGTTGCTGTTGGTTGGCAGAAATACAAATGGATAATGGCTACAAAAACTTCGATATTTTAAATACAATTTTACAAGGCAAGCGAATCTTTTACCATTTATAAAATAGCTTACGATAATCAGTCAACATTTGTCTTGGAAATGCAGTCTTGTTGATGTCCGCACGACGCGAATAAGTAGATAATGAGTGTTTTCTATGTAGCAATCTGTCCCAATTATTTCAGCATAAGCCAAACGGCAACCTTAACAGCAACAGGTGGGCGCCGGCGTCGTGCTGGTCGCGACACTGCGCGGATGCCGCGCATTTTTAACATTTGCTAGAAGATTATTAGTAATCGCAGCAAATGATTTCGCTTTTTCTAGAACGAGGCAATACCTATTTTTCCTTCCGAGCTAATCTACTTTTACTAACGCTATTAGCACAGGCAGTTTCGCAAGTTCTGCTTAATCCACGGACGGCATTTCGTGGCGGCGGCGACGGTGGCGGTGACTCGTCGTCTAATCCCTTTTTATTCGAATTCCAAAAATGTGGGATTGTCTACGTTGACGTAACAGACGCGATAATTCTCGGTTAATTGTGATCCTTTTTAGCTCTCGTATCGCAACGCAAATAGCTTTTTTTAACTAATCGAGAACCAAAAATAAAGATGCGAACGTGCCAATAGATGAAGTACTGTCGCGGAACTTGATTTGGTAACTTGTAAGTTAAGATCTCCCGAGACTGCATACACGTACACACTCGCACGCATGCCAATGCCGGTGCAGTTACAGGTATATAAATACACCACAGAAGTACGCGTACTCGTTTGGAATGCGAACCATCTCTACGATAAAGGTACGTGCGTGACCAAATGTAAAAACGCTTCCATA
The DNA here is from genome assembly GCA_940337035.1 of Agriotes lineatus. NCBI lineage: Eukaryota > Metazoa > Arthropoda > Insecta > Coleoptera > Elateridae > Agriotes > Agriotes lineatus. The sequence continues at coordinate 22,815,413 of OW679202.1, forward strand.
CATGTTCGCCTTTTTTCGCGTTTGCGCTAATCGCGCCTTGTTACGGACCTTCTTTCGCAGCTTTTTTCGGTTCTTCGTACACTTCATTAGCGATCTAACTACGTTTCAAGCTACCGGTTGGCCTTATCCATGATCCAAATTAGATGTAGGCATGTTCAGCAATTATTCATGGTTACATATTTTTTGTAGTAAATATTGAACGTTTCGCCCTTGACAAAATAAGTATTCCCTACATATTTTATTGTCAGGGTTTACTTATAAAACGTTTCCAGTTAATTAATAATTAAGAGTATAGAGCTGTTGCAATTGTGAATATATTTGTTCAACGTTATTAGATATAACAGAAAAGCTGGGCATAATATACAGGCTGATTTATAACGTACGGAGCAGATTTTTAGGATAGATAGATGGGACTAAAGTAAAAATTTTGTATTAACAAACATCTGATAAAAACCAATAATAAAAAAGTTAGCGGTTTAAAGGTCGTAAAAGAAGTTTCCCACTGATTGAGTACTGCTCAAATTAAATTGTTTTTCGAGATTTTTCCAAAGGAACAAGATCTCTTTATTTCTTTGGAAACGATATAATTTCAAACAGAGAAAAAAGACAGAGTGCTCACTCGAGTGCTAAATTCTAAAACTAATTTCTATTGCAATGTCAATATTAATTTTTTATAATTACTTATTATTGTCTTATAATTAAAAAAGAACGAATTTGAATTTTTATCGTTTACTAAGCAAAAATATTTTTTATAACTTATTTGAAAACTTGGTGTACATAAATACATAATTGTAATTTTAAATTATGCATTTACTTATTTTCAATTTTAAATAATGCAAAATAGTATATTAAAATATAAGTTGCAGAAGGCATCTATTCAAGCACGAATTTGAAATTCCGAAACGAGCCGCATAGCGGCGAGTTGAGGAACGAAGGAGTGCTTGAAGGACCTTCTGCAACGAGTGTTTTATACTATTTTTCCCATTTCTCCGCTTTATACCATTTTATAAATTACAAAAATAAAAATGTTTTCCATTTTGCGTTTAGAATAGCTCCATTCTAGCACCCAAATGACGTCATATCATAGCGACTTATTCTAACACTCAAATGACGTCATTTGGGTGCTAGAATGGAGTTATTCTAAATGCAAAATAGAAAAATGTCTTTTTATTAGATTAAGCAGGGTTTTTAAAATATGTAATATAAATTCAACAAAGAAAAAATTATGAAAAGGAAATAGAACAATAACAACATAAGTACACAAATTTACCAAAATCACAAAAATTATTCAAAATACTGTCCCTGCTTTTCAACACACAGGTAGCACACGACGAATCCAATTTCTCGAGACTTGCGGAAATTGTTCTGGCAAGTCCTCTGTAGCAACGTTGATTCGATGGCGCAACTTTTCGATGGTAACAACTTCAGTTGCATGTACCCGGTTTTCAGGTATCCCGAGAAGAAGAAGTAAAGTGGGTTGAGATCAGGGCTGCGTGGGGGGCCATTGAATAAATCCACCCCGGCCGATCCACCGTTGCGGAAAGGTATGATCGAGATAATCTGTTACAGGACGACTAAAATGTGATGGACAGCCATCATGCATAAACCACATGTTATGTCGCAACAACCAATGGAACATCTTCTAGGAGTCCTGTCTCTATTAAGGTGTCGTTCACAATTCCATCCCATCAATTTAAACTGAAACGTTGCTAAAAGTTACTTTGGCGGATCGCATGAGGATTTTCATCAGCCCATGTGAGCATTGTGAAACAGTATTCGTCAGTTACTAGTATGTTTGTTAGAAAACCTGCTTCTGCTTCCGTACGATTGAGTAGCCACTCTCAAAACTGCTGCCGCAACGGATAATCGTAAGAAATAATAGAGCAGTGTATTCAGTATGTAATATTTAAGAAGTTAACGGAGAAATGTAAACAGTGGAGGAAAATGTAGGTTCTGAAACTGTATTTTATGCAGAAATATCAGCAAGAAAACAAATAAAATACAAGAAGTAATTAGGCCAGACATTTGGCAACTGAGCGCGATACGCAACAGTTAAAATCCCTAGAGATCAGTAAGGATACAGAACATGAAACCAGAGAAAAGGTATAATAGAAAAGAAATAAATAACGTGGGATTCATACGTTCGCAAGATGAAGGGCGAAAGTACACTAAGAAAAAGCATTAGAAAGACGAAAAGAAAAAAGATGCCAGAGGATGCCTGGGCAAATAGAGGAAATGAAAGGCAATGAGAACGTCGATAACCGTATACAATGAGAAGGGACTATTGACACTTTACCTGTGGAGTGTTTTATTTATGTAAACAAATGTTACCAAATAAAGTTACACCTCGTTTTGATAGTTATCAATTCCGTATGAATTAATAGTTTATGCAAAGCTGCCTAACGTGAAAAATCGCAATACTCTATTTAGATATTCGATAGTGCTCACTATTCGCAAAGGCAAAAAGAAAATTAAATTTAAGAATGTCGCTGTATTTACATTGTTGCCAATAAATAACCGTGTATTTTTAAGCAGTAATGAACTGCAAACTAAATTATTACTGTAACGTGTTGAAACGGTGTTAAAAACACGAAGAAAGACGAAACACCCAGAAAAATGCTTATTAAGAGAAGAAAAGAACTAGGTAACAGCATAGACAAAACATTGAGAGAAATGAAAGTCCTAGCCCCTCTTCATTGATGTCTGGAGAAATATAGACTATGGATGTGTTGGGCCTATTTTCTTGGGCAGATGGGTCGATTTGCAAGTAGCTGGCCGCCTGGGGTTTTGTGCAGGGTCAAACGAACAATTTAAAAATATTCCTTGAAAGCAAAAATATTTTCTTATATTTTAGCATACATAAAGATTCTCGTTATATTCTGATTTCAATAAAAATGTGCATTTACAAAAGCTGTGTACTAGCTTCAGCAATGCTTAAAACGAATTAATTACAGTTTCTAATGAACTACGATTCAGATACAGTGGTGGTTCGCTATAAGGTGCCATGATTCTACCATAACCAACCAGTCATTCAAGATTTTATTTTATTGCGGAAGAAACATTTTTGTACCAATTTTTATGATTTTTCTAATTTTAAAGCTTAATTAAACAAAGCACGATCAATTTTTATTTTATGAATATTAGGTAACTATGCGATAAGCGTTGCTTGCTTTCATCATAGACGCATTTGTGCCAGATCGAAGCGGCTCTCAGATTTTCGACAGTATTGACTGAAGCTGGGGTTGAACGGCAGGAAGCAGGTTCAAAAACAATGATATCTTAACATTTCAATGGGAGCCATTTCATTGTATGCTCAGGCCTCAAGCAGCCTCAGTCTGGCGTTACCCCTGCCGTAACGCGCGTGTGTCGAGTTTCTGTTGACAATTTTTGCAAATACGTTGACCATCGAGTTCAGATGCAGCAAGGCCACGTCCGGGAAGCATATGCGGAAGGCCGTTTGCAAAATTCCGGAAAGAGAAATAGGAGTTTTCGCAAAATGACTTAAATAACTATGTCATTTATGATATATTTTATTATACTAATAATTTCCTGGTAAATTTTCACACGTTGTGAAATAATATACGTCAATCATGCATGCATCTTGTAGCTCAAACAGTAGAGGTGCAAGTTTTTTGTCCCAATTAAAGATTTAAACGAAAAATGAAAGAAAGATATTCGATTCAGTTCATCATATTTTATTAGCCTGTAGTAGCCTACATGTTTTCACTATGCTAATTTTTGCCAGTCCATATACGAAATATATAAATCTCGTGATATCGGAATCTGTCTTTGTCCGTGAGGGGTGGAAAAGGCATTTTACGTTTGTTGGTTGGCTCTACCATCAATAATTTCCACGAGCCGCCACTGATTAGGCACACCAAATTCTAAAAATACAAATGATAATTACCACATTGCGAATAACATTTTCGTATACTCGTACACGGAACGACCAGAACGGTCGAATATTTTCCCTTCTTTATGAAATTGACGGTAGTTGCAGTTGCCCATCTCTATTCCACAAACAGTTATCCAGAGGACGCCTTTTAGTGACACTAAGGAGACATTACACTCATTTGTGGTTTTTACAATTTCCACCAGCTGCCTGCTGCCCGTGCTTCTCCAAGACTGTACCGTGCTCTATTTTTAAACGGCTCTAGTTTAGGGATGATGACAACAACAATATGTAGACCAAGAATGCAGAAAATGTGCGTACGAGTGGGCGTAGCGCGAGAGAGTAAATGTTAATTTTGAAGTATTACAACGTTTGTTGTCATGTCGTGTTGTTTTTAACTCCTGACGAGTGAGTTTCTACTGACAGCCAGGCTCGCGTAATTACCTCCAAATATTTTTAAGTTCTCGAGCTTATCTCAATGCTATTGTTATGTAACAGACGATGTTCATGCTCCAATTGATGTCCTAGTTACTGTTAAACGCCCAGGGGGGAGCTCTTGTGCCACCAACTACGTGTTACGTGTAAATCCGAATTTTGTGTTTTAAAGTGCGCTTCTTTAGGTCAATAAATTTAATACGGGCTTGTAGACGATATGGAATCTCGGTTATGTATTAAATATTTGTCCCTTCCTTTTATTTGCTTTTGTAGATTATAACTGTATTACTTTGGTATTCTCACCACATTCTTTATCTTCATCCATATAATATGCACATCTTCTATCCTTTTAACATTTTACTTTTTATTCTTTTACACCACGCCAATTTTATTTAAAATTTTAACCTATTTATATACCAAATATCTTTTAAAAACTTTGATAAAGGGGTTTATTTTTATAATTTCAAACACTACAAATTGTATTAATTCATTTTTGTTATCAAATTTTTACATTCTAACCAATAAAAATCTTCTTAGTGATCTAGCTTATACTATTTCACAGTCCAACACACTATAGAAGCTTTATTCTATGTCTAATACCCACTATGTTAAATAGTATATTTCGAAAAAGTATCTGCCATTAATTTCCCTTTTCATTTCAGATATATTAAATTATGTTAAAATCATACTGTTTTCTATTTAGCTTCATTTAATTAAATGTTAAATACTATTTCCTTTACCAAATACATTTTAATAATTTTGACATCCATTTCATACTTACATTTAGTGATGGGCATAATCGGATGATTTCAATAATCGGAATGTTCCATTTCGGAATGTTTATAAAATCGGAATATCATCCAATTATTTTACATTCCGTAAATGCAAGCAAGAGAAAACGAGCGAAACAACAACAAGCGGAAGGAAGATGAAGTGCGTGCAAATTTGCGTCGCGCCGTAAGCCTTTATCTGCGTTGGCATCTATTGTTTGGGTTTCTAGAACCGCCAGTAAAACAATTTATGAGTTTGAGTCCCACAGTGGCATACAAGAGGAAATGAAATATTTTTTCAAATTACATATTACAGTAGTTACCTTAATAGACTTTCGGAAAATGGTAGTGATATTTTAAAGTTTAATGGCACATAAAGTACATAATAGATAGTATAAAACAATACATGAATTTGAAGTCTGTAAGGTGTACTATCTAATAATTATTCTATGAAATACCACTGCCATTTTAGTGCCATTCACCAGCATGTAGCAGTCAAGTGAGTCAACACAACATTTCGTAGTCCGTTCAGTTCAAATTGGCATTTCGTTTTCTCATTTTGTGTTCCGAATAGTAAAATAATCGAATTCCGAATTTTGTGCACCGAACAGTAAAATAATCGAATTCCGAAAAGTTCCGAAACGTTCCGATATAATCAGAACCTTCCGATTTTTTTAATAACAATCGGAAACTTTCCGATTATTCATTCCGGATAGGCCCATCACTACTTAAATTCATCTTTGTAATTTTTAATACTGTACAATTCTTTTAATCTTATTCATCTGATTTTAAACCCCTGTACCAATACCATAACAATATATACTTCGGCACATTGTTGGCATGGAGCGGTATTTTGCCATGCACTCATTGAGGCTCACTATCCTTAAGGTTGGCGTTTCGCCTATGCTGAAAGAATAGGGACGGACGCATTACTACCTACAAAACACTCATTACAGAAGTTGTACTGTCGTAAAAGAAGACTTCGTTTGAAAGACAAATGTTCGCTGGTTATCGTCTGCTAGTTTATAAAACGAATCGGTTGCGTTGTAGAATTGTAGTTAAAATATCCTCGATTTTGTAGCCATATATCATTTATATTTCTGCCATTCAACAGCAAAATTTGCTTGTGCAAAACACAAAACAGAATCTGTAAATCACGAAACGGGAAGATACGATTTTTGATGTTTCATTTAAGACCTCCTTGGGCAATTTTTGATGAATACTTTTTGATAATAAGCATTTTCTAAAAATTTCAAACGGTTGTTATTTAGGGCCAAAATTTACAATGCCAAATGTCGGATATTCGTGCAGTTTTGCAGACACCTGCTGCAATTTTGCTCACAAATAGTTCAGGCGTTGTAAGATTGATGTCATATGTTCTCGTTTTAATAACAAGGTTGTGAACATGGCTAGCTTAGAAATAACATGCAATGGACACAAATAGCGGGAAATTTAAACTTTGTAGTGCACTGGAAAATGCGAAATTTACAATACGGGCCTTGTTCGAAAATAAGGAATACGAGTGACAGTGACATCGTTCAAAATAAAACATAACGTATGTCAGAGAAAAACTATCGATTTTAAGGATCTAAATCAATCAAAATACACATTTCCGTATTTTTTAAACATTTACACTGTAAGCATGTTTTGGGCATTAAAATATGTTTGAAAGTGACAAAAACGCAAGCCTAGGCGACCAGCCAAAGCAAAACGTGCTTTAATCGTATAGTAAAAGTTATATTTTACTTTTTGTTAACAACTTCAGTTTACATTAGAAGTGTTTTTTAGTTAGTTATAAGCATAAATTGGTCAATATTTTATAAAATTTTTAATAAATTTGATTCTTATACTTTTTTTATTCTAGTTACTTAGCTCAGCTATTATAAATTTTTGTCAATAACTTTATTTAGAACTTAAAACTACATTTCTTAGAAATTCGTATGAAAAATTAAATCTTTGAGATCTTACCTCTGTCGGCACTGGCACTTTTTCAAGCGATACCTTACATTTTCCATTACGAGGGTGCATACTGCATAGGTTCGGTATAATGGCTTCAATTTATTGTCGAATACGATTATTTAGTTGCAAGAAATTTGCCGAGGCATTGTTGTAGAGACACGACGTGTGAGGTGTGAGATAGCAACACAGAAAAATCGCCTGAATTAAGTCCGGGCTTCCGGGAGGCCAATTGATGTTGCCTCTCCTTGATATCAATTTTTCATGAAAAAAATCCCTTACAACTTTTAATGCGATATTTGATGTATGGCTAGTGGACCCATTTTGCTGGAACAGAAAAACCAATAAATTCTTGGCGAGCAGGGTGAACAGGCTCACGAAATATTGCTGCGTACCTGTCAAGACTGTCCAATAACTGAGTGACCGTTGCCGTTGTGATTAGGGTTTCTAGTCCCGGAATTCTACCACAAAAACCGAGTCCCGGGACCACAGCCAGCCCAGGCGAAGTCCCGGGACCATGTCAACATGCGTGCGCATACTCGATATCAGAGAATTAGGACGGGTATTCACTGGCGTCCGGCGTATTACTCATGCCTCTTGCACATTCTGCATTATTTGCGTTTTGCGTAAGCAGGGGAGGTATTGTTTTCAGTAGGTTAGAATTAAACCTGTGTGTTGTTTCAGCCACATTTGCATATGTTCTTCTATTTATGTATTTGTCTGTTTCTTTTGTTGGATTTAGATATATTTTACGCGTAGTCGTATGCGTACGTAGTAACAGTAAGGTAACTAAATTTATAGAATTTTAAAATTATGTGCGAAGAAGCTGAATAATTTATATTTTTGGATTTTTAAGTGTTCGTTATTTGTTTGCTAAAGCGTTACAATTAGAATGAATTCCTTCATTCTACATTAAAAAAATAACGATTTGAAGTCAATATGGCAACGATTTTATATATTGAAGATAAACAGTTGGCGAAATGTAATGTTTGTTCCTATAGAATTATCATGATCAAAGGCAGCTTGACGAAAGGATTACACAAGCATTTTGCAGTTCAAACAAAAGCAGAAGATGAAGAGCGAGAGACATTTTTAGTACCAGAAGAAAGCAGTGAAGTTATAGAAGAGCCCCAACGCAGATTATCAGCACAGAAATATTTTATTTAACTTAAAACACTTGTTTTTCTTTGGAAATTGCATTCGGAAATTTCACCTGAACACTATTTCCCTTTCGGGACCATTTTCGGGATCTTCGGGACTAGTCCCGGGACTTGAAATTTAGCTCGTAAGTCCCGAAAACACTTTTGGTCCCGGGACTTGGAAACCCTAGTTGTGAAGTTCAAAAAAGTAGGGGCCTATTATGCTTCACTACGACATTGCCGCCCAAACGTGACATTTGGACTATGTAATTGACTTTAATGTTTGTTTAGTGCTTCATTCACGTTGTGAAAACCGTAACGCGCACGAAAACGACGGCAAACTGCGATGTAAGAATGATTTTGTTGATAAAAACTGTGAACACGAAACGCACGTTGTTGAACATCAAAACGTTTCAGTGTGACATATTTCAATTGCGACAGAAGAATTCCAAGGCTTAATTTACTCAATGTAGAAAACCGAGTAATTATATGTCAATAGGTTCAAAAGCCATTTCAAGGATAAAAATGCAAAACCCTCTTTTACTCTCATGCAAAACCTCTCCGTAATGCAATATAATATTCCCTTAAGAGGCTTACATAGTACACGATAAATTCAATGTAGTCTGATTCAAATTTGAGATAAGTTAAATAAAATTAAAAGGTCAAAAACTTTGATTTTTAGCGAGAAATATGTTTTTATTTTTCGATTATGTTGTTTTTTCTTGGGATAAAAAAAATAAAACTATTACGAAAAAATGAAAACAGCTGTGTTCTATATTAAATAAAAATTAAAAAATGTTGATAACATATTTTTAAATTATCTACCTACTGATATTGCGAAAAATTGTAATGAACTTTAAATAGGTAATTATGCATCTCGGCAAGTTTCGCCCCAATTTCACGCCATGGTAGCCTCTTCAATATAGTGTTGTCAGAAGTTGAACGTTATTGGCGAAAAATATACAGTTCTATCACGAAATCTATTTTTTGCGTTGCAAAGGTTGACGAAAACAGCCGTTAGTTTACACTATAATTCGTACGATTGTTTTATTTTGACGTGCTAGTTCAGATCTTGTCGTGCCTAAGATTAGCTTACCGGACAGCGATTTTGTAAAATATAGTTTATCACAGTCAAACCACGCCCATAATGGCATTAATAGCTATTTATGCAACAAGTGCTAAAAGTCGACGTTTATGCACGAGACATGAAAATTATGAAACGAAGCCGAAGGCTGAGTTTCATAACATGTCTCGTGCATAAACGACTTTTAGCACGCGTTGCATACAATATTTTATCTACGACTTTAATTTTACTGTTATTAATCCATAAATATCGATTTAACAAATGTTTGCATCTACGACACTTCTAATTTATGTCATAATAAATAGTAGGCCATGCGCGGGTGAATGTTTGCAAGGCCAGTGCTGTCAAGGTCAGTTACGAAATGTAATTATTAATACTCCACATCTGAGTGTATTCATTACATAACGCTTTAATTATTTCAAAAACACTACCTGTAACGCAAGAAGCAACTAGAATAACTTTACAACTTCACTTCCAGTTCGAAATTGTAGTTTTATAACCTCACTTCACTTTTAGCACTAGAGCGAAATGTAAACAGCTGATTTCTTTAACCACGGTAAACTATAAAACGTCACTTTTAGTGAAACAAGCTAGCGCTAAAAGGCCTACTTTTAGTAGTGGTCGTAGATAAAGTAAATTATAACCGGCCACAGTGTTGTCATGTAATATATACCCGAGTAACTTTGTCGCACGCCAGCACCACCACGTGCGATGTTGATATTTGAGGTGTTCACAATGGATAACATTAAAAATAAGTTATTAACAATTTGTGACAATCAGTGCGTTCATAAACGAAATAATATAGTAGAAGCTTCTATTAAAGTGATGAAAGATCTTATTTTTCAAAGATGCAAATATGATTTAATTGTAAAATAGGGAGGGATTAAATTTTATCAAAGTGGATTAATTTACTTCTCTACGACACGGTGTCTACTAAAAATGCGTTTTGCGATTGCAGTCAAGGTTCAGGTGGTGTATATTGTAAACATTTATGCGCCGTTCAATGCAAAGTACAGCTTTACATATTTACGTGCCTTTAGTTGACTTCTATTTACAAACAAAATTTCGCATATATGGCAACACCTTTTATAGAGAAATGTTCTTAGAAAGTGAAAACTTAAATAACATAAACGATATAAGCGTTTCGGAAAACCTAGAGAAAACTACAGTGGGCAGTATCACAAGCAATTCACTTGACTGTGATAATTTACCTTGTAATGAAACTGGTAGATTGCCTCGATACGAATCGCCATATTGTAACAACTTATTTCTCAACATTTTAGATTTAGACGAAAATCAACTTCATCAAGAAGCAGTAAAGGATCTCACATTAGAATTCATGAGGCTTGTGGAAATTGCTGAAAATATCTCAGACACAAAAAAATAAAAACTTTACTAAAGGTTATGTACTGTTTGAGGCTTTCGCGGTTACTCGAATTATTCTCCTTAGCATAGAATTTCGGCTTCGCAATGCTGGGTGTTCATATACAAATGCTACGCGGTCTAAGCCGAAATTCTATGTTAAGGAGAATAATTTACTAAAGGTTCTTCAACTCATGCTTTTTTATGGGTATTTCGCTACCCTGCAAAGTTAAAAGTATTAAATATCGAACGTTTCAAGGGATAGTATGTGGTTATTAACGACTTAACAATTACAATTAAAAATTAATAGGCTTAGTTTTTCACTGGGACCAACCTTAATGCATCAATGCAATTGGCGCATTTTTTTACCATAAGCATCAAAAGAGGCAAACTCATTCGGGTGCAACCAACGTCTCGCTTCCGTAGAGAGCAAAGGATGAATTTTTCTTGTGGCAGAAAAAGGATTCAAAGTGGAAGGCCTTCCAAAGCAGGAAACAAACCGCTGGCTAAAGCAAGCAAATTTCAAAAAAAGAAAACATTTCCTACCGACGAATATTACTGCAACTATACCCAATGCGAAAGTGTATTATTTTTTGTCTAAGCAGTATACCACCATTAATGTTATTTGTATTTACATTACCCTAAAATAAATACTCTAGTTTTACCTTAGTTATAATTATATCTTGATGTTTTCTACGAAACTACATTACAAAATAGTAAAAAAGGCAAGTCTCCTCTACTAAGTACGGGTACGTTTTATTAAAAACTAGCTGAAACCCGTGGCATATGCCGCATTTAAAATGTAGGACGAATTTATTAACTTTTGTTGCACCAAAGAAAGTTTTAAAAGCACGCTAGAGATTGGCAGTAAGGAAAAGTTCCAAAAAATATATTTCCACCAATGGCAATGTGAAAAAATAATACATTATAAAAGAAAAGCATAATTTTTCCCAAGATGTGAGTTTGCAGCTCAGGGGCGAAGCGGAGCACTACAAATACACAGAGGGAAAAATGGTGTTCTGCCCTGCCGTGTATATACAATTTTTTCAACGGCCAGGATCAGAACCGTAAGAAACATAGTTTTGTAACTAAAACATTACTGTAAATCAAAATTATTGCTGTAATATTTAGCAGTCTTTGAACTGTGTTATTTTACGAATACCATGACAACAGACATTTTAATTTTGTTTCATATTGTCCCTTGAGAGAAAATGTGTTCTTTCTGTGACAATTCTGGTAACCTAAAATATTATTCTCCTCACGGTTGTGGAATGAGAGTTTTACACGAGTAAAGTCATCAGAAAATATAAATACTACGACTACATCAATGGTAACGTAAAATGAATAACTTGCCTTGGTGATTCCATGTTACTCAGGCTTTTGCAACATTTGTCCACCCTGGACCCGAGTGCTTTTGGATTTTCTCTTGCCAACTTGTTTTTGGTCGTTCTCTTCCTCTCTTGTGCAGATTTGAGTTTGGTTGATATCGAATACTAAATTGAAATTGAACTAATTAACAAATTTAAATTTTTAATTTCAAAAAATCTTTCATGATATACATATCCTAGCAGTACTAAAATAATAATTAAATAATTTTGCATATATGCTGAGAAAATGCCGTATTAACTCTCCTTCGGCTGTTTAAAATGATTTCTGGTCCTATACATTCCTTGAAAAATGTAATTAATTTTGGTAACATAGTCCCCTCCCGTATCTCTCTATTTCATTTAATATCTTCCACAAATAAGTTGTCATCCCCGAAATACACAATGAAGAAACACCTTTTCTATTTCTGATCGCCTTGTATCTTAAAACAAAAGCAGTGCAAACTTGTAAAAAAACTGTGACAGCAAGTACCTGAAAAAAGTAATTGTGATTCTGCGTCAAATGTATTTTTGCCCTCTTTATTGTTATTAGTAAATTGTGAGTAAGTGTTTCTGTGAAAGAAAACATTAGAAGGTTTCATATTCATCATTGAACAAGTAACATACGTGTCAGCAAAGGTATTTTCTCAATGATGCTGTTAAAAAGAATTTCCACGCCCTTTCTTGTAAATCGTGTCTCCGTACCCCTTCTCGAAACAGTTGCTCTATTGTTCTTTCTCCTTTTACGTCCTGGATTACATTTATCCCTTTTAGGTATATTTCTATAACTAACTAACCTCAAATTCTTCGTATTATTACGATTACCTAACGCTCCTAGTCGGTAATTCAGTGTTAACTACCACAACTTTGTAAAACGTATCCAAAATGTGTGCTGGAAATAATTTAGAAGCTCCTCTAATAAAATCGCCACCATGTCTATAAAATATAAACCATTACAGGATAATTTTGTGCACCAACTCCTTCATACAACACCATGTTTATTTAAGTGGGCAACCACTAGGAATCCCTAAACGTGTGGACAACCGTCGCGTACTAACACTGGGACTGCGCTCGACTATAGCAAGGATCTGCAATGAAATAATAATAACTATTCTTCCAAACCGCAGTTACTAATCCAGATCAAAACCTTAAAAAATAGCCTTTTTTAGTGTTTACGGGATTTATATACGTGTATACATAAATAAATATACAAAGGTACTATATAATAACGCTTCAATATAACAACTGCTTGTAAAACCAAACACTTATCTCTTTCCAGTCTTTCGGGAACCGAAAATAACTAACTTCTGCATTTATGATTGCAGTATTATTGCACCACGGCGATGCACACAAGTTGTAACCACCGTAGCGATACTCTGCCATCACAATTGTTACAGTTTCGTTTAATAACGCAAGCCCAAAACAAAAGCAAATCGCACACAAACGTCAAAACAGCGTGTTTGAGTTTAAGGTTATGGTTGTCAACAATGTCAACCTCCAATATCAACAACCCGCCTACTGTAGCTACTGCGCATAGACTGGGAGTCGAAATGTTGGAATGTTGGATTATTATATAGGTATGATGCTCTGGCGCGGTATAGTCCAGTCAAATGGTGCTGAAAAAGGGCGAATAGGAGAAAGTTTTGATATTTGGTTCCTATATGTTTTTTGGGTCGCTGAACACGAATATCAGGTTTGCCAACAAAAATTTTGACCGGAAACACGTTTTTTAAGCAAGAACGGTGTAAAAACCGGTTTTTGATTAGTTTTTCTAAAATTACTCGAAAAACTAAAAACTGTTTTTACACCGTTTTTGCTTAAAGACATATTTCTGGTCAAAATGTTTGTTGGCAAACCTGATATTCGTGGCCAGCGACCCAAAAAACATATAGGAACCAAATATCAAAACTCCACCAAAACTTTCCCTTATTTTCTACCATTTGACTGGACTAGTATACTTTTGATTAACCAATAGGAGGAGTCGCGGGCGTGGTCTACACTGTGGCAAGGTATATTTTACAAAATCGCTACCGGGCAATATATATTTCTGGCGTATACTGCAGTATACCTTTTTTCTGTGTAAAATGTTTTTCTGTCGCGTGATTAATTTAATGTCGAATTAGCTTGTTCTTTATATTTTGCTGGCATTTAAAAAATCTTTTCTCCCGTGAATTTGCGGTTTTTTGTCGGGCTCTTAAATTCAACCCATTTTTACTTCCATCGTCTAAAAGACGAAAGAAGTATTGTAATCTCGAAAAATCACCTTCCAAGATGTCTTTAGATCGTCATGTTTTAGGGTCCCTAAATGACGTAAAACAAGTTTCTTCAATTACACAGATTAAAAAGCAGAGAATAGACCCTTTAGTTCAGTCGCACAGCTGGAGTAACAATGTTTATCTGGGTAAACTGTAGTTTGTGCAGACATTTCCAGGTGACAGCACAATGCAGCACAATAAAAAGACAGGGACAATTGTGACATAGTCTTTCTATCCAATGCAAACCATAATGCCCGTTTGCACCACTTCACCTTAAACCTCAGCCTTAGTAAAGTGTCACTTAAAATTAAGGGCAACTTAATTTTAAGGAGTATTGCATCACTCCCTATTTAACTAAGTAAAATTTAAATTTGATAGCACTGCTAAATGTTGGGGATTTTTCATGCTAAAGCAGTTGAAAGATGTTAGTTGTGTCGCTAATGTCAAAATCGTCATGTCAAAACAGCAATTTCATTGTTGATTTGGCGAGTGGAGGTTAAGCGTGTGTGGTTACTTATACCGTATATAGTGCCACCGAGGCTGACGCTGACTCTCTTGCACAGTTTGCCTCAGTAGGAAAATTATAAAGATTCATAAACGCGGAAAATTTAAACTTTTATTTAAAAAAATCGTTTTTTTACATATAACAGTGTTTATGTTACTAATCTACTACTTATCAAATCAATTTAACGTTACGAAAGTAATAGTAAATAAAACAATGGATAATACAATATATATTTTTATCATAATAAATATTGCAACAGCATTAAAAGATCATACAAAATAAATATTGTATTGGATTGCCTAATTATCAATTATTCTAAACGTTAATGCGAAATACTACGACATTTTTGAACAAAGAAAAAAGAGACTATGGTCAACAGAGCAAGGAAAAGCAACACTGGAACTTGAAGAAATATCTTCATTTTATGTTTCCGCATTGACAGTGAAAATGAATTTATCATACTTTATTTCGTCTATTAAGCCATTTTTTCACATTTCTTCTCCTATATGTAAAACATGGTGAAATTCTTTCTTCCACACATTTTCCACAGTGTGCAATTCTTGATTCATGAAATGCACACTGTGGTGATTCATGAATCATTCTTTGCAAAACTCCCAAATCAAAATAATCGAGAACGATTTTCGTGAAAGTCTTCCTTCAGTTTCTTTTTCGACAATCTTCAAATATATAATTTTCCACTAAAATTTCCATTTTAGAAGGTTTTTCGTAATAAATAATAGGAAAGCCTTTAACCGGTATGGTTTTAAAATTTCTCTTTTAGGTTAAGTTGAACCTTAAGTCACAGAGTTTTGGAGCTTAAAGATAAGTGCAACTTAAGGGACATAAGTCTACCTTAAAATCTGGTGCAATGAAATATCTGTCAACTTAAAAATTTTAAGTTTCACTTAAAAGTTAAAGGAGAGTGGTGCAAACGGGCATAAGAGACATTCAGTTTTTGTAATCTGTTTGCAACGGTTCTTTCGATGTGTTTTGGTCCTTACATACATGAACGCACCACATGTGCGACGACTTCTGCTAAAGAGAATTTGGAAAGAAGCTAGAAACTAATTATTACGAAGCCTACTACAGTCCATTTACTTGACTTCCGCACTGTCATTGTCAAATTTAAAAAAAAAAATCCTTAGATTTACTTGTATAACAACGTACATTATAGTTTGTACAGTAATTATGTTACAAAAATGTTTAAGAAGAAAAGTAAAGTTCTGCTTTAAATATTTAATTAAGTTAAAATAGTCATTTAAAGGAAATCGAGTATACTCTGTTCACTCCATACGTAATTCTGAGCAGGCGTTTTTTTTTCGATGTACCAAATATTTAGTTAGTAATGTCAAAATGACATTGACATTCTATAACTTGTGAAAAGTACTTCAGTTTTAGAAAAGCCATCCGTGTCATCTTGCTAAACTGAAGGAACCAGTTATTTATTTTTAGCAACTTTAACTCACTTGACGAATGAAAAATGACGAACTATCAAATTTTGCTTTCATTTTGGTGATTTTTTGATGCCAAATTTCACTTAACGCCATGCGCATGTAAAGCCTACTCAGAATTACCAATGGAGTAAACGGGGTTTACGTTCAATTGTAAGTTTTATGTATTTGTACTCTTCTGCATGTTACATCACAAAAGTCTATAAATGTATTGGCAATAATTAATTAACTTGAAATTTGGACTATCTGACAGTTAAGAACTTGCAAGTGCTACCAATACGATAAATCAAAAATTACTTGGTGATATAGTAATGGTGTCAACATACCGCCGATTTGACAATGCGGATGTCAAGTAAATGATTATTAGGAGGAAATCGGTTCACATAGAATCAAATTGGCGATTTATCATTACCGTTAGCGTAGAGTGTGCATGGATCAGACACCGCCTATCATGTGGCATTATACATTCAACTGTCACAATGGATGGGATGCGAATATTTCAATAACTTAAAAAAATATATCCGCGTAGGTACACGACCGCTTAACGGCTGTTAATAATAACCTGAGTGCAAGTCGACAAATACATACAAAGAAAATATGTAAAGGGCTTTACTCAAAACTTCCCTCGCAAGTGGATGTTGTAAGGGTAAATATATCTTAACGTTCCTGATAATACTGAAACAATAAAAGGAAATGTTTGGTAATGCGAATTACATCAATTTTCAAATAAAGAAAAACTACCGGCTGTGGGGTTTGAACTTCAGCGCCAACAAATTCGATTTTAACGATTGACAGTAGCCCGTAAGCGAACCACCCGTTTGTTGCATGCGGCCACTGAGGACCCCTCCGCACTGCTGTGACGCGGCTGTCTAAAATAAATCCCCTCAAAGAGGAGATGCCTCTACAATGGTAATGTTAACAACAAGGCTGACGACGCCGCTGTTAATTCTTTTCAGGAAGAATATCAACGAAGATGTCGTAAATGATGCTTAACTATGCATAGGTTACCCTCTTTTGGTAATAGTATTAGAAAGTAAACAAATTAAAATCATGTATATATTATACACGCATGAAGAGACAACTATTTTATTTATCTACAATGAATTTATTTTAATGCGCAAATGTGGTATTTCCGTTTCCATGACTTGATTGTTACTATTGGTTTCTAAGGGTACGCCATGCCATGTGTAAATGCGTTTATTTTAAAATGCAATATATGAACCGTAATTTTATTGAAAAAGAAGCATCAGAAAGAACAACAGGGCATGTAATAACCCACATACTTGCTGTAAACTGAAGTCTTTATAACATTTGATCAACAGAATTCCTTCCTCCGTAGAATATATTATGTTCTTACATACTCAATAACGTTTCCATATTGCATTTTAAAATAAATGCATTTACACATTGCGCGTTACAATAAACTCTATGTATAAGGTATAATGTTCCATTTTGAAGTTTTGCTATTCACAGAATTAATGATTAAATATTTTCTGTTCTAAACTTTCTTTCTCTCCCTTTTCTTCTTCGTCGGCCTTTCTATCTCTTTTCTTTATCTTCGAGTGACTACTTTACGATCTTATTAAGAGCTGCCCGGAAAAATTGTACAGTGCACTGGCCAAACCATTGTCAATGTTTTTTTTAACAGGAGGCTCTTTGTCTCCCAGGGCCTCTGTTGCTGTTTACCATGTTCTATTAGAAGTTAAAGTACTTCATATTTCTCCTGCTGGCATAAAATATGACCAAAGTAATTTTGGTTTTTTATTACTTTGGCCAGCTGTCTGGCATTTTTGGCAACACCTTTTAATTTTATTGTCATGTCCATTTAGCTAGTTCTGAGTAATCTCCCATATATCCACATATCAAAGTTTTTTAACTTTTGAGCATTGCGTCTGTGAGTGTCCAACTTTCTACTCCGTACAGAAAAATACAGGGCAACATAGGCTCTACCCATTCGCATACAAAGGATGACAGTTTGGTCGTGACTATAAAAGGCCCTCTTCATGTGCTAGCACATTGCCAGGGCAGGTTCGATGCGTATCTTGACTTCGGTAGAAGAGTTTTAATTTTCGTTGATGTTGCATCTAAGATAGACCTCTCTTGAAACGAATGAATTGCGTATTCAGTTGTATTTGTACTCCGAAAATTGCACTTCGGAAGCCAGATAAGTGGCTATCTTCTCTTGTAATTTTTCGAATACATATTCCGAAATATTTTTATGTTATGGCTCATTACGCTCAATGCACTCGGTGGCTGTGCTTTTCTTCGGAATTTTAAAAAGTGGATTCCAACCAGTCTGTCGGTAAGACTCCTGTATCGTATATTGTGATGAATAACCTTATTAGTGGTGTATTCAGTCCGATATTTCCTATCATTCATATCGTTAAATAAGTACTGCATTCATTTTTCCAGTCTTCGTCGAGTTTGCCATCTGCACCTTGCAGATATCCAATAGTGGTATTTCACCGTATTCTAGACTTCTCTTTCACTTATATGTGCTTCTATCTATCTACCTTGGATAATTGCCTTTCTTTTCGCCCTTCTCTAGTCGTTTCTGTCATTCACCATCATTTTCCGGTCTTCCCCATTTCTAAACCTCATAGTTCCACCTACTTCTCGGCCTGACCCTGGATCTTCCGTTTCTCGGCGTTGTAGCGTAGCTCTATTTCAGCACCCTGTCTTCACTCATTCACGTAAGATGTCCAAACCAGGGTAGTCTTGGTAGTTTAGTTCAAGTTCTAAGTTCATTATTTGCCTCTATTCCACTTCTTCATCTTGTAGTTTCAAAGCCATATATTTTCCGGAGTTTATTTTTGTCCTTCAGTCCATACATGTTTCTATACCATATGTAATCACTGGCCCGTTGACAGTTTCTTGCGATGTTTTCGTAAGGTGCTGTAGGCCATAGTAGCACATATTGCGTAATGGCACCCTTCATTATCGCTGTTGTTTTGTGTATTGATGTTTCTTCTTCTTGTTTTTTGCCTCTCCTACCTAACCAAACGGTTTCTACGATTCTCCATCCTTCCATTTTACCTTGCGTGATAAGTTACAGGATTCTATAGTTTTGTGATCTCTTTTCAATTGTGTCCATAATTTCAAAGTTTTTGTCCAAACGTCGAAGAATGTCTGCGTTCGTCACCCTACCCAACCAAGAAATCTTTGGTAAATATATCTATATACCCATATTTCAAGTCTGGTTGTTTACTGTTAGCGTCTGGTCGAGCCTATTTGTCTTATTCTCAACTTGAAAAGTTTTCAACTGTTACTTATTTGGAAATAAAGACGACTGTTATTATTATTATTTCCATAACATTGGTTTTCCCGTCATTTATTATTAAATCAACCTCCTTTGTCACTTCTAGTTTCGTAGTTACTTTAATAAGAGATGCTTCCTTCTATTATTATATGGCTCATTCCGAAGAGTGTTCCAATGGTATTGGTTTATCTAACAATACGATGTTGAAATACCAGGGGCGATAGGGAGTCGTCTTGTTTAACTCTATATTTCGTTGCTTTTCGGTGGTCGCTTTTGCAAGTACAGTTAGCTTTATGTGGGAAATCCATTTCATCCATCGTTGTCCATTGCTTATTTATGTTTACTTTATCGTAGGCGGTTTTAGAATCTATTAAGATGTGTGTTGTATTCTCAGCTTTTCTCGGTTGTTTGTTTTAATCCTTTAGCGATCTCTGATAGACCGTTGCTACCAGCAGACAATATAAGGTTAACACTTTTACTTGAAAAAAGTAAAATTGAACTTTTAACGACTTAATAAATACTTCCTTAAGATGCTCAACCAGTATCTTGTACGTAAAGGGTAATTTCCATCAACAATTTCTGAAAATAATCGGGGTGAACGAAGCAGTGGTAAGAGGTATTCACTAGCGAAAATTTACCGTCTGGCATTTGTGTGATTTTATCTCGCACTCTCAGTTAGTCTTGGTCTGGTTTTGACTTCTGCATGTTTGCTTTTCTGAAAGTTATGCTGTGTAGTTTGTTTTATTTATTAAATTAGTGTTTAGTTTGTCTGTGGTTTGCTGGACTTCTTCCATTGTTTGCAGTTATATATTTTGTTACACTGTTGGCCTGAGTATGTTGTCGCACTCGCCTCCATCTGCGTCTTGGTTTTTGTCTTTGTTCAATTTCGAAAATTGTCTGCCATCTTGACTATTCATAAAAATATAGAACGTATACCGTGAGACATTTGTAAAATGTTGAAGAACAACATTTATAAATAAACCTAACATCTTTTATTTGTAATAATACCAGTTTGCTGTCGCTAAACGTTAAAAACCATAGCTATAGCGTCAAGCAAGCGGCACAGCAGGACTTGCGTACTGTCAAAAACAACAAAATTTTACAGAACTTCTAATACATAAAAGAGCATGCAACGGAGATGATTGTATTTACAGTGTAAAAATAAATACATCAACATGAGTCAAGTATCTGGGGATAATTGTTGGACCAGTTCATGAGGTGTGGTAAACACACTGGTAACGTATGCAACAAATTTGAAAAACTGTATATATTCTATTAAAAAAATTGGGACAAATGTTGACTTCTAAGCAACTGCTTTCGTTTTATTATGGGTTGGTGCAGTCAATAATTTCGTATGGAATTATAGGTTGGGATGGGACAGCTAGTTACTATAGAGGAATAATTCAAATAGTACAGAATATGATTTTAAAAACGATTTTACACAAACCTCGATTATATCTAACTGAAAAATTATATCGTGAATCAACTGTTCTTTCTCTAATGCAATTACATTATCTAGAAATCTTAAAACATATTAAAAAATTTACTAGTTCTATTCCCACACACCAACACCAGTATAATACTAGAAAAAGAAATTATGCTGTCCCACATCGATAAAAAAGCACTGGTCAGAGGTCTTGCACGTACTACATACCCCATACGTATAATTGATTTCAAACATTTATACTGAATCATAATATTACACTAAAAGACAAACATTTTCTCAAAATATCGACACTATTTGTAAAGAGCACGATTCTAGTGGGTTAATAATAATAATGCTGCATCATATTTTTTTCTACTCTACTGTAGCACGAAGGATTGTGGGAGTATGGATGTGTGTGTCGCCCCCACTGGATGGGGTGCATTCGGTTTGTAAGGGTGGCCATTTTTATCAGGTAAAAACTTACAAGCCTTGTGCATCTGACGGGTTCATGGGCTGGGTGTACGGTTACTAACATTGAGTCGATGCTGACCCAAAGAAAATAATTTGGGGGGGGGGGGACTAGGGGGATACATTTTTTACCCCTTCGTGGACACATTTAATTTGAAGAAGACGTCTCGTGCGGCTTAATATTTAAATAATTATTTGTCCTTTTGATTCCTTAGCTAGCTCAATGAACGTGAAGTTCTCTTAATATCTCAGTTAGTGGCTTATAAAAAAATCACTATCTGCCAGAACAGGAATCTGGTTCCCTCGTGTAGTGTTGGTCGCACTAAAACCTAAGTTTAAACAATGCACAAGAACAGCCGATTTGTTTACCTTATCTAATGATTTCAAAACACAAATAAAAACACATAAAAGACCCATTTAAAAACAACAGAAATAAAAAAAAAGATAATTAAATTGTCAACCAACCTACGTGCGATATAGCTTAAGGCTACTTGCAGGTATGTTGCAAACATACATGAACAACGTAAAACATCATCAAAAAGAACGTCGAAATAATTGTCTTTTAAAAGAACGCAGAGGTTAAAATGTTTTTACCAAAAATGCAATGTCAAAATGGCCTGAAGCTGATACTTATTTGAGTCCGGACCTGTTTAAATTCACGTGAAAGCTACACACATATTCGCTGATAAAACACATTCCTTCGCTTTTGAAAAAGATCGCAGTTAAACTCAACCTAATCACGCTGACATAACAACATTTTACTTAGAACTAGCTGCTGCATACTCTTGGAAATTTCACATCTTGATTGCATCACGCGCTCCTGGCGCACATGATGCTGGAAACCCTCGATCTCATGCTGCCCTTGTAAGGGTAGTTGAGTTATCACCTTCAAAATGGATGCTTTAAATTAGCTTTTAAATATAGCATAATGAGTGTACTTACGTGTACACCCGGAAAATGCGTTTTAGGAATTTACAAACGCTGGCTTGCTGCACTTTAACATTATTTGCAGCAGACGTTGGCTACCAGGCCGCTTCGAATTAACTTATATTGTCCTGGGCGAATTCGCGTACTATACTTTCAAGTCGAACAAATCCATGAAGCTTTCAGAAGAGGCTGCGTGCGACAGCCCTCTCTGGCGTCTTCTTTGTTAAATTAGCGTGAGTTGAGAATCCCCGCATTCCGCGTACAGTGTTTCTTGCTGCAATCACGAAAACCGAAAACACGTCCAGCGCAGGCCCGGCTTTGTAAAAATTTGGTTAAATAAAATACAATACAATACAATACAATACGTAAACGTTATCGGAGAGGGATCCAGCTGACCCGTTACAGATAGCATAATTCTCGGCCATTGTAAATCACGAATTAAAGAACAAAGTTACTTTTTACATTCCATAAAATAACATTTTTAAAATCCATCTTAGAAGTTACGTAAACTATATATTACAAAACTACATTTTTCTGAAAAAAAATGTTTTCTACAATTATATTTTTTGACTCTTTGGGCACTTTCTACCAATGGTTTCTGCTCTGCAGCTTTTACATAGGTGTAACATTTTTCGCAATCCATGAATGTATGAACCTTTAGTTAATTCGAAGAATGTTATTAAAAACCTGAAACCCGAAGAACGATTGCCAAACCCGAAGTCTTCGGGCCAAAATGACAGTGTTGGCAACCCTAGCTGGATGTGCTTTTCGTGGACTAAATCCGCTCAATGGGGTGGGTGCGACATATACATTCAGTGGGGATTATACTTGAAATATATTATTTTCTATCATTATTTTTTTAGAATACAAATTGTTTAAATATTTTGCTAAATCACATACAGCTGTTTTACAGCTCGGGGCGCACAAAAAACAACTTACATTGTATTGCATTACTGTATAACATTATTAAGTCAATAAAGACGTTTTCATTTTCATGCATTCATTTCATTTAACTAGTAGTTCTCGAGTTAAAGCAAAAATTGACAAAATTTTGGTTTTTAAAGTGCTCACCCTGTACCTATTTCACCAAAGGTATATTCGGTTTTGAGCCAGATAGACATTTAATCCGCATGCAAAAATCGCCTTCCACTAATAAATAATTTTTGCGCTATACCGTCAACAGATAAACGCACAGACAGACAGACAAACAGACATGTTTTTCGTCGTCTAGGGACCTTGAAACGTGAAGATCTGAAGAAATCTCAGAAGGCGATTTTTTCATGATTACAATACTGCCTTCGTCTTTTAGACAAGGGAAGTAATAGGTCGGTAGCGAAAAAACAAAATAAAATATGTATGACAAAACCATACTTTGACGATCGGCTTCACGTTTCCACCACGCGTTCGGCTCGACTTTCTTTGATCCGGACCGGCTTATAGTTGTTTGTTCGGCTTGCCGATCGTTTTTTTATGTCGACCGGCCTAGCCGCCTAGCCGAATTCGACATTTCCATTGCTGCATTCTTACCAATCGGCAAAGCCGATTGCGCCTATTACACTCATCTGCATCTAAAATCCGTAGTTTATTGCAGGCGCGTCACGAGATTATTCGGGAACTTACAGATATGCGACCTTCAGGTGTCCCGCAAAAGTAAATTCAGTTTTACAACCGGTTCTTTTATTTATTTTTATTACAACGTTTACAGCTATTTGCGTTTATACCATAAATATGACGAATGCTTGTTCAAGCCAAGTTGGAAGATAGCAAAGGTATTTATTTAACTCTGCTAGGCTTTATTCTGCCAAATTCCTGCAGTATTTTCGTGTGCCGAGCTGCTCCTTGTGAAAAATTCTTTATTTGAGCACATATTCCCCACCTCTGAGTAGTAGCAGTTTCGTATTTGTAGTTCACCGCTGTTCCAAATCGCACAGTAAATGTATGAATAACAGACAACAGAAGACGCTTCGCAGGTCTAATTATGTAGGTATGCCAATAAGAACAGTTAAAAATATCTGTTTTGTGCGTTGGTTATATATAAAATTTAAAAACGTTTTTTATGAATCACAGGAAATTCTACTGGACCAAACAGTTCGTACTCGCCAGAGGCGGTGCACCATAAAAAGCTGCAATAGCTTTGTAAGGAATCCAATAATTTAACTTTTAAACTATCTTGGTGTTATGTTAGTTTTAATTTGTCACTAATGACATTGAAGCGTTGGAAATGATAACTTAAAAATTTATAATTAAAGGAAAGTATTAAAAATTTATAATTAAAGGAAAGTATTACAAGGGTCAGGAATTACAAGACTCATAAGTATGTTTTTCACCAATATACAGAAGCCGCGTAGCGCAGTTGGGAAAGTGCTAGGCTTGCATTAAGCAAGTCCTCGGTTCGAATCCCCCGGAGGCCGGAATTTTTCCGCAGCCTTGCCGATTGGAATCGGGCTCGGTGAGACCATTCACAGTTGGGCAGCAAATTAACTGCTCTACTCAGAACGATAGACCTAAGAGATAGAGTAACAAGGTCTACACATCACCGAGACGCACACCACACACTACACATAATGGTTGCTGCGCAAGCACAAAAGGCCCGCTCCAACTCTGTAACCCGAATCCGGGGCAAGTTGAGCACTGTACCGCCAGATGCTAGCGTACGAAGCACCAGCGTCTACACCACAATAAATGCGGTTACAGATGGTATATACATAAAAAAGTATGTTTGTATGTCTGTCCTGGTCGACGAGTCGCTACTGGTAGAGCCTACTTACTGCAAATTCTCCGGCTGGACTGATTCAGCATACGCTGATGCATAACTACTTAACTAGCTAAAAGTAATGTAGTTTGTGTATTTTCCCTGATAATTTAATTGGCTTACTCCGGCGATGTTTTATTTGGCGTCTTGTGTGAGGCTTTTGCTAAACGCCGAAATAAGCGAATATTTACAAAACAGATACGCGAAAGAGAAACTCATTGTTTGTAAATTTCCAACGTAGTACTTTGATTGTAATTAAAACCGTGTGAATTGCTATAGAAAATTGTGTCGAAACTAGGTTAGTTCTAACTCTTATTGTAAAGGCACCTGGGGTTATTTACGCACGAAATTGTGTTTTCGCAGACGTGTGAAAAGCTGAGAATTCGCTCTAAATTAAAGCTTTGTTACTATTAACAAAATAAACACGACGACATCGCTGATAAGACGATAACGTATCTGTTAATTTTTACGTATCCCTATCGTTATAAGTCTCCTGGGTTGAAATAAGAAGCACTTCAAATATGATTTTTTTTTTAATTACTAAACTGTGCAAGATAGTATAACGTAACGTTACACTTAATCCATTAGTAAATTCGATTGTATGTGAACCCACTACGGGACGTTTCACAAAAAAATAGCAAAAGCTTTGTGTATACAGTGACCGCCAAAAAGTCGGCATAATATGGGAAAAATTTGTATTTTAGATTTTTCAAAAAAACTTTATGTCAATAATTTGTGCTTGTCTAAAAAACTATTTGGCCCCTATCATATATACCGAGTAATTTTTACTTGTCAAAATCCAAAAAATGCTATTTTTCGGAAATTAATTTAAGATTTTAATGATATTTTTTTAGAGTGCGTTATTTTTAGCTAACTGAACAATCTCAAGGCCAAAAAACACATTTTTTTAAACTTAGGCTAAAAATTAATTTTTCAGTTTTTAAATTATTTTTCAAAATGTTGCATACCGAGATTTTTTTTATGTGAAGACTAATTGGAAAAAATAATATAAAATGTTAATTACTTTAGATTTTTTATTAATTACCGAAAAGTAGTATGTATGTTGGCATAATTTTTACGTATTTTATGCAAGGCCCTTTTTAGGAGAAATATTTTTCTATTCTAATTAACGTCGCTTAAAGTGGCTTTTAGAAACTCTAATCTAGCCCTGTTTTTTTGTCTTTATCCAATTTACATGCTCTAAAAAATCTCTTCATTTAGGAAACTGTAAAAGTACATTTGCAGAATTGTTGTAACAGTAATTCATAACAGGGCTAGATTAGAGTTTCTAGAAGCCATTTTAATGGATGTTAACTAGAATAGAACAATATTTCTCCTAAAAAGCGCCTTGCATAGAAAACGTAAAAATTATGCACGCATACTACTTTTAGGTAAATAATAATAAATCTAAAGAAGTAATTAACATTTTATATTATTTTTTCCTATTATAAATCCTTAGTCTTAACATAAAAAAATGAATTTTAATATTAAGTGTTGGTAATTGGTATGCGAAATTTTGAAAAATATTTCAAAAAATAAAAAATTAATTTTTAGCTAAAGTTAAAAAAACAGGTGGTTTCTGGCCTTGAGATTGTTCAGTTAGCTAAAAATAACACACTCTAAAAAAACTTAATTTTCTAAAAAAGTAAAAATCACTCGGTATATATGATAGGGGCCAAATAGGTTTTTAGACAAGCACAAATTGACGTAAAAGGTTTTTTGAAAAATCAAAAATATAATGTTTGGCGGTCACTGTATAATTCTTCCACTGAATTTCTTAATTAGAAACTAAAACATGCGTTGTATCACCTGTACTCGTTTCTTTTTCGCTTTTCTTGGTCCTTACTTTTTGTTCTTTCTTGGTGGTCAAGGAGTAGTATGCAACCTTCTTCTCCCTTTTTAGGGGGATTGTGATCCTACTCTACCCTTCGTACAATTTCCCGCCATCTCTTGCTATGCCTGGCCTCGTGGGTAGTTTGGCTGATTATCAGCACCTGTTCTAGTTCTCTCATTCAGCTAATTACATAGTTCTATTTATTTTCCATTTTTGGACATAAGACTTCTCTTTCCGCTTCCAGTCTTCTCTGGATGTTGCCTCTCTCATTTATGTTGTTCCTGCTACCTTAGTGATATCATCCGACCATCTAATTTTTGGACGACCCACACGTCTTCCTACCCTAGGTCGCCATTCGGTAATTTTTTACCCCACCTTCCAGCTCGACGTCTTGCGAGGTGTACTACCCATCTCCATTTCAGTTTACAAATTCGCGTAGTAATGTTCTAGTTATGTGTTCAAAGTATTTTAATATATGTGTTCCGACAGTTTGAAAAAGCTTGTTGAAGTTTCTTAATCTCTGCTAGTATATTATATCAGTGGCGTCTCGTGATAATTGTATTTATGGGCACTTAATTTTTAACAATTACTAAACAAAAAATAATGATCTACATTGCGTCGATGTTTTAATTCACATATAGCAACGATTTTTAATTTTAACAATCCAAATGGAAACATCATATGCCCAAAACAAAAAGTATTCATACTCAATACAAAATGTACGCAAGTGTTAAAAAACGAAACACGATAATTTATTTAATAATGGAAAAATTAGATCCACAAATCCATTTGTTTCTCTTTTAAATGTCCCCAGAAAAAAAACTTGTAAAATTGCGAGTTCCAACTTTATTTTGGAGGTTGAAATTTAATCCAAGTTTCTTTATTTTAAACTTTTCAGCTAACGGTAGGCTCTTAAAGTTAATGTTGAGTATACTTAGTTATACTATTCTTCGCTATTTTTTGTAGAAAACTGCACAAAACAACCGAAATTACCCAAGATAAATGAACAGTCTCCAACTGCAATCGATATTATGCCTAAATTTGTCCTGCAAGAATGCAAGAGCTTCCTTGTCCGCTTGCATTCTTTTTCAATATCAAAGATTCCACATTTGTTGTATAGGCGCGCCTGTTGTCTTTATGCTCGGATCGCATTATTTTTCAGGAGCACAGTATTTATAAATAAGACAATAACCGCGCGAGTTTATCGGCTGCTTCGGCTACAACGTTGTTCACCATTGCGTCACATTGAAACTGTGATAGCTCGATCTGCAGCGTCAGCATTTTCACCCTATATACGTTTGGGCCCTACTTCAAATCGCCCCAAACAGCTGCCAGCGGCTCGGTGCGTTGATACCAGCGAGTGTGTTGACACATAACTCACGTTATGTTGACATACTTCTTGGATCTTGTTTTACATGTTTTAAGCGGTATCTCCGAATCTCGTTACTTAAATCTTGTTATATTATAACGGTAGGATAGTTGATAAATCATATTTTCGATTTTACAACAGATACTTCTTTCTAATGCCATATAGGCTGTTAACGGCTGGGAGGCTAGCGCCCTTAAGGAGCAACCGCCACTGATTCTTCTGGCACTCCAAATGATGTGGAGTTTCCGTCCAACAACGCATTGAAGCAGCAATTATTTTCCTATATTGGGTTGTTACTCTCGATGATTGTCCACCATGCAGAATTATTGGGAATGCAAGTGTTTTTACGTTTCCTTTTATGTGTTCAGAGTGATCGCGCTGTGTGTTTTTTCCCTGTAGTACAAGAGCCGCACCCATATAAAGGTATGGGAGTTGCCACTTTTTTGACATGTCTACTTTTATTTGTTTGGGTATTTCCTTTTTACCTAAGAAGGTAGACTTGATGAAATTGAGTTTATCTGTAGCCCGTACCCTTTTCTCGATTTCACTATCAAATGCACCGTTCACCTGTATCCGCCCAAACTGTTAGCAATCAAATGTCTCAGCCTGTTTGACCTTCATTGCCTCTCTATAGGGTGTAATGTACCAAGAAAGCGGGATGATACTTTAAGAGTGGATAGTCGTGTCAAAATGATGAAAAGAAGTTGTCAGAAGGTAGATCCTCAAACAATCCTCCGATTCACGGCTATTTCTTTCGGAACGCTATTTTCTAAATTTTTAAAACATTCTGATCAGTAACAAACACTTGCTTGCATTGCTTGTATTCAATGCACAATTTGAACGAAATCACAAGAGTAAACACCATACTTCGGGTTATGCGATTTTCTTTAAAAGCTTGCTGCCGCATCTAGATAGTACACAAAACTTATATATGAAGTTTCAACGCCATACCTCTTTTCATTTTTCGGATATTCTGTTCACACACAGACGCACACGCAGACTGACAGACAGATCAATGAACAAAAACATGTTTTTGGGTTCAGGGGACTCTAAAACGTGAAGATCTGTTGAAAACGCAATTTCGATTTTTTGGGGTGAATCCAATACTTCCTTTATTGTAAAAGCAAATAAAAATCCCAATCTTGTGTTTTTATTTAGATTGTCTTTGCTTTATTTGTTCTTACAAGTAAATAAGTTATTCAAATTTTAAATGGTAACGTGACTTATGGCCCACCTAGTAGTAGCGGTCCGTATTCTTGTTGCACCCTGTATATTTAATAGTGCTTTAGTACTATCTCCACGGTTATACTAATATTTTTCATTTTAATGCTTTATTCAAATTCTAAATGGTAACGTGACTTATGGCCCACCTAGTGGTAGCGGTCCGTATTCTTGTTGCACCCTGTATATTTAATAGTGCTTTAGTACTATCTCCACGGTTATACTAATATTTTTCATTTTAATGCTTTATTGTAGATATTAATTAGGCTAGAAGCGTTCCTCAGTCTCCAAACACCACCATATCATGCGTAAATAAAAATTATGTTATATACGTGTTCCTATATGACATTTTCGTGAATTATTCCTGCACCGCTTTATTAGTAGCTTCAGCGTACTTATGCGAACGTTTTGTCCGTCCGTCCGTCCGTCCGTCCGTCCGTCTGTCCGTCTGTCCGTCTGTCCGTCTGTCCGTCTGTCCGTCTGTCTGTCTGTCTGTCTGTCTGTCTGTCTGTCTGGATCGCCTGTAACTTTCGAACGGCTACAGATATCGAAATTTTGAAAGGGGGCAAAGTTGTTGCTAAGGTCCCGAGCACCTTCATGCGCTATTTGGTTTTGGCGAAAGGTGGCGATTTTCCACTTTGCAAAATTTCCAAGCATTGTAGCACAGTGGCGGCTTGTCCACTTGGCGCCATCTACAGAAGTTCGGTGGTCACGTTTTGAACTACACATTCTGGGTGCACTATAATACTCAATGTTTTCGCAGTGCTGAAGCTACTCTTTAGACCTGTACCTGAGCAGTTTATTAC
Organism: Agriotes lineatus; assembly: GCA_940337035.1. Classification (NCBI taxonomy): domain Eukaryota; kingdom Metazoa; phylum Arthropoda; class Insecta; order Coleoptera; family Elateridae; genus Agriotes; species Agriotes lineatus. The sequence goes on from OW679202.1 coordinate 22,845,688, forward strand.
TCCTAAAGCAGGGATGAGCAACCCGCGGCCCGACACAGTTTCTCGTGCGGCCCTTCAAATATTTTCCATTTTGACTTTTAGAAATGCCCAGTATCTCGCAACTTCATTGTAATCTATTTCTCATTAAATAATCTTTTTCCACATATATCATTCGCCGTTTTTTTTAATAGTATTTCTGTTAATGAGTGTTTTATTTCTGTAATTTTTTATACTAGGTTTATTTTATTAATAAAGAGATAATGTGAGTTCATCATTCAGTGTTTGTATTATTATTAAGTTTCTTAAATGCGACCCGCACAACATTTTTAAATTTGTAGCTGGCCCGTTGTAAAAAAAGGTAGCTCATCCCTGTTCTAGAGCTAGGGTAAGCAGTAGTGGGCTTGTGGGCTAAGTACACGTCGTAACCCTATATTGGTTTTAAATTCCTTTGATTACTCGTGTTTCCTTCTTACTAAATTACTACTGTCCTTACTTTATTTCTGCCATACACACTACTTATCTTTGGATCTAACCAAATGCCTTTTCCAGGTAAAATTAAACTCAAAACCTCATACGTATATCGTTAGCTCCTGTAGATATACCAGGCCGTGTCATTTAAATTTGTAAATAATGCGTCGTTTTAGTCGAGTGGTTGTGGAACTCGGATGCGGTACTGAATGTAAGGGATTCAAACGCCAATACCCGACATGTGGTAGGCGGGCCCATGCTTTAAATATTGGGCACCAAAATCATGATTTTCGTAGTAGGAAAGTAAGGCAGTCGTCGACAGGCCATAGACGTGTGCCGCTTTTCTAAGTAATTTGAAATTCTAATCTTAAAACGACATGTTTGCCCTATTCCGACTCTGGCAGCTGTCATTTCGCTTCTTAATTCCAGACAGCATATGGATTAATATGATCTTAAAAGATAAACCCAATTTAGTAGTTCTATAGGCTATATCTGTTATCTATGGAGGAAAAATCCTTGCTAGTAACAATAATACACGTTAGCAGAAATAACTTAAAACTTATTGTTTTTAATCAATAGATTAGATAAAAACTGCAGACTTAATTTTTGCTCGTAAAGGTAATAGGAGTGATTGCACTTGCGGATTAAGAATATCGTTTGAACTTCGAATCATTCCTTGTTTGACGCTGGGAAACGTTATGCGGTTAGATTTAAATGTGTTCGAGCAGTTATCTACATATAAAACAGATTATGTGAAACTATGCGCAGTGTACGGTGTCACTTCATGGATATATAAGTTTTAGTTTAATAACCTAACTGTTGCGTCGAATTACCGGGTATGAATGTATTATTTTGTTCTTTTCCTAGTTTACTTGCTAATTGCAACTGTGGGAACTGCGAGTTGGCCAATTTAATTTCGGTTTTTGTTGCTTCCCGGGAAATTTCGAATTGTTAGCAAAACTCAAAACGCCGCTTACCTACTAGCTATAGTCTTTTGAAATCGAGTAGTTGCGTCAATAGTATATATTATGTAATATATGAGAGAAGGAATCAATCTAATATTATGTCGTATTTGTTGCAGATATCACACATTTATTAAGAATGAGAAAAGGTTAATTTCAACACCATGGACAACTTCCATCAGGGTTCAACTGACAAAGAAAGTTCAGAACGACGGGTGAGCGATTACTTCTTAATGGGATTAATTTTTAAATTGGGAAATATTGAGTATGCACTCAAAGTATGAATTTAGTATAGTTTAAGTTTGTTTAACTGTGGCCCATTTTTTAGTTTTGTACTGTTTGCCGCAGTATAAAACTCACTAAAATAAATAAATAAAAGCAGTGATATTCAACCTGAGTTACGCCTACCCCTAGGGGTACTGAAAAGGGTAAACAATTTGATAATGCGTTATCCGAGTTTTTATTTTTCGTTATTTCTGAAAACATTTTTAGAAGGAAACCTGTGTGAGCCCTACCTTTCTTTTTTTGTACTTCTATATAGTAATATAGGTATATTTGTAAAATTAAAATTTATTGTTTAATTATTAAATGATATTAAACATCAATATATTGCAATAGAAGGTAATTATGGAATTTATATTAGATGCTTGTCCTATGATTTAGGATTTTATTTATGTGTGTAACATAATTCGGCGAAGACCCCACGTGCGTGAGGCGTGGCCGGTGTTAAGAATGGAGTTTTTAAATCCATTCACCCGTTTAGCTCAAGGTAGAGGGTGTCACGACGTGTCGTAGTTGGAGCTCCTGTTAAAAGATACTGATTGTTTTACTGCTTGTTTATTTTAAAATCTAAAATTAATATGTACAGTATACAGTATTATTTACAAAGGCAACCCAGAGAGGGATACAATATAATATTTATAATGTGCGTTGCTCGATGGAGGGCTGGGGACGTAGAGGGCCGGTGTCGGAGGCGTTAGTGGCGGTGGCGAGCGTCTTAACGGAGTGCGTCGTTAGCCGGGGCTCGTGGGAGCCCAGGGCTTCTTGAACTTGGGGTTCGTGTTCAAGCGAAGTCCTTTGGAAGCGGGGCTTTTCCACGTGCTGGGGCGGGCCTGGGGATGGGTACACTTCGGCGGCACGCGGAGGGTGCGGGCGGAAGTTTGGGGGTCCATGGCGCGGCCAGATCGTCCCTCGGTGGCTGAAGCGCGGTGCGAGGGCTTCAGGAACCTGGAGCGCGTGCTCAGGCGAAGTTCGTTTCTTGGCGCGGAGCTGCTAGATTCTAAGATGGACCGGGTTGTTGACGTGGAGGCGGCTGAGGGAGGACGCTCGTCGGGGGCCGCTTGGTCTAGTCGGACGCGTTGACGTCTGTGGGAGAAGCCAGATGGATCCTCGTTGGAGAAGATGCCGTGCCTGATCTTCTGGAAGCAGGTGCGCGTGTCCAGGCGAAGTATGGTGACGTCGCGGCAGTCGTCACGTGCTGGGCGAATCTGGGGAAGGACACACTTCGGCGGAACGCGGAGGGTGCGGGCGGAAGCTTGGGGCGTCCTTTGCGCGGCCAGATTGTCCCTCGGTGGCGGAAGCGGCGAGCCATAACCTCGGAGACCTGGAGCGCGTGTTCCGGCGAAGTCTTGGGCTTGGGTCTTCTAGCAGACGTGGTAAAGCTGGAGCGTTGCCGCGGACATCGGCTGACTGGCTAGGACGGACGGCGATGGTTCGACCCAGAGCTGGCGTGGCTGATTGCTGAGGGTCTTCGAAAGGAACTCTAGTTGCACGTTCGGGAGGTGCACACACAGAATTCTTTCCGAATGTTGACGAGCTGAACTGTAGGGTCACGCTCCGATTCCTGGATGTTTGATGATCACAGGCACGCTGAACGTTGATGGTTCAAGCTTCGGGTCCTGGATGTTGAAATTTCGAACTCGCTGTGCTTATAAGGGAAACAGCCGTCGCTTCTCCCCGTCAAAATCTCCCGTGGCGGTAGGAGCCCACACACATATTTTTGTTCAAATTGTATATTTATCTTGTCTATATACACGGTGCGTATACATTAGTGTTAAAGCTTTATGTAGCATTGTTCTTTGGAGAGTTTTTAGACAAAAGTATTGATACAAAAATGTTGAATTGGTCTTCATGAGCTCTCATGAGTGGTAAATAGAAAAACAGTTTTTCTATTCAGGTAAAGTACCCTTTCTGTTCAAAATACAGGCTGTTTCCTAAAAAACGCCGCAACCCATAACTCCGTTGTTTTAAATTTTAGACCCAACAAACTATATATATTCTTAAATGGCAAGACAAGAGCTACCTTTTTGACCCCTTCGTAAATATCTTTCAACTATTTTGAGCAACGATGTTCAACTTTTTTATTTTAAATGGAACACTTTATATATTTTTACATATTTGGATTCAGGATGAAATTCTGCATGCAGTAGTATGCTGCATTTGTTTTTTGGAAACTTAGAAATGTTTAAAATGATTTTTTAATATTGCATGTAGACAGTCGTACAGTACCATAAAATCTTCAAATGTGCTGTGGAAAACAATCAGAATGTTGAAATATTTTATTTAACACGTCCAGAAAACGAAGAAATTCTGAGGCAGAGGATTATCAATGCTTGTCGCGAAATACGTCCCAATTTGATATTTAATGCGACCAATGGAGTAACTAGAAGATGTCAGTTGTGTGTTCAACAAGGTGGCGGTCAATTTGAGCAATACTTGTAGATACGTTTTGTAGTTTTGTTTAAATTTGTTTCCAATAAAATATTTTAACATTCTGATTGTTTTCCACGGCAGACTCCAAAAAACAAATGAAGCATATTACTGCATGCAGAATTTCATCCTGAATCCAAATATGTAAAAATATACAGGGTGTTCCATTTAAAATAAAAAAGTTGAACATCGTTGCTCAAAACAGTTGAATGATATTTACAAACGGGCGGTCAAAAGGTAGCTCTTGTCTTGCCATTTAAGAATATATATAGTTTGTTGGGTCTAAAATTTAAAACAACGGAGTTATGGGTTGCGGCGTTTTTTAGGAAACAGCCAGTATATCAAAATATTATTAAGAACATTTGTTTATAATGTAAAACTATGGTTCCATACAAAATTTCAGAAATATCAGACGACCATGTTACCACAAAAGTACTTCATTTGAAACTAGCGTCTGGGAAAACAGGTCCGTATATTCTTTTCAAAATAAACCTAGAATTAACCTACATTAAAATAGACAAATAGATTTTTTTTTTCTATATTTTTTTGCTATGTATACGTGCACTACTAATGGAAATACTAAATTGTGGGCTCCTCGTGCTCTGGCCTCAGCAGTTCTAGGGTTAATAAAAAATATTCATATTCTTCAAAAACTGTTTCACGAAATTTTTGAAAAGTTTATTTTTATTTGATCATACCCTTTCAGTTGACCTCGACAGTGCATACTAAAATTAAAATAATCCAACAAATTTATCTCAAAATTCCCAAAAACTAAAAAGGGATATAAAATCTCAAGTGTTAATTTTTAATTAACTGAAATATTCAGAGTGAATCATATTGCCTATTTTTTTAACGTTACAGATTCCTACTGATTTATTTTTATTTTATTGTATTCTCAAATCGGCGTTGCCTCGTTACATAGGAATCTACAAAAACAAAATCTGGCGATACACGCACACAATTTCCTTTTACAGTGCTCTTATAATCAGCCAAAAAATTTTATTTTTAGTTTTTAATCATTATCAAAAATTGCAAATATTACAGAAAACGAACAAAATAGAGCGTTAGTTGAAGAGACAAATTTTGTCTAAAATTTTAAGCTGAATTCAAAAATGTAATAATATACCTAGTGTTCTATTTAAAATAGGAGTTAATAAAAAATAAATAAACCAAAACAAAAACCCATTTTAGAGGTATTCAACTGGAAAATCACGTAGCTCACATCAATACACATTAAAAATGTAAAGTTTGAAAAAATCGTTAGTCGTTTCTGAAAAAATTGAAAAAACTGAAAAATCACAAGACAACATACTTCCGGTTATGCGATTTTCTTCAAAAGCTTGCCGTCGCATCTAGATAGTACACAAAACTTATATATCAAGTTTCAACGCCATATCTCTTCATTTTTGAAATATTTTGTTCACACACAGACTGACAGACAGACCAATGAACAAAAAATTGTTTTCTGGGTTCAGGGGACTCTAAAATGTGAAAATCTGTTGAAAAACTAAATTTCGAATTTTTGGGGTGAATCCGATACTTCCTTTATAGTAAAAGAAAGTAATAGCAGTATGCTACAAGTACATATTTTATACAGTAAAGTTTAGGACGCTTCACTCCATACGTAAGAATATGGCCTGAGACTTGGCGAGTCAGTGTCGCCGAAATATCTCTTTCCAAAACCCACTCAATCTGGCACATCATTAACGGCATACTGGGTGATGTGGTTAGCATCACACCTTCAACAACTGTCTTACTTTTTCTACTTCCACCACTGCGGTTTCAGTACCCAGTGATTGGGTGGGCGGCCAGCCAGTTGCCCAATGTGGGGATTGAACTCTCGTGGCACCGCAGCCTGACCTCCCTAACTGCTCGGCCATGCTGGCAACTATTTTATGCAGTGACCGGCATCAATGTAGACACATGAGAGAGTGTTTTATTATTGTTTTATAAGAAAATTTTATTCTTCCCAAACTAAAAATGCCAAACAATAAAGATGTGTTATCGAACTTGAGTTTTGCTCACCCAACAACCAAAAACTACGTTAATCGAAATTAATGTCAAAAAAAAACCCTACTTTTTGTGTCCAACATAAAAAAACACATGTATCTTCAAAACAATGTAATAACAAACGATCTCAACAGCAACAAAAATGCAAAACAATTATAATTTTTTATTGAAATATAACAAATATTGAGAGGGGGGGGGGCATAGAATGAAATTGTTGAAGTTTCCTCTTTTATTATTACTATTTTGTATGTTTGATGTTTTTTGATGTCTAAATATTTGTTATAACATTTCAATAAATTTTTGTAAGTGTTGTGAATTGTTGTTAAGATTGTTTGTTATTACATTGTTTTGAAGATACCCGTGTTTTGTTACGTTGGATAGAAAAAAAAATAGGTTTTTTAGCACTCATTTTCTGTAATACACAGAGTGGTAAAAAATAGGAAAAACCAGTGAAACATTTTTTTAGAGAAAGTTGCTCAGTTTGTTGTTTGACACCTTCTTTCAGTTCTAAACAATTTTTCCAAATAACATTTTCATGTACATACTTTATTCTTAAACCACTTTCACATTTTTGAATCTTCCTCGTATTCGAGAGGAGATATTTAATTTTTGGAAAGTGCATTTTGAGTTTGAGTAGATGCATCAAGAATAAAATTTTCTGATAAATGGATAATAATTTTTTTTCAAATTTATGCCGGTCAATAAATGATTTACAAAAATTTTAAATGTTAGAAATTGTATGTTTGACCAAATGGTCGATTGACAACTTTAGAGTTTATGAATAATTTTAATGTACTAATGAGATTAATATTACATGGTTTTTTACAATTTCTATATTTTTTATATTTTCATAATGGAGCTGCTATTATTAAAAAAATTTGCATTGTTGGATCACACGATAGATACATTAATTTGATATTGGCAGCAATTTCTGCTGCTCTAAAGACAAAAAAGCCACTGTACTATTATTTTAATATACAAAATATTCATCAAAAGTCAATTCATTGGGATTATATTGTAGATATACTTTATAACATTGTTGTAAGCCATGTAATAAAACTTTAGAACTGATACGGAAGCTTGAATAAACTTGTTTTAAAAATCTTGAAAATCTAATAATAAAATGAAAATTACAAAGTTATAAAGAACAAACTTTGCAAATTTGTTTACGTGCTATTTAATGAACTCGATGTGTTAAGGGGAGTACGCTTCAGCATTTCAATAGCATCTTGTATAATTGTAATTATACAATTAACTAAAAATCACGTATTTTCCTTGTAAGTTAAATTATTTTGTATTTAAGAATTAAAAAATAACTGTATTTTTTACAAAAATAATTCTGCGATATTTATGTTATATAATAACGGTTGTCTCTGCTCTTGCATTATTTATAGTCATCAGCTTTATAGAAATTATGCTCACTATTACTTTGTAATCGAGATATTTAGAAATTGCTTTTAAAGGCATATAATTCTACTCTAAAATTCCTTTCTTAACTATTTGCACTTCACTATAACGTAATTATGTGTTTGAAGAATTTTTAAAAAGATGTTATCATCTGTGCATTCCAACAGTGCTAACACAATTAACGTTATCTTTTATCAATAAAGCATTGATCAGCTTAAAGATTTTTTATGTATCGAATAGAAACTCTGTGCATGAATGTGTAAAAATGAATTCGCTTCGCAAAGAAGTAACATGTGAACTTATAATAGTGAACACCAAAATATGATTAATATGGGTGATTGGAATATTTATTTTATCAGTAACTTTAGACAAATGGCAAACAATTGAGATTATAAATAACGTTTGTGCAGTATTCTGTAAAGCCTACTTGAAAAATATTTGATAGGTATTCCAGTATTAATTATATAAATTTCTAAATACAACTACATGCACCTTTGTGCAGTATATTGCGTTAATTATTGTCAATTGAAATAGTCTAATATGTCAGTTACATATTTTGGCCTTACTCCAAAATTAAACAATGGTTCGAATAAAAGCAGCTTAACTAGAGTATTTCATTAATTCGCTTTTATTTTAATCTTTTTTTATGATGCGCTATTTTAACTGCAATCAAGGTCTGTTAAAATGTTATTATATTCTTAGTAGTGTCTGAATAGCTTTGTTCAATAACAAATTGTTAATTGTCACAACATTAGGAAGACCTTGTTTTGTTTTAAACCCACACTATTTTATGAGTTATGAAGGAAGTCTATAAATAATCATTCCACCTTGTTACGCAGAATTCCAACACAGAATGGTTACCGACAAAGTGCCGAATAACGAAACCGCCTCCGCCAAAACCTGCAACCAACCCACTACAGTTTGTCAAAGTAGCTCCTTGCCCTCTATTTCAAAAAGCACATGAACATATTAAAAAGGTAGAAGAAATCAAGGTAATGCGACAAGACATTAAAGATGATGCCGAAGAATGGCAACAAGTAAGTCTTACCAATTTTCTTATGATCTCGTATTCATAAATTTTTTTCTAGAATCTCGATAATTGGAAAAGCAGTAGAAGAAAAAGACAGGAACATATCATTGAAAGGGTTGTGGAAGTAAAGAAGCTTGAACAGGAAGGGCATGAAAGGAGCAGGCGAAAAAGCAAAACATTTAACGAAATGTTAGAGGAAAGGTAAGTCGCTCGTATAAAATGTTCTTTTTTATCTCCCAGTGGTGACGATTAAGCATCATTTAAGTAGTAAAGTGGTAAAGTATGTTGATACTGCACTTGAAACAAATTTATATTTACAGTACGTGGTGTATCGCATTCCATTGTGTTATCTCTATGCATTGTGAGATAGCAAAATTAAATCGATTTAATTAGCTCTTGACCTTGTTTTTGAATATATTCGTTTTTAATTTTGCGATTTTAATGGATTTTGTCTTTCTGTTATAGAAATAAAAGGGGTCATCGATTAAATATACCTATATATGATGATGACTCCAATGATTTAAGCGATTATGGCATTGGCAGTAGCAGTTCGAAGACTAATAGCATTAAGGATGTTGATACTGATGACAGTAGCAGTTTTTTAGTAAGTAAAAAGACTGTTGCTAATGTTGAATTTTACAGATTTTGTTTATTAGGATGATAAGGACCACATATCAGATTCACAAAGTGCTAAAGATGCATCAAGTGCTTCCAACCAAAGCCAAAGCGAAGATGAATTAAGTTCAGTAACACACTTAGTCGATAAAGAAAATAATGTATTGGATTCAAAGCCGAAACAAGTGACTAACAATATTAATGCAAACGTTAGCACAAATTTGGTACCACATACGAATTCTTCCATATCTACAAATAATTACGCAACTAAATATTATACAAATGTAACAAATAAGCAAACTGCAACGACCAAATTTATTAGTAAATCTGTATTAGATATAAATTTACAAAGCAACAATCATGAAGCCAAAACCGAACCCCCGCAGTACACCTATGAAGGAGCTATACAGGATTATAGATCGAGAATTAAATCCAAAATAAACATAGATGAAGCTATTTTCAATAGGCAACAGGATTACTTAAAAACTAAAGATACAATGGAACCACAAAAACTTGTTCCTAAAGTGGATATATATAAACGGAAGGAAATATTTGAAGTTGAAAAACCTTTGGAAATCCATCATTTTGAATCTACCACTTCTAGAAGATTGTCAGAAGACTTTGCAAATTCACAAAGTATCAAGGAACGTTTAAAAAGCCTGGAAAAGTGTACAGACCAACCGCTGCGAAGCGTAGACAAGGGTTCTGCCCAAATCGGCTCTATAAAATCCAGAATAATGTCATTGAATCAACAGAACGACAGTGATACTAAAAACAATAATCCTGAATTTAACAGTTCTAAACCAGTAAAAGAACGGCCCCCTGTTACTTCACCAAAATCAATTAGTTCGTATTTACTTGATAAATCCAGCAGCAGCCCAAATATTGAAAGCAAACCTGTCAAACCTAATGTAAATTGGAACTCAAAAGACGAAGTCTTAGACCGCTGCTCTAGTCCAGAAGCAGAATTATATATGAACAAACTGAATATGTTTAACAGGGATTTGGATGCATTTTTTGGAAAACCTCACCATCTTCAGAATGGTTTAGAAGACTATTCCGAAAATTCGACATATCCTCCTTCTACATCATCTGCAGAACTTATTGGCTTATCTTCGGATCGCGAAGACAGTGGAATACATACAGCAGATGTTTCGTGTTCTGTTAGTCAAGCTGACGAATCTGTCGAAGACACTGATCTTTCATCGACAACAATTCCTCACTGCATAGAGAAATTGAATAAGGAAAAGGAAAAAGAACTTATTCAAAGTAATTCGAACGATTTAAATGAAAATAAATTGAAACACGTAATAATTCCAAAAAGAAGAGAGGATGATTTGGAAACTTCTAAGGTAACAAAAAATATAGATGTCAGTTCTAAAAATACCAAACAAGTTATTATAAATAATCTTGCATCCAAAGAAGCTATAATAAAAACAGATTGTGATTTTGAAGTATGTAGTACAAATAATAGGGATACAGAGCATAATAATGTAATAAATACTACTACGGATTTTCTTTCTACATTAAAACAACAAGCAGATGCAGATTTTGCTTTAGAAAAACAATCAAAAGTTTTGTGGAAAAAGGATTCATCGAGCGAAGCAATCAGTAAAAGGAATTCTTCAGAAAATAGTAATAATTATAAAGCCATTATACCCCAGCAAAACAACATTGCACTGCCTAAAAACTTGCATGAGGAAAAGCGCGATAAATTCATTATGGAAAATAATAGTTACAAAACATCCGAACTTACACCAGACAATTCAATTATTTATGAAAATGTGGAAATACGAGATTTTAGCACTGTCACGGATGATGTATTTAGCAATTCTCCATTTCCACTGGCTCCTCCAAAGAGTATTGAACCACCAAAGGAAAAACCTCCACCGCCGCCACCACCAGATGATGAGGGAAGCCCAGAAAAGCTCAAAGACACAAATGCGAAACGTTTAAATTCCACCAAAAGAATTAAGAAGGAAATTCACAGTAAGAGATCAAGCTTCTTAGGGCTAGACGAGCCTACGGATGATCAGTTATATCCGGAAGTTTCTATAGGTAAACCACCAGACATTAATTCCTTTCTGCAAAAAGAATCACAGTTGGAAAAATCTCTGTATAAAAAATTGCAAGGAAGTCGAGACGTTTGCTTAAGCGAAGTAGAAAGTCAAGACTCTGGTCTGGAGAGTGAAAGAGGGCGGCTATCTAGCGATACATGGTGCAGCAGTTTTGGCGATTCTAGTACACCAACACATGGGAGACAAGACAGTGAGGTAAGATGTGTGTCATCAGCAATTACAGTTGATGTCTGATTATTCCACATATGACTCATTGCATTTTTGTGCGGTGTTTGATTGTTGCACATTTATGTAACCAGTGCTTATTTCCAAATGTTGATTACTAACATAAACTGTTATGAAAGCAACTTAATCCCAATTTCTTCAGGTTGTCATTCTATAATCATTTTACCAATTTGGATTTTTATTTATTCTCATTATATCTTCTATTTTTATCAATTGTCTAATAATGTTTATCTATAATTATGTACCTTCACAGTGAAATTTAGGTTGCTGCTTTGATTTTACCATATATGTTTGATACCTTATTTTCCCTTCATTTTCGCTTATTGTTTGCATCGTTTCTGTGTATTAATCATCGAATAGATGACAGTCAACTGTGCAACTGGTTACATATGTATTATTCTGTGAATTTTTCTGTTTTTTTTCACTTTTCTGGAATTTTGCTTTCACTTTGTGTGCCAGTGCATTGTGTGACAGATTTACATTCTATTAGCAAATTGGTCAAAATTCTTGCCTCAATATTATACATTGCAAACAGAAAACAGTCTGTCCCTTTTAAATATTATGTGCCCATGAAGTGTTGTCTGTTGAAAGTTTTAATGCAATTTTATTGATCCCATTTTACATAATATCGCTGTCGAGATAATGGTTGTGATATCTTCATTTCTGCTTTTCTTTTAGCAAACAAACAGTGTTACTTCAGAAGAAGATGAAATAACAAAAAAAGAAAGGGAGATTATTGAAATGATAGAAAAAGAGGAAAAATCACGGGATGTAACAGATCCTAAACCCAAAAATACTAACTTACCAGTGAATGCAGGACGTTGTAATGTAGTACCTTGTAAAAATGTGAATAGTGAACAGTTTAACAAACCGTATTATGACCAGAATAATGCAAATTATAAAAGGAACCTGGATGATCAAGATTCTGAGGTATACAATATTTTTAAAATGTTATTCTTCAAACACATTGTGTAACTAATGGGTGCGGCAAAATATATCCAGCCATGGAATATTGTTATAACTTTGTTATTTCCTTGACAACTGTCAAAAGTGAAGTTTTATATCAAAGTAGAAAGATACAGGTTTTGTTATGGAGCGTTATTCGGCTCAACAACGAGCAGAAATTGTTAAATTGTATTTCCAAAACTTTTCTTTTTAGGCGAGCATATCCTAATCGAAGACCTCCACACGGAGAAACAATTCGACGTTTAGCAAACGAATTTTTAGAAAATGGCACAGTAAGTGATGTAAAGCATACTGGAAGACCTCGTTCTGATTGTTCAAACTAAAATATTGGGCTTCTTCGGGCTGATGTTCAGTCAGAACCAAAACGTTCACAATAAGACATGCGGCGCAATTAGGGTTGTCTGTGAACGTTTTTGGTTCAGCCTGAACATCAGCCCGAAGAAGGTCACTATTTTAGTTTGAACAATCAGAACGAAGTCTTCCAGTAACCTTTACATCACTTACTGTGCCATTTTCTAAAAGTTTGTTTGCTAAACGTCGAATTGTTTCTCCGTGTGGAGGTCTTCGATTAGGATATGCTAACCTAAAAGTGCGTTGAGTTGAAATTATAGAAGAAAAGCTTTGGAAATACAATTTAACAATTTCTGCTAGTTGTTGAGCCGAATAACGCTCCATAACAAAATTCTGTATCTTTCTACTTTGATATAAATCTTCACTTTTGACAGCTGTCAAGAAATAACAAAGTTATAACAATATTCCATAGCTGGGTATATTTTGCCGCACCCATTATATATCTTAAACTCTCAAAATCGTGTAATTTTATGGCTCGATATATTTATTACAGGTTTTAAAAGTTGAGCATGAACTTCTTCAGTTGGAACAAGAAGAACTAGAACGCCAACGAGAAAACATAGTTTTTAGAGAAAGTCGTGCAAAGATGTATCACCACAGCAATAGGCATTCTTTAGAAAATATTTGCGATACACTGGACATGTTTCCACAATATCCTGAAGCGGTTAATTATAGGAAGTCGATGCCAGAACTACAAAATGATTCTCAAGTTACTGACTATCGAAAACCTATACCAGATGATCCATACTACTACAAATCAGTGCCTGATGTGGAATTACAATATCGTAAGTCTATGCCAGATATCCAACAAGCATATCTGAGATCGGTACCGGAATATCGAAAATCTGTGCCAGAGGTCCATAATGAACTATGCTTACCAGTGGAACACCGAAAATCCATGCCAGAATTACAACAAGATATGCAAATGTCAGCGTTTCGGTCACCTGCTCTTAATAGGCAGCCTATTATGCCTGGTAAACCATTACGGCCTCTCATTAAGGAACAGAGGGAGAAAGAAAGATTTACGATGTAAGAATTATATTTATATAACGAGCCTGGAAATAACTGTATACATTACAGGATGAACTCCGTTGACTCTGATGCTGGACATTATCAGAATACGAAACCAGGGAGACCCATCACAAGACCAGGTTTGCATGCCTTAAGCGCTGTGCCAAAACCGCGTCACCTACCAAATGATAATTGGATTCAACCAAAAGCCAACCCAGACAATAAACCTAAAAGCTATAATCAACATTGGCTGTATCAGGTTTGTTAACTGCTATCAATTATATATATATAAATGTATATACTTATCCTGCCATCAATTTAGCGTCCGTACATGGTTGATTTACATTTAATGTGACGTCCGTGTGCATATGGTTTCCATATACCGGACGCCACTTTGCATCACCGTGTTAATAATTTCTTATGAATCAGTGCGTTATCTATGAACCGTCTACGAAAATAGTGATGGACGCCAAATTGATTATATTGTGACAATATCTGTATACTTACAGTTCAGAATTTCTGCTAGTTGCGCTATCTTACAAACAGTATACGGCGACCATATATATCGGGGTAACATATAAGACTGTTAAAGTGGCTTCCACTCTTGTGGCAACATTGCACAAGTGTTTCAGGTTTCAGCGTTGTGTAGGCGTTCTGCTGATAATTAGATCCGAGAGAAATACAAAGAAGTCGGCAAATATTGGATATGTATAAGTAAAAGATAGTAAAAGATCTGTGATACCGCTTAGGCAGTGTGGTTGATTCAGTAATAAGATAATAAACGATCGTGTTACCAGTGATCAACCTCAATCTTTTATTTATTAAATCAATAAACTGACCTAGCTTTCACTATCTTTTGTTAATAGTTTATTACTTATATGGAATTTTATAGTTACTTTATTATTAATCAACAATTAATCCACTTATCTTTGCCTTGCTTCTGTTATTATTTATTTCCAAATTGGGGTTGACACAACTAAAATAATTATTTGTGTACTAGGTCACGAAATGACTGTTTAGCCCGAGGATTAATAAATTTGTCGACGAAGGCATGGAGCCGTTGTAGTAATTGAACTTTGAATTTCAATTTTGTTTATAAAGAATTCTGATATTGCTGATATACAGGGTGTTCTACGTAATGCGGGCTGATTCAAACAGTTGCATACAGCAAGTTTGATGGAGTGACCACCCAGTTTGATAGAATAAACAAAACATTGTTCTATGACATTGCAGAACGTGTTTGACAAACAAATTTGATGCAACAAAATGATCGTGTGACCTGTGCTTTAGGGGGCCCTTTCTATGGTATCTAATGGATCACAGATGCATACATTAAATGCAGTAGCTTTTGTCAAAATGCTTTTAGAGAAAAATAAAATCTACAATAAGCTAGTACTTGTACTCAAACGTTGATAGGAAATAACTACGTAAGACATGGCAACACCACCGGACGTCATCTGGATGGTATTCTAAAACTATACCGTGGTCGCCAAATTCTTAGTTTTGAACGTCAGGTATTGTGAAACAAGCAGAAATGAGTAATATTCATTTACAACATTACATGTAAAATCAATGCTTTTGGTGGACGCCAAATTCCTGCACTACGAAAGGATGGCAAATTGATAGCGAGATTTATATATATATATATATATATATCAACCGAAATCATGATAACTTACCCTTATTTGTAGGAAGCAGAATTGAGAAGATTGGCAGAACAGCAAAAGAATGGTTCACCAAAGAGGAACTGGCAGCCAGCAAGACCAGAAAAGCATATTCCTGATCCCATAATTCAAACTTTAACGCAAAGAGTTCAAAATCGAGGGATACATAATGACAAAAATCAACCTACTAGAAGGTAAGAATTGTTTTCATTAAAGTTAATGTTAACAGTTTTATGATGATAAAAAAGTTTTAACTTTCACACTGTTCTCATTAGTAAAAAGATTTATTTATTAAAAGAGTCGAATTTATTAGACTGATTCACTGAATAACTATTATACAAAGTGTCCCAAAAACATACTGACAAACTTCGGGGGGTTATAGACGACACCAAAACAAACAATTTTTGTTAATAAACCCATGTCCACAAATAGACGTAATGGTAAAGGTTCAAGGTAATTTCCATTCCCCCAACTGGAGATGGACTGCTATAGGGACTTTGTGTACCTCTTCAGTAAAGAATTGGAATTACGGGATGGATGGATGAGAGAAAGGAGGGGTGGAGAATGGAAGAAAGACGAGGAACGATGAAGAAGTATTGCCCCAACATTCGCCTTAGAGAAGGTACTCTGTTGACTCAGAAAAACCACCTAAAAACCTGAATCAGAGAATAGAGCTGTGGGAACGAACCCACGACCTCATGAATGCTAAGCAGCCGTGTTCACCACTAACCCATAGAGCTCGGTGGTCTATAAATGAGCCATTGTGCTCCTAGAGCCAAGTAAATATAAAATTTATTTTTTCAACTGCAGTAGATATTATTCTTCTTAACATGGAATTTTGGCTTAGACCGCGTAGTATTTGAATATGAACACCCAGCATTTTCTGGCTTAATGTGCCTTGCACCTTGTGAAGTCGAGCAAAAACCCTCGCGATGGTCATGCTCTTTGGTGGCTCGTGTTGTTTGAGTATCTTGAGAACGAGTATACTTAGGCAGATTTGGCCGTTTTGCTGTTTGTGCATCCATATTCACTAACGTTTCGCAAGACCTTGCAGCTTGCATCATCAGAGTGAAAGTCTAAGCACTAAGAACCGAAGGTCGGTGTGGAGCTATTTAGGCGAAATTATTAGCGGACCTAGCCTTTCTAAAACGTTGCCGTGACAGCAAGGTCTTACCTAACTGTGTCCACATTAAACACCATCTAAGAAATCATCATAACAACAGAATTCTCAACAATGCCAGTCTGGGCGGCTTATTAAGATCCGAAATATAAAGAGTTAGACAGGAATTAGATAGCACAGGATCAAGGCTGTACACCCTACACATAAAACTGGCAAACACGCTGGAGCCAACATTGTGGGAGAAAATCGACGCTATCACTACGAGACAAGCACACAATACACTGGAACAAGCAACAGCTAAACAATCAGCCAAATATGATAAGCTAGCGCCTAAGCAGTCTTCGAAACAATTGGCTACGGACAAAGTAATCGTAAACCTTAGCAACATACAACTGGATAAACAGACCACATCCTTACTAAAGAAAGGTTTTAACTTCGCCGTAGCCCCTAAGCAAATACCTGTGGAGGAGATAATATGTGGAGTGGAAGCAGCAATCCAAAAACTTCCCTGAAAAGATGCAGAAATCATCCAACAAGATGTGTCTTGTATTTTAAGAAGAGCGAAACCGCCCCGCTCCAACATCAGTAAAACAGAGAGAGAGGCAACTAAAGCATTAAAGAAAAACAAAGACATTGTCGTTCTCAAAGCTGACAAAGGAAATGCTACTGTGGTAATGAACACTGAAGATTATAATGCGAAGATGGAGGTCTTACTATCTGATACAACTTACAAAAGGCTAAACCGCAACCCCACTACCTCTCTCAAAACAAAGATAACCTCTGCCATAAAATGCTCCGATAGTATCGATCCCACTTTAAAGCACCGATTCATTCCTAGAAATGCAATAACTCCTCGCATGTATGGCCTACCTAAGATACATAAGGAGGGCGTGCCGTTGAGACCAATTGTCAGCGCGATCAATTCTCCTACACATGCTTTGGCAAGACATTTAACCAGTATACTACAGCCTCTAACTGGTAAAACAGACTCCTTTGTCAAGGATTCGGCAGATTTTGTCCAGAAACTAAAGAACATAAAGTTAAACAAAGATGATCTCTTAGTCAGTTTCGACGTAGTATCACTCTTCACGAAAGTGCCGGTTGATGAGGTGCTAGTAATGCTCAAAGATCTCTTGCCTACAGACCAAGTTGAACTTGTCGAAATTTGCCTGAAAAACACTTACTTCAGTTGGAACAATAAAATATACAAACAAGTCGAAGGAGCGGCCACCGCTATCACCTGTTATCGCTAATATCTACATGGAAGCTTTTGAAACCAAGGCTCTCGAACAAGCGCAGCTAAAACAGACTTGCTGGTTGAGATATGTAGATGATACCTTTGTCATCTGGTCACATGGACGCCAGACATTGAATCTGTTTCTTAAACACCTGAATTCAGTACATCCCAACATACAATTCACAATGGAAGTAGAGGAAAATTGCAGTATTCCGTTTCTAGACGTCCTGGTGAAACGTAAATCAGATGGCAGTTTAGGACATGCAGTCTATAGAAAGAAAACACACACGGACAGATATCTAAATGCTGACTCACACCATTATCCAATGCAAAAAGCAACAGTTCTCCAGACTTTGGCGACAAGAGCCGTTCGTATCTCAGATGAGGAAAATCTGGAGCGAGAAAAGCTACACCTCTTTGACTCTTTACAAAAGAACCGATACTCAACTACCGCCATACGAAAAGCACTAGACAAGACTATGACACAAAAGACTAAAGAAGAATCCCCACCTCTGGAAGGCTTAGCATTTCTACCTTACGTTAAAGGCTCGACTGATAAGATAGGACGTGTCCTGCAACGATGCAACATCAAAACTGTGTTCACGAGCAAGGAAACTTTGGGTAACGGCTTCAGATCGGTAAAAGACAAGATTCCAAGTTTAAAAACCGCTGGCGTTTATCGCATTCCTTGTTCTTGCGGCTCGAGTTACATTGGACAGACTGGTCGTTCCGTTGATCTAAGACTCCAAGAACATAAAGGCGATTGCAAACACAAACGCATCACAAAATCAGCCGTAGCTGAGCATACGTTTACAAATGGGCACACTATAGAATTTGAGCACTCAGAGTACTTGCCAGAATACCTCACTACCTCTTGCGAGTGATACGTGAAACCATAGAAATAGAAAAACATTCAAATAATATCAACAGGGAAGATGGCTTTAAGCTTAGTAAAACGTGGACCCCTGTGATACACGATCTAAAGCATTACAACCACTGTGCGTCATACGGCCACGCCCCACGGATTACGTTGCACTCGGACGACCAACCAGCGTTACGCCACTCCGCGCGCCTGGCACGGAGGACTATAAATAGCTCCACACCGACCTTCGCTTCTTAGTGCGACATTCACTCTGATGATGCAAGCTGCAAGGTCTTGCGAAATGTTAGGGAATATGGATGCACAAACAGCAAAACGGCCAAATCTGCCTAAGTATCCTCGTTCTCAAGATACTCAAACAATACGAGCCACCAAACAGCATGACCATCGCGCGGGTTTTTGCTCGACTTCACAAGATGCAAGGCACATTAAGGCAGAAAATGCTGGGTGTTTATATACAAATACTACGCGGTATAAGCCAAAATTCCATGTTAAGAAGAATAATTCGAGTAACTGCGAAAGCCTCAAACAGTATGCAGTAGATATTGTTTATACTGATAGCCAAGGGACCGGAAAAATTCGGTTGTGGTATCCGTAGGTCGCTATAAATAAAGAAAAATGACGTCTATTGATAGAAGGAAGTAAGTATTACATATGGATTATTAAATTTTAACAAAAAATCCATTAATTGGGTTGGTCTACATGATTGTTTGTTTTCCAACATCAAATTCCTTAGCTATGGAATCGACTCTGTGGCTTCAACAGGCCAAATAATTGCAGTTTTTTCCTCACCAGTAAAAAGCTTCATTTTGACTGTACAGGATGGCAAATTTCGATGTTTTCACCTCGATATCTATAGGAGATATGGCAAAATGGACCCCCCATCTGCGATCTCTTTTTTCAAGAAAAGCTTAATGGTGAAAACCAAAATTGGCTAACGTCTTTTGTTTTCGAGTTTTAAACAAAAATTTATTTTTGGTTTTGTGGCTGTACATCGCGTATTTATGAAAATAGAGAAAAGTAATTTCTATGTTCTTCAGGCACTTTTTTAATAAAAATCCAGTGGTATAGTCAGTTCTTCAAAAAAAGTTTATAAATTCGAGTTATAACATAAAGTTGTATTTTTTTATATGTCCGTCATACATTTGGATTTGGATCCATTTATCAGTTGATAAAAGTCTGCATCTTCATAAATTAAAACTGCTTTTGCAAAAATATATCCTCTTTCGTATACAGGGGAGCTTTCAAAAATATGAAAATGGCTCGAGAATAAAGTACCCAAAATACACAAAAATGTTAATTGGAAATATTTGTTATAACATTTCTATTAAAAATTATGGTTGATTTGAATTGTTGTTGACGTTTGGAGCGTTTGTTATTAATTTTTTTAATATACCTGTTTTTACACACAAAAATTAGATTTTTTACTAATTTCGAATCGCGTAATATCCTGGTTGCTAAGTGAAGAAAACTCGAGTTTGACAGCACACCTGTATTATATCCGTTGATAAGATTACTTTGAAGTATATCATTTGGTAATGGACAAAGTGGTAAGAAATAATAAGAGAAACAAATGAAAATTGTTTTTCGGAGCAGGTGGCTGTGACTTTATATTTTACACCTGCTTTCAATTCTAAGCAACTTACTTATTCAAATAATATTTTTTTCTATTTTGAAAAATAAGGGTACTTTATTGTTGAACCATTGTCATATTTTTGATCTTCCCCTGCATACAAAAGAAGATATTTAAATTTTGGCAAGTGCATTTTTAGCAAGAGGATGCAGGAACTTTTATCAGGAATAACATTTTCTGATAAATGAATAATTTAAAAAAATCCATGTGTTCAAATTTATGACTGACACTGTATGTTATATTATGATATACAGTCAGACCTCGTCGTTCGCGGCTTTGCAGTTCGCTGATTTGATTTTACGCGGAGCACCTTTGTGCTCTCTTTTCTTTGCCGTTTGCGGATGGAATTGCCAACTGTTTCAACTTTCACACAGTAACGGCCGGTCTTATAAAGGTCACTAATCTGATGTTAACTTTAAATCGCTGTTAAAATAAACAAAAGCGCATAAAAATGTGTTTACTAATAATGAATAATATGTTATAAGCGCCAACGTTTTGATGAGCTTTTGTTTATTTTAACAGCGATTTAAAGTTAACTTCAGGTTAGTGACCTTTACAAGACCGGCCGTAAGTAAGTGAAGCAGACGTATGCGGTTTATGTCATGAACACCTAAATAACATTATTTATCACGAACTTGTAAACACACTTATTGAGCCTATTCCTTTGAATCTCTTATTACCAAATTGGACCTGAAATAAATTGTAACTTGAATAAACAAATGGACATTCGAGCTCTAGATTCAAGTGGCAGGACTTATGTTACGTATGGAATTTTAGTTCAAGCTTTACTGTCTTCTCGAGTGTTTCTACCGAAAATTCAATTGAGTTTAATATTTAAAACATGGAAAACCATAATGGTAGGTTCTTTCGGGTTATGCCGTGATCGTCGCTTTGAACTTGACGTTTTGTTGCTCATGCTGTCAGCTTCTCCAGAACTTTTCTAAAGACTGATGTTGGTGCTTTTTGCGCCTGGTTATATACCGAGGAGCCGTTAACGGTTGGCTGCGCATGTAGATCTAGTACGTTATTGGGACTTGTCGTTTTTCCGCTTGGTTGCTGACGTGAAACTTGTTTATGGATGGACTGGTTTTGCAGAGCTACCTTCCATGTGTTACTAAGGCGGTAGCCGTCTTCTCGGTTGAAATTGTTTGGATGTTTAATAATTTCTAGGGATTCACGAATAACATGAGGGAAGTATTTTTTAGTCCTGGCTAGTATGTTTGCGGAGTTGTAATTTATTTTGTGATCTCCTGGTTCTAATACATGTTCTGTGATGGCTGATTTTTGTGTGTTTTCAAGTTGTTTGTAGCTCTGGTGTTCTTTTATTCGACATTGGATGCTTCTTCCCGTTTGTCCGATGTAAGATTTGCCACAGTTTTTCTTATCTAATACCTTTCTTATTCTGTCGGTTACTCTGGCGATGAAAGGAAGGCAGGTGTAATTAATAGGTTTAGGCTTAGGTTCTTTCGGTTTTATGGTGTATTGGCACGCTTTCCTGATGTCTCGTCGACTGTAGCCATTCCTGTGTAAAGCGTCTTCCACATGACTCAGTTCTTGTGGCTTACTGTCCTCGTTACAAATAGCGTTGACCCGATGAATAAGAGTCTTGATCAAAGATCGCTTTTGTTGGGGATGATGAGCATGCAGATATCGGTCGGTGTGAGTCTTCTTTCGATATACTGTATGGCTTAATCTGTTGTTAGTGGTTCGTTTCACTAACACGTCCAGGAAAGGTAGGCGTCCATTTTCTTCATTTTCCATAGTGAATCTTATTTTGGCATGGTGGTTGTTTAAGTGTGCCAAGAAAGCTTCAAGAGCCGCTTTTCCATGGGGCCATATAACGAAAGTGTCGTCGACGTAGCGGAACCAGCATTTAGGTTTGAGAGGGCTGGACTGAATAGCTTCATCTTCAAAGGCTTCCATAAATATGTTAGCAATGACTGGAGATAACGGGGATACCATCGCGGCTCCTTCCTTTTGCTCGTAGTATATTCCTTCCCAAAGAAAGTAGGTCGTCGTGAGGCACATCCTTACTAACTCTGGAACGTCTTCTCGGAGTCCTTCAGGAACGAAGCATTGTTGTATGAGATTTACTGAATCTTCTACTGGTACATTGGTGAACAGGAATTCCACAGCGAAGCTGACCAACATATCCTGGTCCGTTACTTCCAACTTGGCCAATATTTCCACGAAATGCTCAGAGTTCTTCACATAGGATTCTGTTCTGCCTACGTATGGTTGTAATACGTTAGCAAGGTATCTGGCTAGTTGATACGTAGGAGATCCGCAAGTGCTAACAATTGGCCTGACTGGAACTTCTGGTTTGTGGATCTTCGGAAGTCCGTAAAGTCTGGGCGGTCTAGTATCGACTCTGGTATTAATGAGCTCATGATAGCTCCTCTAATCTGGCGTTCTATCCTCGATGTGGGGTCCTTCAGTGTTACGTACTGTTTATCGTTGAATAGTGATTGAATTTTGTTCTGTAGTCCTTTCTGTTCATCATTACAGTGGCATTTCCTTTGTAAGCGCGTAGAACTATAATGTCCGGATTGTTGCGAATTTCCTTCAGAGCTTGTGTTTCAACTCTGGTGACGTTCCTCGTTGGTGGTTTAGCACGCTTTAATATACGACAGGTCTCATGTCTTACTTCTTCGGCTTCCTCAACTGGAAGTTTGCGAATAGCACTCTCAATTTCAGCGATGACTTCTTCAGTTGGTATGTGGGATGAAGTGATGGCAAAATTCAATCCTTTTGCCAGAATCGAGGTACAGTCCTCAGAGAGGGGTTGGTCAGAAAAGTTAATTACAGTTTTCTTGGTACCGGTATTACTTTGGATTGAAGCTTCTCCAACTTCTTTATATGTTTTTGGGTCGTATTGCTCATGTGGTGTTCTGAGTGGGCATAGCTGATACGATCCACTGTGTTCCAAAGGTTTTCATCTAAAATCTTACTGAGCTCGAGATGTAGGTAGTAGAGCTCGGTAGATGTTCCTTGGAGGTCGTAATAAGTATGGCGTACTGTTTTCCTAGTAAGAGCACTCTCGGTCCGATCGATAATCCTTTGGGCAACAGCAATTTGTAAATGGTGTTGAATCTTGACAAATTTAGGTTTGACTCCTTTGTCACGACAGCGTTTTAAGAACATCAACGATGCAAGCAGTTGACTCTTCTTCTTCCGTAACTTGTCCAGTTTCCTGGTCTTCTTGAATATTTCCTCCCCGTAGAGGCAACCAACCGGAAAAACGACAAGTTCTAATCACATACTAGAGCAGCTAACCGTAACAGCTTCTTGGTATATAACCAGGAGCAAAAGGCACCAACATCAGTCTTTAGAAAACTTCTGAAGAAGCTGACAGCATGAGCAGCGAAACGTCAAGTTCAAATCGATGACCACGGTATAACCCGGAAGAACCTACCATTATGGACAACGGCCGCGAAAGCCTGCATTCGACTATGGAAAATCATGTCGTCAAAGCGTAAAGTTTCTGCTTCAGATTTTCCAGACAAAAAACGCAGAAAAGTTTTGGTTTTTTGAGGTTGTATAGTATAAATAAATCTATGGAACCTAACCCCACTTTTATCATTTATGTGTTTACTTGCGCTTCACGGCATTCTTCTGGTACGTAACTGCCGCATCCAAAAATTCTATTTTCTACTATGATATTGGTAGTTCATTAGCAAATTGACTTTCCATTAGCTACAACAATAGTAGTTTGTATACCAAGGCACTGAAGTTTAGCTTTTTATCACGAATGTGGATGTAGTTGCCGAGGCCCCTAGGGCCAAGGCAAATAAACCACATGAGGGATAAAAAGGAACTTCCGTGCCGAGGAGTACATTATGTTTTATTTGAAATCGAGAAATTGTGAAATTACAACATTTTAACCAACATTTGTAGGTTATGTTATCGTCGGTTGACGTTTACCTATCGCCTCGCCGCCTACAAAAAGTTGTAAAACAATGGATTACTTTAATGCCGATTTCTCGTATTTTAGGGCTAGCGGTCACTATGAACTTTTTCTCCAACAGTTTTGTCAGCCGAGTGAGGTATGTTGCAACATATGGGGATGCGCGCATTACCGACAAAACAGTTTACTGAACTTGTCTGTTGGGTCTTGTCACAAACCAGAATACGACTAAACTGTTGCCCAACACACCTGCAACATACGATTTGAATTACTCTGCTCGCACTAGACGACTAAAACTGCCGCAAAACTTCGCCCGGGCACCCTTTTTTCATCTGTGTTTGAAAATACCGGGTGATTATAAATGTTCTTGCCTTTGAAATATTTGTTGTATGAATAATATGTTGGTGGCACTTTAAGTTTATGTCAAATTTGAGGTTCGCAGGTTATGTTTTCTGTCAGTTTTGACACAGACTGACGCAAAACATAACCTGCTAACCTCGAATTTG
Source organism: Agriotes lineatus (assembly GCA_940337035.1). Lineage (NCBI taxonomy): Eukaryota > Metazoa > Arthropoda > Insecta > Coleoptera > Elateridae > Agriotes > Agriotes lineatus. The sequence continues at coordinate 22,870,446 of OW679202.1, forward strand.
ACATAGACTTACAGTGCCACCAACATATTATTCATACAACAAATATTTCAAAGGAAACTTGATAGAAGAGCATTTATAATCACTCGGTATCTCTGTGAACATCAGAAATAAGGTCGTATCATATATTTATATGTTATATTCTATTAAACTACTGAACAAAAAAAAAAATACTTTCTACAGTGCAAAATAATTCAATATTATGTTTGCTACAATCTAATATTTTAGAATATAATGGCTTTTTATAATCTAAACTGTTCCTGTACCACGATTACTCCAAGTAGCAAGGTCCCCTAAAGGGCAGCTAAGCAAAGTATCTTCAATTTGCACTCCATCTTTTTCCTCACATAAATGTGCAGTATACCACAGACATTGACTATAAAATCTCAAAACTCGGGGGACACATCAATTCGTCTATGAAAGATTCTTTACTTGTTAACAAGTATTCCAAGTGTACATTCGACCATTCACCGAGCCCTGGTTAACCGCTAATTGAAAAAACGTTTCTGAATAGTCAGGTATCTTTTGGCATATGGACGTAAGACATGTTCAGACAAACTAAATGCTTCATCTTCTATAGTGCAGGAAACCTGTGTTAGAGGGCTGCTTCATTTTAATAAGCTTGCCATCGATGGCGCCTATGCAGTTTGGAAAATGTGTTCTCTGATTAAATGTATCCACTATTTTTACTCAATCATTTTGCGATTTTCTCGCCATGGATAATGGTTGGTAGTAGTTTCACAATTTGTTGCAAGTATCTCTCACAACTCACGTATTTTTGAGGTTTCCAATCATCATAATCATCATCATCATCATCATCATCATCATTGCCAGCGCCTCCCCAATTCTCTTCCATTCTTTGCTCCCCAGTTATTTTCTTGATGTCATTTCTCCATCTTGCTGTGGGTCTGCCTCAGCTTCTTGTATTAGTTAGTAGCCTCTATTTTGTTGTTCTGCTTTACCTATTTTCTTCCCTTCTCATAACATGACCCGCCCATTGTCATTTCAAAATTGCAATGCATTGTGCAGCGTCTTCAACACCTGTTATTTTTCTTATTTTTTCGTTAGGTGTTTCATCTTGTAGTCTGATACCTAACATTGCAAGCTCCATATTTTTTTTAGCTCTTCTTAGTTTTTCTATGTCTGTTTCCCTTAGAGACCGTGTTTCTGCGGCGTAAGTCATAACCGGTAGCACACATAGGTTGAACACCCTGGTTTTCACATATTGTGCATATGTTGTGTTGAAAATATCTTTCCTTCCCAATAGAGATTCAAAATGCAGTGAATGAAAATTGCTCCCCTTTGCTAGATTCTTACCTTAGTGGAACAGATAGTCTTTCTTCACATGGGACGCAGTTTCTGAATTTTGTATCTTGGTAGCTTATTTAATAGTTCGTCACTTGTGACTCTCATTCTATGCTAGCCAAAGAACTTTCTAGGATATGTCCTCAAATCTTCTTACAGTTTATGAAACTTGCTCTTCAGCATGCGTTGGTTGGTTATTGGGTGAAATCAATATTTTCTTTAACATTTTTTTTTTCGGCGTCTAATAACTAACGCCGCGACGCAAGATACCTCTACCAAATCCATTTTGAGACTGGGGCTGGACAAAAATTACCACGGTTTTGTTTAGGTGCGCGCACAACTCGGGCATAAAACAGTTTAGTTCGTTAATGCGCGCAGATCCTACTTTCACCTACCAAACTGTCATTGAACAGTTCAGTTCATAGTGCGCGCTAGGCTTTAATGACGATTTCAAGGTATTTTAATGCCGATTTCAAATAAATATAATTTAGATAAAGTCATAGTTATTAATTTAGTTTACATATGAATTTATAACCAATACCAGTTATTTGCCCATTTGTGGTTGCAAATGTAATTCAAAATAGTTGAAGATGATAATTTCTGTACTAAGTTGTTCTGTTAGTCAGGCATTATCTGTAAAAGTAAATATATTATCAGAAAAGATAAAACATAAGTTTATTTCTTACATATTTGTTCTATAAAAGGGTTAATGATGCGTAATAATTGGAAATGGGCACATTTAAGAACTAGTTGACCTAAAAATATGATTTGTTAATTTATGTCATAAAGTTGATAAGTTAGGAATCTGTAATTTAAATTTTTTAAATGGTGTTATATCTAAGGTTATGGAGGGAAATTATGAAATAACCAAAAAGAAAAGTGTGTATATCTGAAATTTTAATGACACCAGTTTAGAAAAATTGAGCGACGATATAAAAATGCAATTTTACCATTATAAATACTGGCATGTACCGATAATAAATGTAATACCAATGAAGATGTAAGTATGTGGCCGTGAAGCCTAGTCGAAAGGGGTTGTTGACGACGGCACAAAAAGAAGCAGGATATAGCTTTATATATATAGATTTTGCCAACTAACCTGTAACCCCCCGAAGTTTGTCGGTATGTTTTTGGATCACCTTGCATAATGAAATACCAATTTAAAAAAAGGAATAATGTATATTTTTCTTTAAAGGCCAGAAAATAGTCCAAACGTTCAGCATCCATATTTAGGACATTCACACACATTAGGGCACGCCTCCCCTGTAGCATATCCACCACCTGCAGCCTTGGAGGATTCTCAAGGTAAAATGCTTAGTGTGAGTGGAAAGAAGAAATGTTCATACTGCGGAAATGAATTAGGTAAGTACAAAAATATAAACATTAATTAGATCGAGTATTACAGCGTAAATATGACACCAATTTGTTGCAGGACGGGGAGCAGCCATGATTATAGAAAGTCTTTGTCTATTTTATCACATGGATTGCTTTAAATGTTGTGTTTGTCATACACAACTAGGTGATGGACTAATGGGCACCGATGTACGAGTACGAAATCAAAAATTACACTGCCATAATTGTTACTCGAGTGATGATGGTGTTAAGTTCAGTTGTGTGTAGATGTAGATAGGTGAATTTTAAGATTCTACGTTATTGTTGTACAGGTTTAGAAAATAGCGAAGGTTACAATTTTGTATTATATATATAGCGTGTAATTAAAATCTAAGTGCGATTTATTTGGAAAAGAAAATCGGTTCACCAGATATTTGTACTTTTTCAAAATAAAACTTAAAAGACTTAAGCTATAAATTTGTAGACGCAAAAGTGCCAAACGGTAAGCGTTCTTTTTATAATAAATCGTTCGTGTTGTTAAGGAGAAAGGGTTAGAGCTAGTTTACAAAAATAATACTTAATAAATTTATTGTAATTATCAATTTAACTGAACAAATGCTTTGTACACAGCGCAATATTATCTTTATAATACTCTGAATTAGAGAATAGTTTTGTGTTGTAGGTGTTATTTATTATATCAAAATTATAATGTTTATATTACATTACACATTGTAAAGTTTCGTTGAAAATCGGAAATTAGCAAACATCCCTCCCGTAGCTGTTTGTCTTCACACTAACATAATACAGCAACAACTTGGAAAGGCTATAATGGAAACTGTTTTTAACCGGCACTTATTTCCAAAAACAATTGTACCGTTTATTACTTTGTACTTGTTAGCTGTTATATTTTTGAACAAATATACAAGTTCTTCTGAAAAGGCAGCTAAATGCTCACTAAACTTCTATATAGTTTATGTAAAGTATATTTACAATAAAATATTAATTTTGAATATGTCTCATTCATTAAATTTGTTTTAATATAAATTTAAAAAAACAACACAATTGTGTTATGTTTAAAACAACAGTTAAAAATCTGGTTGGAGTTGACTGAAATGGTAAGTGAGTAGTTGCAAAACCTGTTTTGCGTTATTTATATTGCACCTGTTTTCAATAAATTGTTATTTTTGTTTTCCAAGTTGTAGTTAAAAGACACTGGTTATAGTAAGTACTCCCATTACAGGAACGGTTTTTTTAGTTTTTAACGACATTTTTATCATTATTATAATATAATGTACACTGAGGAAAGCAAATCCATACTTAACACATCGATCGCCTTGGTTTTTTAGTACATCATTATGTGTTTTGTGTATCTCATGTTGGTTAAGAGCTGAACAAAATTGTGTTCGGTTTCTATTTAATATATTAATTGGCCTAGGGAACCTAGATGCGAGCCTCACCTGCAGTCAAAAACAGGAAATTCTCTCTATTGCAAATATTTTTGTTGTTACGAGGGCTGTTCTGTTAATTGATCGTTATGAGAAAAATACGGATTTTTTACAAATAACTACTGTTAAATATTTTCTCTTAGCCACAACACGTTTGATCTGCATTTGGAAACAAAGCAGAAATCACAGAGGGCAAGATCTCGACTGTATCGAGGCTGAGTGCTGAACTGCAGATTTGTGGAAGAAATTTAAAGTTTTTGCAGTCTTATGCAGAGTTGCATGATGGTGGTATAAAAAATGCCATGTAAGCCAGATTTTCAGTGAGCACTACACAATTTATTTAGATTTATTTAGATGCACTTTTACCGTGAATAACTTTTTCTGGCATACTTCATTTTCAAGAACCTAATTACTTGATTATTGTTTAGTCTGGGGGTAATAATTATAGATCCAAGACTCTTAGCCATAACAATATTAACCACATGCTTTGAAGATTTTGCATTGAACTTTTCTAACTTAAAGCTGTCTACGTCTAAACGTTATCAACATGCAGCTTTTGTAGGTCGTCCAGGTCCTGGATCATCGTCTAACATACACCGTCCACGCGTCCATGTTTAAATTCACAGAACCTGTAAGTAATTGTGTACAATAAAGGACTGTGGCCGCCAAAAGCTGCCACTAAATTTTGGTGACTTTGGTCATATGTGTAACGTCTTTTATAATCTTAGAAAATTATTGCCTGAAAAGCATTCCATGCCATTTCCATAATGCCTAGTGAACAACAAACAACTTCTACAAATAAAAAAATTGCCTGCATAATTATGCTGTAACACCAAAGCTGCAACTGGAAACTGTCAAAAAAATGAGCTTTCAATTTATGCTTTTTTTTCTGCTTACATCCATGCCCTGCTGCTTATAATTAACAGAACTGCACTTATATGTCTATTATTTCAATTCGTGCAACAACAAAATAACTTTGAAATATGTAAAAATATACTAATATAATAAAATTTCAAATATTTTATCTGAAATTTCGGAACTCATGTCATTTTCTTGGAAGGTTTCCCTATAAGGTTCTTAAATGCCTTGCACTAGGGCAGGGGTGGCGAACCAATGGTTTGCGTGCCATTGATGGCACGCGACAAAATAATGTGGGAACGGCATTAATTAAGGAATTTAGGTACCTAATCGAAACAATTTATATTTAACAATGAGTTGAACATGAAGCTTCAAGGCACAAATAAAACCATTATTGTTACGATAGATCTCATTCGTGCTTTCGAGTCTAAACTGCAAGTTTTCAGTAATGATATTGTTACCAAAAACTACAAGTATTTCCCAAACTTGCAAAAAATCACCAGAGATTTGGATTTACACGAAAAACCAGACCAAGCAAAAGTCACTTAAGAGTTTAATTTGGCAATTACTTCTTCAATCAAAGAATTTTCATCGAGATTTTCTCAGTTCAAAGAATTATCAGAAACACTCGAGTTTATTATGTATCCTGATGTGACTTCACTTGATAAGCTGAACTTGGCCAAATTTGGTTGGTTGGAAATTGAAGAAATTGAAATGCAGCTGACTGATTTCTAATCTAGTTCAATATGGATTCAAAAATTTATCGAAACAAGGAAAGAGTTGGAATTTCATGAAATAGAAAGACTATCTGTATCAGGTAATATGAGTAAAAATGTCAATATCAAATTTATGGAAACGTGGAATTCAATTCCAGACACATTTAGCTGTCTGAAGAAGCTGGCTTTTGCTATCTTAACAATATTTTCATCTACCTATGCCTGCGAGTCATTATTTTCAGAATTTAAGTTGTGAAAATTGTCATTTAGAAATTTAACATTATAGTTTATGGAGATAAATTATGTCAATAAAATTTTGAAAATATGTGTTATATTATTAATGCATGATTTTCACTATTGGAATAATACAAAAATCTGGTGTGATACACTCACACAACTTCCTTTTACAGTGATCTTATAATTAGTCAAAAATTTCATTTTTAATTTTTAAGCATTTGTCAAAAATTTTCAAAAATTACAAATTCTATAAAAACGGTACAAAATAGAGCGTTAGTTGAAGAGACAAATTTTCTTTAAAATTTCAAGCTGAATTCAAAAATGTAATAGTATACCGGGTGTTCTATTTAACATAGGAGTTAATAAAAAAAATAGGAACAAAAACAAGAGAAGCCCGCTTTAGAAGTATTCAACTGGAAAATCACCTAGCTCACATCAATACACATTAAAAATGTAATAAAAATGTAAAGTTTGAAAAAAATCGTTTGAGCCGTTTCTGAAAAAATCTTAAAAAACTGAAAAATCACAAGAGTAAACACCTACTTACGGTTATGCGATTTTCTTCAAAAGGTTGCTGTCTCATCTACATACTACACAAAACTTATATATGAAGTTTCAACTCCATACCTCTTTTCATTTTTGAGATATTCTGACACACAGACAGACCAATGAAAAAAATATGTTTTTTGGGATCAGGGGACTCTAAAACGTGAAGATCTCTTGAAAACTCAATTTCGAATTTTTGGGATGAATCCAATACTTCCTTTATCGTAAAAGTCGTAACATGTTTAATATTTTAAAACTTTTAAAAGTTAGAAAATGTTTCGCAACTTATGGTTGCATCATCAGTTGTTATTAAAAATATATAGTTTAAAAATTGGGTTTACATTTATAACAATATTATATAGTTGAAATTTGACATTGTGTTGAATTAATTACGATTTTTTTCTAATTGTGAAGTTTTCATTTTTGTTTTTATGTTAAAATTGAAAAATTTTATATGGGCAACATGTTGATTAATTTAATTTATTTTAATAAATGATCGAAAATAAATTAAATTAATCAACATGTTACCCATATAAAATTTTTCAATTTTAACATAAAAATGAAAATGAAAACTTCATAATTAGAAAAAAGTTGTAATTAATTCAACACAATGTCAAATTTCAACTATATAATATCGTTATAAAAGTAAACCCAATTTTTAAACTATATATTTTTAATAACAACTGATGATGCCACCATAAGTTGCAAAACGTCTTGTAATTTTTAAAAGTTTTAAAATATTAAACATGTTACGACTTATTGATTTTTTTATTATTCCAATAGTGAAAATCATGCATTAATATAAAACACATATTTTCAAAATTTTATTGACATAATTTATCTCGATAAACTATAATTATTTTCAGAAATGAATAACAATAAAAACTCGCTTAGAAGCCATTTGTCAGGTGACTCCAGTTCACCTTGCATTCTGCTAAAAGTAACAAAGTATGAAGCTAATATAAGTTATTTAGCATCTAATTTACAACAGCAGAGGTGGCACCATTGTTTTTTACATTATAACGTTACTATTGCTGTACAAAATGTATATTTTTGGTTGCAAATAAAGAGTTTTAAGTTGATAGTATTTAGTTTTATTTTTTTCCCCATTAATCACTAAGTCAAGATTGTTTGATGGTACGTCATGGGCTCATTAAACATTTCTTTAGACAAAATGGTACGTAGATGAATAAAGGTTCGCCACCCCTGCACTAGGGTATTCACTTCAAAGTTTGCGGATATTTTCTCATAGCCAGCTTGTAGTTTGCTCTCTGGCGTGCTGTAGGCTACATTGTAGGTGGACTCCAGTCCTACAGCTGTTTTATACTAGTTGCTTTGCTAGTTTGTCAGTTTTTTCTTTGCCTTTTATTCCGTGGTGCTCTGGAATCCACAACAGACTCAGTTTGTTGTATTCTTCAAGTTGAACCAGTCTTTTGTGGCATTCATATACCAGTTCTGATCGGAACTGGGTTGATGACAAAGTTTTAAGATCTGTGTAACTGTCTGTCAGCATTTGTATTATCCTACCATTGTATTCATCATTATTTGAGCGCAGGTTAAAATTGCTGTTACTTCACTATGGAAAACTATTGCAAATTGTTTCAGGTTTATTGCTTATCGGTGAGCACATTACCTGGTCACATGCCATATATACCCACACCTGTTCTATTTTTGGTTCTTGATTCATCATTATACCAGATGTCTTTCTCTTCATTCCATTCTGCCTGCTTTGGAAGATATACTTCAAACGGTTTTTGAAATTGGTAGTATAATAATAATAATAGTATGTCCAAAAAAATTCAAAGTTTATGATCGTAAAATCACAATCCACTGTATACCATATCATCGAGCTGTCCACGTTACAACAGCAAGGGTGTTTTGTTCTGGGAGAAAAACTGCTCATCAGCTCGTCATGTAAAAGTTAGTGCGAAAAAGTGTGTGCCATGGACTGAATTATGCGACTGCCATGAATGGCACGAAAAATTGTCTGTGGCAATAGGGGCGTTCGCAAATAATAAATAAAAATATTTTTATTTTGAAAAACAAAATTCAATGAGTGCCAATTTAATGGGTTCATCATGATGTTTATGTTTATGGCGCAGTAGCGAAAACTTTCACTCCCATTTGTCCTTTGAAATCATACAAATGTAGACGTAAATGCCTGCCAAACGCCAAACGAGAAAAAAAGTTCAAGAACATGACATAATGTTTGAAAAATTTAAAAAATAGATCGATCCTTTTGCATTACTAAATATAATTTGAGTAATTTTAACAATCAAGCGGAGCTGTGGTAGAATCTCTGTAATGCTAAAAGACTTAGAAACGAAGAATTGAAAGAGTTGGAACTTGGAACTAGCAGAAGTGGTAAAAAAGTTGAAACTTTCTTTTCTGATTAAAATATGCTTTGCACATTTCCTTGGCTCATCGGTGTACAACAAACATCATTGAAAGGTCTTTTAGTACATTGCGTAGTTGCAGTCAACAATGTCGGAAAACCAGTTTAGTGCACTATCGATTGTTTTCTTGAAGTGGCTTGTAATTACAGCAGACACATAAAACATTCTGTAGATGAAAATATTTTGTGAAATTGAAGGCTTAATATTTCGTATTCTTCATATTTGGTCGTATTTAAAAATGTTTTAACAATTTTCTTATAATGTTTTGCTTTATCTTATAAACTACAAGTACCTATGTATTCAGAAAACACAATATACAATTTGCATAGTAGCCTGTAATAGGTTAAATCTAAAAGCGTGTCTGGTGAAAGCTGAATGTATACGTAAATAAATGCCTATTTATGATTTAATGCAGTTAGTTTAAGTGTACACTGTACTATCTAAGACAAAAAAAATGGGACAACTCCTGATACAAATTTTATCATTATTTCATCAGCTTAAACGAGGCTTTAAACAATTACATTTACTAGTATATCAATCGTGGTTCATAGCAATGTTTGAATAAGTTGACAGTTGTGTTTGAAACACATTCACATATTAACTGTCTCAGTTTTTTCGTCTTGGATAGTTTACTTACTTACTTACTTAGTCCTATGCCTTTTTACCGTTAAGTGTAAGGCGGGTGGGGTTGAGTTTGCTCCGTCGATGGAGTTTTCCACTTTTCTTTCCATAGTTTCCTATCCTGGGTCACTTGTTTTATTCCTGCCCATTTTATTCCCTTGCTCGCTGCACCTTCACGTATTCCCTCCTCCCATGTTTTCCTGGGTCTTCCTCTTTTATTTTTTCCCGGCACTTGCGTTTCATACACTCTTTTTGTTATTCTGTCCCTTGTCATGCGGCACACATGTCCGAACCACCTTAATTGACCTTCCGTTATTTTCTCCGTTACGGGCTCCATCTGTAGGTTTTTCCTGTATGTATCATTTCGAATCCTATCTTTTTTCGTTTTATTTTCTATCCTTCTTAGAAACCGCATCTCCATTGCATTTAGTCGTGTTTTATGCTTTTCTGTTAAAGTCCATGTTTTGCTGCTATACATTATTGTCGGTCTTACTACTTTTTTAACTACTTCTGTTTTTATTTTCCTAGGCACTTCTTTCTTCCTCAAGAAGGTCGTTTTCATCATATTGTATATTCTTCCTGTTTTTCCCATTCTGTCGTTGATTTCTTTGTCTATTTTACCATTGTTCTGTATTATTGATCCTAGATATTTGAAACTTTTTTCTACTTGCTCGATTTGTTTCCCTTGTAGTTTTATGCTGTGCGTTTTATTCTCTCTCGCCACTACCATACTTTTTGTTTTCTCAATGTTTATTTTCATGTTTATTTTCTGTAATTCTTTTTCTAGCACCTCCAGGTTATGTTGTAAATTATTTTCAGAGTCGCTCATTATGGCCATGTCATCTGCAAACATGAGTTCGTTTATTTCTGTTTGTTCCATCTGCCAGTATCCCAATTTTAGCGTCTTCATCTTTTTCTTAGCATTTTTAATTGCTTCATCTAGCACTATTGAAAACAGAAGGGGACTCAGCACACATCCCTGCTTTACTCCTATCTCTGTTACAAACTCTCTTGACTCTTCATTGTTCGTCCTTACTATGTTTGTGTTATTTCTGTACATTGATTTTAGTATTTCTATCGTTCTTTTATCTATCTTTCTTTTTCTTAGTGCTTTCCATATTTGTTCTCTATGTATCCTGTCAAAGGCTTTTTCGAGATCTATGAAGCACATGTGTATTTCCCTTCCTTTATTTATCAATTTTTCGCTGACTTGTCTTATGGTAAATATCAAGTCTTGGGTGCTTCTCCCCTTCCTAAAACCGCATTGGGTATCTTCTATTGTATTTTCTATTCTATTCCTTATTCTTTCCTCGATTATTCTGGCGAATACTTTCGCTGGGACGCTCATTAACATTACATTTTGTATTATTTATGAACTAAATTCATATTGATTATGTTCAGCGATCATTAATTATTTCTTTTCTTATCTTATTGAATATTGGACGTCAAAAGTTATTTATGGAGATCGCTTCTTATTTGTGCTACTCATTTATTATTTCTGATGATAAAAGTACATTTTGTTAGAGTAAAAAATCATATTGAACGTTCCACTTTTTTTAAGGCAAAATTTGTGAAAAACGTACACTTTTTTAACTATTTTATTGCAATGTAAATTTGACAGTTCTGTTGTCAATTCCAAAGGCCTTTTCGACTAAATTTCGACCAAAAGATCACTATGCAAAAAAACTACGTGTACAACACGTTTTGAAAGTCCCTTTTTACATTCATTTGCTTGATTAACTCGGGCTTCGCTCTCATTATTAAACTGCAAATTCATGAAAAAAAGTATGACTTTCAAAACTAGTACAAATTGTCAAAAAAAGGTAACATTTACGCATCGCTATCAACACACAAAGTTGCCCTTTTATAACTTGGCAAAAATAGGTTATCTATTTTACGTTACCATTGGCGACGTGAAAAAAGCACTTCGCGCACTAGGGCGCGAAATAATATTTTGATAATCTTGTTTGATGGTAGCAGACAAAATTTGGTTTGTATTTCGTGAGGCACATTCGAATTACTTTTTTGTCTCGACTAACGGTCTCGGTTCAGTGCACAGCACAAAACACTCATTTTGCGCGCTTAACACAAAAATAACTATTTGGTGCTCGGCAAATACATTCCTGATAATAGCATTCTGGTCCTAATTTATTATTTGTGGAACAATAATTAGAATTGCCATGAAAAGTTGCCGCTCAAAAATTATTTTGGTGCTTACTTAAATTATTTGATTTTTTATTGCTATTCTTAGGGCTGAGCTGCCTTAAAATGCATTTCCGGACATGTGTTCATATAGGAACTTTTCATCTGATTAGTAGCAATTTCCTTATTTTGTTTTCTGTGATTACTTTTCCACGTATTATTACTGTAATAAATATAAAACATAGTTATGAAAATGTGTACTTGTTCAATTACTTTCATTGACTTTCAAGGAGCGAGGGCGGTTTTTATAAGTTTGCACCCGGCTCGGCGGCTCTGTCAGCTTCTATCTAATTTACGCCTCTTTGCTTCCTATCTTAAAATAAAGGAGCGTGGAGATTGTTATTGAAATAATCTGTTGTAATTCTTAAAGCTGATAACACCAGTTTTTTTATCGAAGGGATACCTTTGGCGGGCAGTCAAAAGGGTTGCAACTTATGCTGCACTAGCTGAAACCCGCGGCATATGCCGCATTTAAAATATACGACGAATCTAATAACTTTTGTTGCACTAAAGAAAGTTTTAAAAGCACGTTACAGATTGGAAATATTTGGATAGCCTCCAGGCCACTTTCCTCCTACATATTGGATACACCGATACTGCTGAATTGAATAGTGTCTTCTTTTTTCTGTTCAGTATTAAATGCTAATTATTGTTACAATGCTATAAATCCAGTTAGTGGAAATGTCACTGGGACAGTTTCTAAAAACTAAATTCCTGGAATTTGCTGATCTCTAAAAGCACTATATTTAGACAAACCTACAATTATCTGAAAATAGGGACAATGAAGTACTTATCTGCTTTTGGAATATCCCAAATATAAAGGAAATATTATGTTTTATTGTTATGATGTATAATTTGTATACGTATTTAAGTGTCCAATTCCTATTCCAAAAACTCAGGTAATCAACCCCACTTGTAAAACAACCTGATATCAGCAACATTATTGCTTAAAGTTCTTGGTGTTCAGTCGCTTTTGTAATTTTGTCTTGGTATATTGTTTATTTGGCTTGGTGTCTTGTTCTTATAAGTGGTGTGTGAATCAATATTAGGGTCACCACCAGTGTCGGACTGGCCCACCGGGCAACCGGGCAAATGCCCGGTAGGCCAATCCAGTTTGGAGGCCAAAATGTCCAAATAATTTTATTCTTCAAGTAGTAAAAACAAAAAAAAATGCACAAATGTTTTTCCAAATTCAAAAAATTCTAAACTTTGTGTCAAAGTATTGTCCCAGTTTTATTTGTGCATGTATGCATCATGCATCTATTATTTCTTAGTAGTCGTGGAATGAACATGATTGTGTGTGTGAGGTTCCCTCAGCGTCAGTCAAAAAATTTCTTGATTCAATTACAGAGAACGCCTATTTATTGAGATATTGGAGAATAAAAAAATGCAAAGAGAAACTGTCGGCGGAATCCCACGGAAGAAAGTTTTGAAAATTTTTTAAATGGAAACTTATAAAGTGATTGTTAATCAATTAACGCAAAGCATGGAAGACGGATTCACTAAAAATTACGAGATTAGTGAACTTTCAGTTTCTTTGATCCGAGTACTTTTCAACGTACTGCTCAGCTAAATGGAGAAAATATTCCTGATTTTGCTTTTGTCGTAATTTCAAAGCTAAAAATCCCACAAGACATCATTAAACAAGAATTGATTAATTTTTCATTTTTTTTCACTTTACAAAAAGAACAATCCCAGCCTATGGTGACTGTGACTCAACCAATCACGACCCCCTGATCACGACACTAATAGTGATGACAACGAAAATGACACCGAAGATCCAAATTTTTATTTAAATATTTGCATTGGTGAGGGGACAGAGGGTGATTGTGCTGGTTGTATGAATTGTTGCTTTAAAATTTTACACAAATATAATTTGTACGCCTTTACATATAGTATTTTGTACTTAGCCTACAAATACTTAGTGACATTATCATGCACCCAAGCAGCCTGTGAAGGCGTATTTTCTAAAGTGAAAATAATCAAAAATAGGCTAAGAGCTTCTTTATCACAAGAAAGGTTAGAATGTTTTCTAATTTTGAATGTGCAGTGTGATCTACTCCAAAGCTTGAATTTCGACGAAATCATTGACAAGTTGCCAAATAGATCAGTCTCTTGAAAATCAAAATTATTGATGTGATTCATATTGTTAAGTATAATTATTATAATGGAATAGAGTGTAAAAATTCCTATAAGGTCAAAGCTTGTGATCATTATTATTTATATTTTTTCTTTATAATTGTTCCAAACTCAAAGTTTATAAACCATAATGATAAAGAAAATTTTTTGTTATTTGTTTGAATGTCAGTTTATAAGAATAGAATAATTATCTACCTCCTACCTATTTTATTTTTTTGTTACCTTGTTTCATGTTTAAATTTTAAAATTATTAGAATAAATATTTTTTCCATTCCTCCATCGTTTTCTGTATCGTAGTTATTGATTTTGTTGTACTTTCACGTGCCATTACTGTACTGTGCCATTACTGGTAAGAGGGGTGCGTTTTGGGTCTTCGAGCTCCCTACAATTATAAAAATTTCGCCTGCAGTCCCGTGTTTGATGACCAATGTTCCGGTCCCGAGTTGGTATCGCCCGGGACATAACACTTCCCGATAGAGGGTAAATTTATTTCCCCCCTTTATTTCATGTATTACGACTTCATTTCGTCAGCAAAAGCAATAGCTGACAAAATTTTTTAGCTCTTTGAAAAAGCACAATCTTCCAAGTAATAGAATATCAGCATTGTCTGCAGATAATGCAGCCGTAAATTTTGGAAAACAGAACTCCGTCTTTAAAATACTATCTCTCAAAAATGGTAAACTCTTAGCTGCACATTGTCCAAGATTTTAAGATTTTTACTTCCTCTTACGAAAGGAAGTATTGGGTTCACCCCAAAAATTCTAAATTGAGTTTTTCACAGATTTAAAGTCCCCTGAACCCAAAATACATATTTTTGTTCATTGGTCTGTCATTCTGTCTGTGCATGTGTGTCTGTCTGTGAACAGAATATCTCAAAAACGAAAAGAGGTATGGCGTTGAAACTTCATAAATAAGTTTTGTGTACTATCTAGATGCGACAGCAAGCTTTTGAAGAAAATTTTTCAAAAACAACTTTTAAAACGATTTTTTTTCAAACTTTACATGTTTATTACATTTTTAATTTATATTGATGAAAGATAGGTGATTTTCCAGTTGAATACCACCAAAAAAAGTTTCGTTTGTTTTTTCCTATTTTTTTATGAACTCCTATTTTAAATAGAACATCCGGTATATTATTAATTTTTGAATTCAGCTTAAAAAATTTGTCTCTTGAACTAACGCTCCATTTTGTAGGGTTTCTTTAGCAATTGTAATTTTTGAAAATGTCTGACAAATAATGCTTAAAAATTAAAAATGAAATTTTTGGCTAATTATAAGATCACTGTAAAAGGAAGTTGTGTGCGTGTATCACACCAGATTTTTTTCTATTCGTTAGTAGCTATGGTTAATATAAATAAATAGGTGTCAAATGTTCTGAGTTAGCTTTTCCAAAAGGTGGTCACCCTAATCAACATGGTAAGTAAAATGTCCATCATATTACCTACTTTTTCTACAAAAAAATACGTAATTGGCTTAACTAATGTTATTACACATTTATATTTGTCAATAAATTTCCTGAACATATTCTAAGTACCTACGAGATTTAAAAAAGAGCTAGTATTATTGCATTTTTTTTTCAATTGATAACTGTAAATCAGTTGGTTTCTGGCCTGCCCATGAAAGTTGGTGTTTTATAAACAGTCATTTAAAATTTGTATTCCGCTAGTGATTTAAAATTTTTATTGCGCTAGCGCTTTAAAAATGTCAAATAAATGTCAACCAAAATAAATCAATAATTTATCAAAAAATTAACATAAGTACATTACAACTAAATTAACAAAACGACGTCCACGTCGTCAATTTTCATTTTGACCAGTTCTCCAATGCGACAACCGCCAGCAATACCCATAAGTATAGTCTGCAATGTAATTTTACAATTAAAAGGAAACAAATGGATCAATAATGCTAACCTTTGCAAATAAATACTTCTCGTCCGGTGAAGTACGAATGCACCTCAAAACTTCGTCGCGGCTAAGAACTTTCGACTTATTGGGCTTAAAGTCCTCTTGCGTTTTGCTTGGAAAAGTTACTGGCTCCACACAAATAAAAATTAAATTAAAACGATTTTCTTACCATATATGAATGTGACCAGTAAGTGTATATATACAGTGTGTCCTAGATCGAGTGGGATTGCATAGGTAACTTTTTTATCATTGAAGATGGAGATTTGGTTAAATTGGCAATGTCGAACCAGTTAAGTTATTTAAAAAAAAACTAAAAACTGTCATTTTCTTGTTTGTCAAATATCTTTGTAAGTATAAGAGATACGAAAAAAAGTTTTATATAAAAGTCGCTGTTTTAGATGAGACCAATTTAAAATTGGTGTTGAACAAAAATTCAAGATGGCTGCTTTTGAGGTACTTGTATCAACTTCTATAAGTTATATGGGCGCCATATTTGATTTTTAGGTTACTGAATAGAATTTTTCATTATCTTTTCAACGATGTAAGATAACGTATGATTGAATAAAAAATACTAGTAAAATTAATTGTTTTTACATTTTAATCAAGTAGGCTTACATGGATCAAAACAAAAACAAACATTTATTTAAAAACAAAACATAATCCTGATAATCACATGAAATGATCAATATGCTGGCGATTGTTAGCGAAACATAGTTGACACCATTTGACGACACGACGGGTTACTTTACGCAAACTTTCTTATTGTTTTTCATCATAGCTGGTTACCTACTTGATTATACATTTAAAAAGCAATATTACGATGGTTTTTGTGGTTCAAGTACTTAGTACTGAATTAACATGTTGCTAAGTATTATAGGAATTACATACAAAGGTTTTCTAAAATAAATTTCAACAAATTTTGTTTTGATCCATGTAAGCTTACTTGATTAAAATGTAAAAACAATTAATTTTACTGGTATTTTTTATTAAATCATACGTTATCTTACATCGTTGAAAAGAGAATAGAAATTCTATTCAGTAACCTAAAAATCAAATAAAAAGTTTTATATAAAAGTCGCTGTTTTCGATGAGATCAATTTAAAATTGGTGTCGAACAAAAATTCAAGATGGCTGCTTTTGAGGTACTCGTGTCAACTTCCTTAAGTTATATGGGAGCAATATTTGATTTTTAGGTTACTGAATAGAATTTTTTATTCTCTTTTCAACGATGTAAGATAACGTATGATTGAATAAAAAATACCAGTAAAATTAATTGTTTTTACATTTAATCAAGTAGGCTTAAATGGATCCAAATAAAAACAAACAACATTTATTTAAAAACAAAACAATCCTGATAATCACATGAAATGATCAAAATGCTGGCGATTGTTAGCGAAACATAGTTGACACCATTTGACGACACGACGGGTTACTTTACGCAAACTTTCTTATTGTTTTTCATCATAGCTAGTTACCTACTTGATTATACATTTAAAAAGCAATATCACGATGGTTTTTGTGGTTCAAGTACTTAGTACTGAATTAACATGTTACTAAGTATTATAGGAATTACATACAAAGGTTTTCTAAAATAAATTTCAACTAATTTTGTTTTGATCCATGTAAGCTTACTTGATTAAAATGTAAAAACAATTAATTTTACTGGTATTTTTTATTCAATCATACGTTATCTTACATCGTTGAAAAGAGAATAGAAATTCTATTCAGTAACCTAAAAATCAAATAAAAAGTTTTATATAAAAGTCGCTGTTTTCGATGAGATCAATTTAAAATTGGTGTCGAACAAAAATTCAAGATGGCTGCTTTTGAGGTACTCGTATCAACTTCCTTAAGTTATATGGGAGCAATATTTGATTTTTAGGTTACTGAATAGAATTTTTTATTCTCTTTTCAACGATGTAAGATAACGTATGATTGAATAAAAAATACCAGTAAAATTAATTGTTTTTACATTTTAATCAAGTAGGCTTACATGGATCCTAACAAAAACAAACAACATTTATTTAAAAACAAAACATAATCCTGATAATCACATGAAATGATCAAAATGCTGGCGATTGTTAGCGAAACATAGTTGACACCATTTGACGACACGACGGGTTACTTTACGCAAACTTTCTTATTGTTTTTCATCATAGCTGGTTACCTACTTGATTATACATTTAAAAAGCAATATCACGATGGTTTTTGTGGTTCAAGTACTTAGTACTGAATTAACATGTTACTAAGTATTATAGGAATTACATACAAAGGTTTTCTAAAATAAATTTCAACTAATTTTGTTTTGATCCATGTAAGCTTACTTGATTAAAATGTAAAAACAATTAATTTTACTGGTATTTTTTATTCAATCATACGTTATCTTACATCGTTTAAAAGAGAATAGAAATTCTATTCAGTAACTTAAAAATCAAATATTACTTTTTTCGTATCTCTTATACTTACAAAGATATTTGACATACAAGATAATTACAGTTTTTAGTTTTTTACTAATAACTTTTGACTGGTTCGACATTCTGAACTTTTTCAAACAGATATTAAATCAGCATATGAAACTGGAAAACATTGGCCATTTAACCAAATCTCCATCTTCAATGATAAGAAAGTTACCCATGCAATCCCAGTCGATCTGGGACACACTGTATATAATTGCTTCATATGTGCCATTGGGATTTAAAGTATAATTAAATCGTAACACAAATTAAAACATGATATCGAGTCCCAAACTTTCATTTTTATCTGTTAACACACAAAAAATAAGCACACACATAATGAAATTCCACTAAATAACTTACAAACAAAATCTGATGCTTCCCGGATAGTTACATTGGACATGTACACTTACGATCATTGAAAATGAACAGGGTTATGCATGTCAAATTGACTTAACCGACGTTTTGCAATTGCGTGCAACGTTATTTTATTATTACGATGAGGAGAGAGTTAGGACACACGATTCTGCTTTAGAGACAAGGGAAATTCAGAAAACGTATATGAACTACTGCAACGTTTGTTGCATAGCCCTGTTCATTTTCAATGATTCTTTCCCAGTGAACACAATGATCCTGTTACGTATCTGTAAAGGATCATAGAGAGAACAGTGATATGTAACTTTTGTTCTGTACAAGTAATATCTATGAAACTTTCTTGTTACTACCTTGATACAAACTTGGATATGTTACGGTGAATACGTGACCGACATGTGTCTAACATAAAACCAAGTTACTTACTTGACACATTTAAATTTATTAAAAATAAGCTTGGATATGTGCGCCGTATACGTCACCGATACGTGTCAAAAATAAAATCTACAAACTTATTTGATACATTTAAATGTAATAATATAATATTTTCTATTCTTAATATATAAACCCCAAAATTTGTTGGGTTTGTTAATTGAGACACAAATTATTTACCTACATTTTTTAAGCTCTTTATAAGTTATTGTAAAAACAAAAATAACTAAAAAGCAAATAATACTCTTATAATCTACATGTACAAAAGTCATATGAACATTTAAAAAACTGTTTTTTATTAGGTTAATTTTTATACATATACCGAGTGTAAATATATAGTCTAAGGAATTAATACTATATAATACTATTTATCATATTCTTTAATTACGATTTAAAATACGCGCCATTAACCACAAGTCCGGATAGTGCGGGTTTATGAGGATAGAGGGTATTTGTTTACTCTTTGTCTTTGTGCGTGTTTGATTATCCTTGGGGTGTTAATTTATTGCTTATGGTAAGTACTTATTAAAGAAAACAATAATTGTAAAACAGCTCATTCAAGTTGTGTGTGAATAACTCTCTGGAGCTACCAATTAGCTATGTAAAATACGTTATTAGATCACAACTTCAGTAAGTTGACTCTTGCCTAACATCACTTTTTTATTTGATTGTTTTGCCTTTTACCGCCTTTTTATAGTAGGTATAGCTCAAATTTTATATTAAATTTTATTTACTATAGTTAACATATTTAGCTAGCTTATACGTTGCAAGAAAATATGCTGCAGATAATACAACAACAGATAATGAAGAGAATAAAGGCCGTGGAAAACGTAAGAAGAAAAAGTCTGTGTTAGTACAAGACAACAGCAGTGAAGATGAACAATCAGATAGAAGTAAGTTTAATATTAAGAACAGTAAATCAAAGAGAATTGTTTATTTTATTCTAGGTTATTCTCCACCGCCAAAAATACCAAGGATTAAAAATACCCCAAAACTTCCAAATAATGAAAAACCGCCTGAAATGCTCATTAATGATAATAACATTAATGAATCAGAAACTAATCCCCAGCAATTACAAGAAATTGTGGATTTATCATCTCAAAATGTTGATTTTGTTAATGCACTTATTGCTTCTGCTCCAGTGGTGTTCCTTGATGATAATCAAGTAAATATGCAAAATGAAGCTTCTTCGTCGTCGACAGCTATGGTATCCACTCCCACATCAAGTTCAAGTAAGTAGATTTTTACACTTCAAAAATGATTGTTGGATATTTTGTATGTCGTACATCAAATACTATCAGGTATGCAACTACATCGAATGAAGATAGTGTACTAAGTAAGTATATAGTAAATAATAATGATTCCTTAAGTTACATATAAATCAGTAACTTTTCATGTGTCATTTTTCAGCTAATAAATTTTTCCACCTGTGTTCATACATCAAATTAGCATTGCATAACATTGATGCAAGATTAAGAAAAATAGAAGAAAATAGTTGCAACTCAGCAAGAAATGAAATTTATGATTTCAGCAAGTTTGAAGACTTAATACCAATTAATTCAAATGAAGAATTAAACAACTTTGGAGTATTTATAGAAGATGGGGCACATAAAAATTTGTTTGTGAGTAAATTTTTGTTTTATACACTCCCCTCAAAAACCGGATCAGTTTTTGATTTTTTGAAATGAAATTCTAGTTTTTCATATTACATATCTTTTCATTTTCCTGATCTTTTTAATAAAAAAATTACTAATTTGTATTATTATGTTTACTGTCATTAAGCAATATTTACATAAATATAAAATGCATATTCAGACATTTAAAAATGATCTGTTGTATAAAAATAACATTTAAAAAAATGATCTGTTTTTTTGGAGGGTAGTGTATTAGAAAATATCATGTGATCTCTTAACTTTCCAATTAGAGAAGGCTATGTCGATTACAACATTTTGGCCAGTACCTTAAACGTAGCTACGAAAGTGATGAATGAGGAAGTAACATTTATGTTATCGTAACCCAACCTCAATGTAACACATAAATGGTATAAACCAATAAACGGTCCTATGTAATTTTACGGTTATGGCCTACTCTATAACTGGAAATTTAAATGATCACATGTTATAATGAACTTATATTTATTTTAGAAAATATTTGTGCGTTCAATAAGTGGCAAGGATTTTTGTCAACGAATTTTTAAAAGAGTGTTTACTAATAAAATGGCTACTAAATGCAGCTGGCTTGGACAGCGAAACAATATAAGAAAATGTGATTTGAAAATTACTACAATAATTAAACGTTAGTATTTTATAATACATTTATTTAATGAAATTATGCATTATCAAGTATATTTTAGGTGTAGTTATGTCCCAGTTCAAATATTTCAAAGAAGCAAATTTTGACATTGTGATTAGTGAATGGTTTAGGCAGGCTAAACTGCGATATTCAAGAGAAATTTCAAAACAAAACAAAGAATAAAATACAATATTTTTTCTTGTTATATATAATTTTGTTTTTGCTATATGTATCACTCTATAGGTATATAACTTGTTAAATAATATAGTTACAATGTATAGTG
This sequence comes from Agriotes lineatus, assembly GCA_940337035.1. Lineage (NCBI taxonomy): Eukaryota > Metazoa > Arthropoda > Insecta > Coleoptera > Elateridae > Agriotes > Agriotes lineatus. The sequence goes on from OW679202.1 coordinate 22,891,976, forward strand.
CATTGAGTTCTCTAAATAATCAATTCCAGTTTAAAAAGCCACATGAGATTGATTTGGTTGTAAAAACTCAATAAGATTTATTGCAGAGTGCAAACTTCTGTATCAACTATAAAAAGCCACATGACATTGATTTGGTTGTAAAAACTCAATAAGATTTATTGCAGAGTGCAAACTTCTGTATCAACTATATCCTATTTGTGAATTTAATGATATTGAATATGTATTCGTGTTATAGGCCAACTGGCATTCTTTCAATCAGTTTATTTTTAATAATTCACTTGTATTTTATAATGTAATAAAATTATTGAATTTATTTTGGTTTTTGTTTGGATTTATCCAGTGTAAAATAAAAAGTGCTTCAAAATGGTCACAAGAGTAACATGTAGGAGATGTTACATGGTTAACATATCTGTATAATAAAGTAGTAACGTATCTGAGATGTTACACAGGTGACGTATCTGTAGAGTAAAATAGCAACATATTTGAGATGTTACACAGGTGACGTATCTGTAGAGTAAAATAGCAACGTATTTGAGATGTAACGCTGGTGTGTACTTGATGAGGACATTGAACGTTTTTATGAAACATACATGGAATTCACATGTTACGAGTCTGACATATTCTATAGATCAGATGTTTCATATCGGTTATGTCTATCTTACGTAACTGTGTTTACTGGGTTGTGTACCTTAGGCTTTGATTAAATTTGCCAGTTTTTAATAAATATTAGGTAGTTGCTTTCAAAATATCCAGTATTAATGCCCAATCAGCTACTGCCGATGTACTCTGAAATAAAATTTAAATAAAACACACAGTGATTCTAAAATACCAACAAATTACCTTGGCTGTGAACAGTCCTTTTAGCGTTGCTCATTATTCTACACTGTAGCCTTTCTTTTCTTTAACTTTTGGTAAGAATTTTTCTTGTAACCACTTGGAAAAATGCTTGTTATTCATATCGTCATGGTAGTCGCCAGTCTTAAGGCCTGATTTAAAAATAATTAGCCCATTCGGAACAAAACCTATTTTACCGCCAGCATGCACAATAATTAAGTGGTCTGTTTTCTGAATTAGCACTTGTCGTACAGCTCATTCTAACCTATAAACAATTTTCAATCTTAAACTTGTACTTACAGTTGCAATAAAATGCTGTAGCTCTGTAGCGTTGAAAAAACTGTTTTATAATAAATAGAAATATAAGTAGATAAAGAATGCAAAAACTAACTTATAAGCACGAAAACACAAAAACGCAATGATATTTTCAGGTTGGTTTGTTGCTTCTGACAAGTTGTAACCACCATTCTTCCTAGAGGTAGTAAAGTCCACTTGCAAAAAGTTTATAACCATATTTTTGTACAAAGCTCCGAATTTAGGTTATTTGCAGATTTAATATTTATGTGTACATAGTACAAACATTCCTGTGTTGTGTAAAAAAATGTGTGTAGGCCCTAACAAGAGCATTAATTGTTCTCTCCTTCCATATTACTGGCTCTTAGAAAATATCAAGACCACGCCCACAATCGTAACCACGCATAGACCACGAGTTGAAATGTTTGACCTTGGGAATTGTTCTGCTTTATTATAGAGTTATGATATGATTATGATTATGATGATGAACTTCGTGTATAAATAAATTAAGTTTTTGCTTTAACATGATTGTTTTAAACAAAATAACATAATTGGAGAACTGTAAAAATATGTAAAATAGTTAAAATGTGCCAAACAAAAAAAACTTATCGTTTGTTAATTGTTGCTATCCCACTCAACAATGACAATTAAGAACAAAAAGAAAAAAGCCCATTTTAAAGTAAAATAAGAATGTAATCATCTTTATAACCGTTATACTACTAACTGCGTTTAATCATGAGTTCTACGTGCTGTCTCGTGGTCTTCTGAAATACATATGCAGATTAACGAGTTCAGTTAAAATAATTACTTATCGGTTGACTTTTAACTTTTGACGTTTTAATGTTAGGCATTTTACGTATAAAAGTCGGCTATGCCTATCGTCTCATAAAAGTAACGCTAGCTGATATATAGGCTACCGAGTAATATTTTGGTAAAGCGAATTGCTCATGCTACTGCCAATTGTGTACTATTTATTTTCCCTAAGTATCCATAACTTTAATTATTTTAGAATGGACTTTTTAAACGACCCGTTTTACTTGTGTGTTTGGTTTAAGTTGCACTGTGATATTTATCTGTGCTTTGTATATGTACTACCGAGTGCTCATTAAAGGAAATAATTATACTGTCCTTTATTTATACCGGAAAATTTTATTTATGTACCCTTTTCGTTCTCTCTCTTTAGGGCACTGGTTTAGTAACGGATTTTCGACTTGTACCTTATTTATTTAGAAAAGTGTCTGGATTAGTTGCTACTTGGCGCCCATATTTTGTAGAGTCTCCTATTTAACCCACGATCAGGTTCGGCAAAGAAGTCGACTGCCTTAACTATTCTTCTTAGTTGGCTGTCAGAATAACGAAACAAGGAAGATTTTGGCGCCCAACGTGGGGCGTGGTGTGTTTGTTTGTATCTTGATATAGCAGTGTGTACGTTTAGCAATGTTTTCTCGCGTTTTTCAAATTCCTTCTCAAGTCCTTTTAAACCCTCGTTTGTTTCTTTTCTTTGGTTTCATTTGAGTGATTGCGTGGTTACGTTGTGAGTATGATATGATTTGTTGCAGGAATTTTGGGCTGTTTTAGTGAGTGGAGTTTTCAATTATTCTGAGTTTGATTGGTTGCTTTTTCTTGAAGTTTAGTGTGTTTTCAGATTTAGTGCGCTTGAGCTGTGCTGTGCTTTCGTTGTGAAAGTTGTTTTTCTTATCCTCGTCTTTTGAAGCGATGATTTTGAGATGGGATGCGGTAGTGATGTGTTTGAGGGGATTTGCTTTTGCGGATTTTTAAAACCATCTTAGATTAGATTTAGGTTCCACGACTGCCTTTTGCTGGCATGCTCACGTCAGCCCTTTGGAATTTTTGTACTATCGGGAGTTTTCAAGTTAGCAGGCCGACATCCGTATCTTTTACTAGACTTGCAATGCCCCGTACTAGCTTGCGGTTGTCAATAGAGTTAAGGCTCCAATCGAGTTGGTGTCTTTTACGCTCTAATGCTGGGCATTCAAAGAGGATAGGCTGTTTCATCATCCTCTTGGTATAGTCTGGAAACAGCTTCATCTCTATAGTTATTGATCCTATGCATAAATTCTCTGAATGCTCCAGTGCCGGTTAGTAGACTGACTACTTGCTTGATTCGAGTTCTGTTCAGTCTCAACAGGGTTTTGGTAGTTTGTGGATTCGGAGTTTTTAGCAATCTTTTGCAGTGTGTTGCTTGATTGTAGTTTTTCACCTTAGTTGGCGTGCAGTATTGACCATTAGTGGCTGAGCAGGCTTGGGTTTTCTGAATGCTTAGACCAGGTTCTGGACCGGTCATTGCATTACGGGCTGCTTCTTTTGCGAGCTTGTCCGTCTTTTCGTTTCCTTCAATACCTTGGTGACCTGGAATCCAACATAATTTTACTGTAGGTATTTCCCTGGATCAAGGTTTGAAGTTTGGATTTGCATTCCTTGACTAGTCTCGATGAAGTACTGAAAGCGTTTAGCGCTTTTAGTGCTGCCTGACTGTCTGAGAGAACGTGCATGTCTCGATTGAGCAGCTTCTTTTCTATGCTGATGTTTGCGCATACGTTAATAGCTTGTACTTTAGCCTGAAAGATGTTACAAAACTTTTCTAGACTGGTTTTTTCGTTGGTTCTAGGATTGGTACTGTACACACCGGAGCCTGTAACCCTTTCAAACTTAGAACCATTAGTGTAAAAAATGATGTTCTTATTTGTTGGGGTTGGTAGTTGGTCCGGATTCCAACTTGTGTGTGCAGTAAAGTTCTTTTCGAAGTCATAGGCTTTGACTATAAGAAGATCAGATTTAGTGCGCTTGAGCTGTGCTGTGCTTTCGCTCTGAAAGTTGTTTTTCTTAACCTCGTCTTTTGAAGCGATGATTTTGATATGGGGTGCGATAGTGATGTGTTTGAGAGGATTTGCTTTTGCGTTTTTTCAAACCATCTTAGTTGGTCTAGCGCAGGTTATCTGATTGGTTTTTTTTTCTTTTGGATTGTTGACTATGATATGGGATCGATGTTGATGTGTTTGGAGATTTTTTATCTCTCAAACCATCTACCTATATGGTTTAGCGAAGTTATTCTTTGAGCGGATCTTTTTCCTTTTTTTGGATTGATGGTAAGGTATTGGTTTGGTGTTAGTGTGTTTGGAGGATTCGTTTTGCGGATTTGATATCTATTAAACG
>OW679202.1:22896377-23001663 GCA_940337035.1 Agriotes lineatus
GTGAGAGCTGGACAATAACGAAAAGTATGGAATACAAAATACATCCAATAGAAATGAAGGTATAAGAGGAGTAGCAAAAAGAGATAGAGTAAACAATAGTAAAATAAGAGAAGAACTGGGATTAGAGCCACTGAAAGCAGATATAATCCGTAGAAAATTAAGATGGTTCGGACACATGGTAAGAATGGGAGAGGAGAGAATAGTTAGAAAGGTGTGGCTGGCCAGAACACAACAAAAAAGATCAAGAAGAAGACCTAGAAGATCGTGGGATAGACAAATGATACAAATACTAGGAGATAAGGGAATAACATGAAATGAATGGATCAGACTAGCACGCAACAAGATACGTAGAGAACAGTAGTGAAATATAGACTTGCTGAAAAGTGAAAATGGATTAGATTTACAGACTGGACAATAAAGTTAGACTAGAATAGATATGTAGATAATCATTATAGTATATGTTAATGTACCGGGTGCTGACTTGCGCGACGCACCATAGGAATTTGCATAGTAAATTCTGTATGTTCAATTATCTGCTCCCCTAATTATTTTAGAGCTAAAGTGTAAATACATTTTTTGTAGAGGAAAAAATACTGCATCCATTCATACTGTTGCTAACAATTTTTCATTTTCCAGAACCAAAGGAATGCAAAAAATCAAACTAGCATTTTTACAAAAATCAGTGATGCCATGGAATTATTGAAACAGTGCGTGCGAGGCAATCATCCAGTCACTGCCGTCAAAAGATTGAACGTATTGTTGTTTTTCTCATTTTGGTGTAAGTTCTGAACCTCATTATTGCACCTACAATTATTTAATAACCTGCCTGTAGTCTTAAACTTAAAATGAATCAGTCTATTAATGGTTGTACTGTTTGGAATTTGACGATACGGATATTTTACAATAAACAAGGAGCTTACTTAACGAACGTCCACCATACTCGTAAAACCATTTTTGTTATGAACAAGGTCTAGGTACCTAAGAGACATTATGCAGAACATAATTAATAATGAATTATTATAAACGTCAAACATCAATGACAAACAAACAAACAGCACATATTGCGCTCCGCACGCATTTGCGTTGGCATTGGCCTGTTTCAATAATTCCATGGCATCACTGATTTTTGTGAAAATGTCAGTTTGTTTTTTGCATTCCTTAGGTTCCGGAAAATAAAAAATTGTATTTTTTTCTCTACAAAAAATGTATTTACACTTTAACTCTAAAATAATTAGGGGAGCAAATAATTGAACATAAAGAATTTACTATGCAAATTTCTATGGTGCGTCATGCAAGTCAGCACCCGGTATATAAAGCACCTTAACACCTAACGGTATGTAAGGTTAAGATATTAATAATAATAATAATAATAAGACATATTAAGTAACAAACGACTTCCGGGATTGAACCGTGTCATGATTGAGATCGCAGACCACTTTCATAAGGGGCGAAATGTTGAGCTCTTTGATCTCAATCATGACACGGTCCAATCCCGGAAGTCGTTTGTTACTTAATGACAATGACCGTGAAAGCCTCAGAAATCATCTAAATAAGACACATTAATTATAGGCGAAATCGTTTTTAATTCGGTTCTTCTTCTTCTTCTTCTTTCCCAGTCTAAGTTGTCCACTGCTGGACATAGACCTCCCTCAGATCTTTCCATTCATTTCGGTCTTGTGAAGTCTGGATCCAATTACTTGATATCCTTTTGATATCGTCCGACCACCTGGTTGGAGGTCTGCCTCTACTTCTGTATGCCTCCTGTCTCGGCCTCCACTCAACCACGCGCTTCGTCCACCTATCATCTTTCAAGCGTGCCACATGCCCGGCCCAGTTCTGCTTCAGCTTGGTTATCATGTCTACTGAGTCTGTGATTTGTGTACGTTGTCTAATAATGGTATTACGTATCTTGTCTCTTAGAGATATCCCTAATATTGATCTCTCCATTGCTGTTTATGCTATGGTATTTTTAGATAGAGTCAATGTTTGAGCGCCATAGGTTAAAACTGGTAGCACGAATTGGTTGTATACTTTTCTCTTCAAGCACATAGGAATATCTGACTTAAAGATCTTTCTAAGATTTCCATATGCTGCCCATGTCAGGTTCATTCTTCTGTGCAACTCGTGAGTTTGGTTATCTCTACCAATTGTTAGTTCATGTCCTAAGTATTTATACTGATACGCTTGTTCAATCTTCATGTCTCCTGCCAAGATATTGTCATTGCGTACTAAATTCGTCATATACTTTGTTTTTGCAAAATTTATGTTAAGTCCCACTGTCTTTGATGCCGTTTTAAGTTCTGTCAGCATTATATTTGCTTTTTGTCTACCCGGTCTGTTATCAAACCAACATCATCAGCAAAACGTAGGTCGATTAATCTCACTCCATTGATGTTTATTTCTCGATGCTCCCAGTCTAGTTTCTTAAACATGTACTCTAAGAGGGCTGCAAACAATTTTAGCGATATAACGTCTCCCTGTCGTACACCCTTTTCAATCCTAAACGTATCTGTGTCTTCGTGTAGTTTTACGGAAGAGGTTGCGTGAAGATATACCGGGTGCTGACTTGCGCGACGCACCATAGGAATTTGCATAGTAAATTCTTTATGTTCAATTATTTGCTCCCCTAATTATTTTAGAGCTAAAGTGTAAATACATTTTTTGTAGAGAAAAAAATACTGCATCCATTCATACTGCTGCTAACAATTTTTCATTTTTCAGAACCGAAGGAATGCAAAAAATCAAACTAGCATTTTCACAAAAATCAGTGATGCCATGGAATTATTGAAACAAGCCAATGCCAACGCAAGTGCGTGCGCACGATCATCCAGTCACTGCTGTCAAAAGATTTAACGTATTGTCGTTTTTCTCATTTTGGTTCTGAACCTCATTATTGCATCTACAATTATGTAATAACTTGCCTGTAGTCTTAAACTTAAAATGAATCAGTCTATTAATGGCTGTACTGTTTGGAATTTGCCGATACGGATATTTTACAATAAACAAGTAGCTTACTTAACGAACGGCCACCATACTCGTAAAACCATTTTTGTTATGGACAAGGTCTAGGTACCTTAGAGACATTAAGCCGAACATAATTAATAATGAATTATTATAAACGTCAAACATCAATGATTAACAAACAAACAGCACATATTGTCGCGCCGCACGCATTTGCGTTGGCATTGGCTTGTTACAATAATTCCATGGCATCACTGATTTTTGTGAAAATGCTAGTTTGTTTTTTGCATTCCTTCGGTTCCGGAAAATAAAAAATTGTCAGCAACAGTATGAATGGATGCAGTATTTTTTTCTCTACAAAAAATGTATTTACACTTTAACTCTAAAGTAATTAGGGGAGCAAATAATTGAACATAAATAATTTACTATGCAAATTCCTATGGTGCGTCGCGCAAGTCAGCACCCGGTATATGTTTTAAAATGTTTGTGTATGTGGAATCTATGCGACATTGCGACAGAGCTTGAAAAAGCTTTTTCTGATCGACCGAGTCAAATGCTTTTTTCGTAGTCGATGAACACCAGGATAAGGGGCTTATTATATTCAATGCATTTTTCAGTTAGTGTTTTGATCACTAACAAGTGATCATTTGTACTAAATCCCGATCTAAAATTACTTAAATGTGAAAACTAAGAAAAAACTGCCCAACTCACAAAAATATACATAGTAAAGGCCAAAATAAACACATTAATATAAAATTATATAATTACTAATTTAGTAATTTAGTTCATCCAGGAAATACTTGGAATATAACATTTTTTTTTAATTTCAGGAAGGTCAAATAAAACATATCAATGTCCAAAAACAAATTTTTGTATGTTCTGCACATTGTTAAGATAGGAGAGTTATTGAATGTGAATGTGTTAAAACAGGGGCTGTTAAACAATGGCGGTAATCGTAGAGAGCGAGGTGGAGCGTTGAAATTAATGTATTTTAAAATTTGGGGACAACCGATGACTGAGTTTACTATTTTATAGAGAAGCATTACATCAGCTATTTTACGTCTCTCTGCCAAACTTAACATCCTCTGCTGCTGAAGAACTACTATTATAATATTATTGATGGGTATATTCAGTTTCATATAGAGATGTTTAATAAATCTTTTCTGTACTCCCTCAACTCTATTTATATAAACAGAATATTGTGGATTCCATATAGTAGATGCATAATTGATAATACTATTAATGTAGGAGTAATATAAACACATGTGTGTTTTGAGATTTCGAAAAGGCTTTGCAGTTCTTATAATGAAACCCAACAACCTATTAGCTTTTTTGGTAATGTAATCTATATGGCTATCATAAATCAGTTTGCCATCAAGAATAACACCGATGTCCCTGATTGTTTTGATTGTCTTTATGTAACGGGTGTTCATAAACAGTCGTCATCCCAGTTGCTTTGAAAAACAAAATGTTATGTCTTTGATTAATTCGTGCAACACAATGAAACGTCATTGAGTACTGTCATAGCGCATTTTTTCTCAATTTTAATAGACATTCGTTTTTGAAGTCAAAACCTACTGGGATGACGACTGTTTATGAACACCCGTTATATGTTGTTAAGTTTGTATTGAAATTTTATAGGCTTCTTATTTCGTGTAAAACTTATATGGTGGCATTTATCAATATTTAATTTTAATTTATTTTTTGAACAATAATGTTGAAATGTAAATAGTTAAATCATTTTGGACTTTAGAACAATCTGATACTGATTAAATAATGTGATAAATTTTGAAGTCATCGGCATACAATGACGTTTCACAAAATTGAAATATGTTATTAATGTTGTGTAAATAAATGTTGAATAATAAAGGACCAAGATGTGATCCCTGGGGCACTCCAGACTTTACATTGATGTAGTCTGATGTGTATCGCATTAAACTAACGCCTGTAAACGATTTGATATATATGAAATAAACCAACCCCAGCAAGCCGCCGATCCAAAATCTGATGATTTACTTTATCGAACGCCTTGCTGAAATCAGTGTACACAGCATTCACCTGAATTCGTTCATCCAAAAATCTATGGATATACTCAGTATATTCAATTAGGTTTGTATTTTGTAATTTTTGATTATTTATTGATATTCCCAACGGCCTTAATATCTTTTTTGTAATTATCATGTACTTCGTTTTCTTAAGATTCATCTCCAAACCATACACTTTACCGATTTCATATACTGGATTGAAAAGGCTTTGCAGATCCTGTTCGGTTTCTGTGATAAGGATTGAATCGTCAGCATAACACAGGTTATTTATTAATACTCCATTAGGTCTTATACCTTCTGTGCTTTCATCGAGTGCTGTTTTCGATATCATCTCGGAGTAGATATTGAATAGTAGTGGAGAAAGAGTGCATCCTTGTCTGACTCCTCGTTTAATACTTATTTCTTCTGTAACACCTTCTACTGTACGAACCTGAGGTGTTTGTTTCCAATATAAGTTTCTAATGATTTGTATGTCTTGATAATATAAATTTATTTGCTGTAATATTTCCAAAAGTTTATTATATCAAATTCTATCAAAGGCATTCGTTTACACATTTTACGTCTTTACTTTCATTCTTTCCTAGGACACTGCAATGTATCATAATTTCCTATGCATTTTAAACAGCGTGGGTTGTGATGACAGTATTTTTTGGTGTGCTCATATCGCTGGTATTTCAGGCATTGGAGAATTTCACGCTTTGGATGTGGGAGTTCTACTTTAATTATAGAATTTAGTAATTGAGTTGTATTATAAATGTCCTTATTATTTTCTTTGAGAAGTAGTTTGACGTTAAATAGGAGAAGAGCTATTTTTGTTTTCTTTTGGTAAATATTAGAGATATTTACAACTTCATGTTCTAGTTTTTGATCGCTTCTTTTATCTGCTTGAGTTCAGGTGAAGGATAAATATTGCAAACAACTAGGCAAAAAGTACGAGTTTGCTTCAGTTGATAGGTATGAAATTTGGTTCTTTTAACGGTTAGTGCTTTGATGATTGAAGAGTAGTGTTCGAAAGAGGTAAGCTGAATTTTTGGTTCATTTGTTCATGCTTTTTATCGTATAGTTATGTAGGGCGACGGTATTTAGAACATGGGTTAGTATTGTATAAGTTCAACTCCTTCTACAAATATTGGTGGCGGTTTGATTATTCTAGTTCCGGTTTGACCTTTGAATAGTATAGACGTATTTACCATTGGAGTTCAAATTTCAAGTACCGTGCGGCGTGATAACCTGTGACCTCACGGTCTACAAACTTCATACTAATAAATGAAAGTGATAGTACGTAGCAGACACTTTATTTACATTGAATGATAAAGAGTGTAAGTTACAAAAATATGCAAAATTTTCAAAATTATTTATTTGTGCCACATGCATGTTTACTATGGCCAAAACAACTTTCATGTTTGCCACAACAAGCAGGACCGTACTTACCCTAAATAAAGACAATATCAAATTGCGCACATCCGTTACCATCTCACCACATAAATCAGTACCCCAATGTAACCCAATAAACTCCACCCTTTATTCCTCCATTTGAACCTAACTCCATCCAAAAAGACAAATTGATTAAACAAAAGTAGAAAACAAAGGACGCTTCACAAATAAAAACAGCTCTGAATTACAAGGAAAAGAGCATAAACAAACAACTTTAAATGATTACTGGTTAAACAAACCAACCACTACCTACCTCAAATAAATTTGACAAGGTAATATCTAATGATAATGAGCAAGAACGGGAACAAGAAAATCAGAACCTCGTGCTTAAAATATAAAACTTCCAAATATTTCTTGGGAGTTTCAAGTATCGTGCACGTGACCATTGCCACAACAGGACGGTATCCAAATTAATTCCATTTGCTTTTTAAATATTTTGATTTCAATGTCTAGAAAAATTAACTGGTACAATTACAAAGTAGGAAAAAATATATATGTACAACTTTTAAAATACTAATGTGATAATGTCTATAAAAAATAAACTGTATAGTTATGAACAAAAAAAGAAATATACATCTTTAAATATTTGCTAGAAATTTGCCCTGGCAAGGGATTGAACTGGTGACCATTGTGGTACAACAGAAAAACAAAATTTTATTTCAGCCCTTTTTAAATACTATTATGGCAATTCTTTAAGAAAAATTAGCTACGGCACTTACAAAAAAAAAGAAATATGAATTCTAAATATTTATGGGAAGCTAACCCGTGCGAAAAATAAACTCGCAAGTCAGAGCACCACACCCTGATACAAATATTTGGTTTCACATATTTTAAAAATAGTATTGCTTTAGTCTTCGGAAAATTAATTACTAAACTTACGAAGAAAGTGAGATATACAACTTAAATATTTTTTGAAAGCTTGTCCTGGCGAAGAATCAAACTGCTGATCATTTCTGGTCATTTTAGACTTCCATTAATTTCGGAATGGCTCAAACCGTTTATTAATGTTCTACCTCAAGTAGCTCAATCAAAGATAAGGTTCACTCAATCTCAAATGTATATGGTCAGAAAAACACAATATATTTATCAACGGTATATTATTTTTAACTATATGTACAAAATAATTGGTAATTTTTAGTCAAATGAATTGTATATCAACAAAATTAACCATTTCCTCTGGGGACGTGTTTCTTTGTTCCTTGATGAACTGCAGCCCACTTAGCACGTAAGTATCAGTGGCGGCAATATTTGATCTGGAGCGAAGTAAGTATTTGACCCTGTATGTTGGATGTCCGGAACATCACTTTGGAGATAAGCGCGGTTTGTTTACATTTTCGCACTCTGCAAACATACTCAGAAATGAGAGAGATTAGGAGATACCTGCAGCTCCGGGAGTGTATAAGGGCTGGTGCAGTTTGTGGTGTTGCCTTAGGATGGAAGTTTGTTATTCCAGGAATAACTGCATAGTGTATTTCAATCTGCAGAAATTCGCTCGCTTTAGCGGGCAAAAGATTTGACAGTACCCGGGTTCGCTTGCGGCGAGGCTCGTCATGCTCGGGCTGGAGTGGTGTATTTTGGTGAATGAACTCCAAGAGTTCATTCAACTGAGGACGGGAGTAGACCAAAAACTCCCAAAACGTCGTGTGGTAAACACCCGAGATAGTTGAAAAAGTCCGATACAACATCTCATAATAGACCACTGTCAAAAATGACATCATTCAGCGAACAAAAGAAATTTTCTTAATCTACTAAGATCCACCTTGCCATTAGATTGCAAATTTAACTACCAATCTAATGATATGCATTGTCCACTACTTTAGCCTTAGCTAAAACTGAAAAATGTTTATTTAATAAATTTGTAAAATATTTTTGTGCAGTAACTAAGCAAATTTGGTAACACTGCCATATATAATTTGAGTCGCAGATTCCAATAAACATAAAATACACAGCACCATCGATTTAAAATATCAAAGTTGATGACACCTCCAGTGAAACTGCAAGTTGGCCATTTTGAAGATATCTGTCTTTCGATCCGAAATCATGTTTAATTTCCTTGTAACAAATTTCATCCGAATCCGTTCAGAAGTAAAGAAGATAGAAGAATGGTTCTGGTTTCATTGGCACCTGGTATACGTATACAGTTTATATTTATTCAACATTACTCAGAGCAGGCTGTGACTTCTGTTTTTTACAGTGTATTAACCCAACTTTAAAATATCACTTACGTCACTTGTGACCACTGCAAAAGTTATTACAAGATCTTGTAAAATATATCTTAAAAATGTCAAAAAGCTAAGAAAATAAACTAAGCTCTAGCTTTCTTGTCATTTTGAAGGTGTATTTTACAAAATTTTTAAATAATTTTTGTAATGTTCACGCAACTGTCAAAAATGACTTTAGTGATATTTTTTCAGGTATGGTTGGTACACTGTAAAAATTTCAGAAGTGTTGAAAAATTTGTAAAAGGCTCTACACAAAACTTCCTTTGCACATCGATTGCTGCCATAATGTGGTAGGCGGCTATCATTCCATATTTCTGTTCTTTGAGTTGAATGAAGTGTGCAGCAATTGCTACACCTTTTTGTTGCGTTGGCTGCAGTTTGCAACAATCATGTAAGTGCGCAAAAAAGAGTGTCACTTTATTTATCATGAACTGAAAGACATCAATGGGTGAATTCCTAGATTAAGCACAGAACTAGTAATTTAGGTTAAAACAAAATTGCTTATTGGTCTAAAATACTGGGTTGTAATTGCATAAAATGCTGAAAGGTATGTTAATAATAAAACAAAGAAAAATAAATAAAATAAGACGGATAAGAATAATAATAACGATCTCTGGAAACCTAACCTAATACAGTCACAAACAATAACAAACAGTATTGTTGACACGGTAACATCCATTTAGAATTAAAGATGCAATGCAAATATAATTGTGATGTAACTAAGAACTTGACCTCAGGGATTTACCTAATTCATTTTAACTTTTAATTCAATAATATTTCACTGATGCTTCTTACTATAGTTGGCAGTAAAATATTACCATTTGCTTTCCTAGTAGTTACTAGACCTGAAGTTTACTTTCATACAACTGTCACAAATGCAAGACCGTTCCGATATCAATAGTTTTGCATACATATCTGTTAAAATTAACAATATAAATATGTCGATATTTTACAACAAATATATCAATGTTTCAAATATATGGTTACCGTCGTCTACTGTATTTAAAAAAGCAACAGGTACAGCAACTCTCAGTTAAACTGCCACTTGCAGAAATAATAATTATATAATAGTATATTATGATACGAGTTTTATAAGGAGCATTTTGTAGCACACACGAATTTAGGGTACGACGAGCAAAGCGAGGAGTGCCCTAAAGGAGTAAGTGCTACAAAATGCCTTATAAACGAGGTATCATACAGTATTTTATCTACTTTGCCACTTTTTAGTATTTTTATTATAGCATCGCCTCAGTACGAACGCAAAGTAAATAAAGTACATTACTCATTGTCAATTAAGCAGACATGCCACACGCTCTCAAGGTAGAGTTTAAAATATCACATATTTATATAAAATACAGCTAGTATTTAAACAAATAAATAAAACACAAGAATAATGCATTATATTATTATTTCACTGCGAATGTTACAAAGTCACACTAATTCACTTAAGTAAAGAGTTAAAAAAATTATCAAAAAATTACACAAAGGAAGTCTATTTATGCAACTTTTGTTTATCATTTTTGTCTCTTTCTTTCTTCTCTTTGTATAGTACTAGTATATTAATTAAATCTTTAGGCCTACTTGACATTGCATTGGTTTCTGATGAAGTATTTGCCGTAGGTGATGTACCTATCTTCGGTACTGTATTTGCAATTTTTTCTTCCTTTTCCAGGAATAGATACCTCTTTTGTTCCTTTTTAGAATACTCTTCTATTTGATGTTCTAATGGTATTTTGTGGACCGGCACAGTGATTACATTGTTTTCTTGTCTAAAAACAAAACATCAAAATAATTAGAAGGAATTCACTAAACCGTTTATAACTTACAAATACTTGAACGTATTAATAACATTGCTTTGCTGCTCAACGTCTTTATTTAAAAGCAATATAGATGTACTAAAAAAATGTGTTAATATTAAACTTTTACTACATAAACTGTGAAAAAAGTAGAATACATACATGTTATATGCTGACGGTTCCTTCAATAAAGGTAAAGCTGCATCTAGTATTTCAGGATCTTTCTTGAATTGTTCATATCTATCGGTAAAGTAGCAAAATTCATGAACACGTGCTTTTTCTTTAAAAAAAGCATAATATAAATTTCATAGTTACCTACTGAGAAATTTTATTTAAGTATACCTACCTAACTCTGGTTGATAAAGCATTTGTTGTAGAGAGTAGAAACTACCTCGATAAATTTCATTCTTTGGTTCAAACATTAAAGCTTCAGCAAATGCCTGATGAGCTTGAGGAAGCATTTCTAAATGTGCATATGCCATTCTGAAAAAAATATAATATACATATTAACTGTTATTACTGTTGATTCTAGTTCTAGAGTATTGGCTCAGTTATGTCACAAATGCAGCATAACACTTCTACTATGAGGTGTGATCAAATAATACGACGAATAGGTGAAATACATAAAGGGCCCCTTGTGGGCCCTGGCCTGCTCCACCACCTTTCTCCACTCCATTCTGTTTCTTGTTTTAGTCCACCATTGCTGTACTCCGAGTGTTTGCAGTTCTGCTGTCACATCATCTAGATATCTGCATCTTGGTCGTCCAACTGATCTGATGCCTTCTGGCTCGCTTAGAAATACCTTCTTGTGTGATGTGTCATCTTCCATTCGCATTATGCGTCCTGCCCACTGTATTCTTGCTGCTTTTATTAATGAGACTATATCTGGTTCTTTTAATAACTAGTATAATCCAAAGTTGTAACGGCTTCGCCATTCGTTATTTTCTTTAATAGGTCCAAGTATTCGTCTTAGAAGTTTCCTTTCAAAGCACCCGTTATCAGTTATGTTTTTCTTAGTCATTGTCCATGCTTCTAATCCATACATTAATACTGGCCGGATTAGGGTTTTATAAATTCTGCATTTAATTTTGCTTGCGATATGGTTTGTTTGCAACTGTGTTTTAAGTCCGTAAAATGCTTTATTGGCATCTTTTCACTTTATGACTGTTATTATTAGCACTGTTAATTTAAACGGCCAATATGGCAATTGCAGACACGTTTTTTATCCAACAAAAGCTGTCAGTCACGCAACTCCAATGAAATGAACAAACGTTTTTCTTTTAATCGGGCGACCTATTTTGCACTCACTTGTATTAAATCTTTAGTTAAAATTTACTGTACTGAACCAAATGAGATGTGGAGATCATCTTCTCCTGTTTTATCAAACCATTTCTTCATGTTTTTCATGTGTGCATGAAGTTGAAGAACGTCCAGCTTGTCCCTAGTCATCAATCTACTCAAATATATTTCGAAAATGGTGACACCACTTACTTGCACACAGTCTTGAGAGTTACTGCATCATCTGTGTAAACTCATATCAACATTTCATGCATTTATTTTGAAGTTTCTCCAAATTTTAAACAAAATTTAATGTTCACTAGTTGTTCGGGAGCCATTTTGCAACAAATTTCAAAAGAGAGGTTTACAAAGACAACAATTAAAACCAGACGGAAGAACACATCAATTTAACACTTGCCAGTTTTATGATAGATAGTTGCTAGATGTTTTATTCGACATTTTTCAAAAACCTATTTCATACTAGAAATTATTTTTAGACAATGCACTGTGTGTTTCAATGGGTCTATTTTTATTTTCCAAAGATATAATTTTACTACGTAGGCATCAAAAGATAAAATTACATACAGATTTCAATGTGTAGTATGTCTGTCTTTTATTGCGCCAAGTTTATAATCAAATATTGGTTTCTTGTTAAGTAGGTGCACTTTAATAACTGACCTTGGTAGTTCCATGTTATCCGCCAGTGCTGGTTATCTGATCACCATTCAATCCCGCTTGTGTCACTAATCTAGATTCTACTCTTCTTTTGCTTTTGAACCGAATAAAACATTATTGAGTGTTTTGTTAACATACCAGTACAAATATTCTGTTCGTTTTGATGTTTAGTTGAATTTATCTTTAAAGTATCTATGATTAGTTCTGAAAAAATTTGTTTCGTAAAACTATTTATAAAAGTTTTGCTGTTTTCAAATTAATTTTATGTAACAAAGTTTAATTAACCCTTGGCATGGTAAAACAAACAACGTTGACATGTGACGTGACCACAGATAGTCTATAGTCAACCCTCCGTAATGTTTAATATTGCCTGTTCCGTATGTACGACATTTTCATTTACACTATGTTTATCCTATCAATAAGCAAACAATCTCGTTTAAATTTTCTTCAAAATCTAAATCTTTCTCAAAAATTTCTAAGTTTTATTTTTCTGGAAATTTGACATTAAAATAAATAAATCTTGACCCATCATATAGACGGCCTTATTCTTATTAAAATAATTTTGGCATATTTAAAATTGCATGTACAGTAACAGCAACAAACTAATTTAAATTTTAAATAACTGTTGAAGCAGGTCTATTGGTACAGCGGTCCATTGCAAGAAATAGCAGAACATAGCACGCTAGCTTCTTTCCACTACTATAGCATTGCATGCGACAATATGTTGTTTTCTAATTATTAATTTATTTGCAATGCAGGACTTTTCTACAAATCTACATGGTGGCAGCTTTTATTTAAAAAGAACATTATAGAAATGGTGGAAGTATCAAAACAGATGCCGAAAGAAAAAGCTTCATGTTTTAAATATATAGATTCAAACACCTGACATCATCATTAAGTAATTGTAATAAATAGTGCATAGATATGCTTCATGTAACCAAATACTGAGCCATATAGGTACATAATATATCTATAATTTCGATGAAAAAGTTAATAAAAATAATTATATTATATAATACATACCCAAGTAAACCATATACTTTTGCATATTTTGGATCCAGTTCTCTAACTTTTTCTGAGTCGATTATACATTGTGCAGACATATCCAAAAAATTATAAGCTACTGCACGCCTATAAAAGCATGCTGCACTAGTTGGATTAAATTCAATAGCCCTGTAAATAAAGTTTAATATAGCACTCATTTTTAAGCTTAGTTATAATTCATTGGATTTTCTATTAAGTGATAGCCTATTAAAAATACTTTTGATATGAAATATAAAACATTTCTAAAATGCTATTAAATCAATACAATCTTAAATAACCTCTCCTGGCAGGTTTTTTTTTTAAATTTTATGGCAAATTATACAATGATGGAATATAGCCTGCTAATGATGCCCAATGAATTTGACTAATCTCTAACTATTGAAGTATAGATTTAACAATATTTTTTTACGTTACATTATTTATTTTGGGATGAAGAATTTAAATGTTACAATAAAATTACTCAACATTGTCAGCAGACACTCCAGTTGGAGTGTCAGCTGCAAACGATGCTGGATATCTGTTGGTGCTAATTATAGCTACTCGATCTACTATTAAGTATTTATATGAAATGCATTTCAGCAATAACTCCCCCCAGTAACTTGTAATCTAAAATTTGGATTTATATAGCAACCATTGTAGGGATAATAATCATTTCATGGTAATTGCAGCAATAAGGATGGAGCTGTCTATTATATTTGAAAATTGTGATAATGGTATTTACCTCTTGTCGCAATTTTAAATTAATTAAATTTCCTGCCAAACCGTAAAACAACTGAAACTTATTATATTCCTAGTTGCTTTTAAATAAAGCACAAACTTCTATAAAGAGTAAATTTTTTAAAGAAATTGGTTATATGTACAAGAATTTTCCATTTGTTGCAAAGGATTTTTGGAAAACGCACTGTGCGACTCTCACTCTGATGATGCAAGCTGCAAGGTCTTGCAAAACGTTAGTGAATATGGTTGCACAAACATCAACAAGGCCAAATCTGCCTAACTATCCTCGTTCTCAAGGTACTCAAAGAACACGAGCCACCAAAGAGCATGGTCATAGCGTGGATCCTTGCTCGAATTCACAAGGTACAAGGCACATTAAGCCAGAGAATGCTGGGTGTTCATCTACAAATTCTATGTCCTCTAAGCCGAAATTCTATGTTAAGAAGAATAATTCGAGTAACTGCGAAAGCCTCAAGCTGTATATAAATACATAAAATTATTTACTATTATTAAATATGAGACAGCAAATAAATAATAGGTACCTACAGAATATCAACAGCAGCATAGTCAAAAATATTGCAAGACCACGAACCTCAGCTTATAAGAATGATTATTCTCCTACTTCTACATGCCTGAGCAACTCACTGAACACCAAGGAAAGATAAACGCACGCTGCAGGAGTTAAACGGGCCACGATAGCCAAGGTTTAGCGTATTTACCTTTGTGACGAATAGATGTAGGCAGCTTGCTGTCCTCAACCGCATCACACTCAAAGGTTTACTATTTATTTAGTAATAATCAGCACTAACTCCGCATTACAGTCAAATATGCCATTCACGAGGAACGAGATTGACAACATTAACCAAATCGTTGCTGCAGCGGTGACCATGGCCGTCAAAAAACTGTGGAACAACAAAAACTTCGTGGATAAGCTAACAACCAGTATCTCAAATGGTGTACTAGAGAAGATCGAGGGTCGTATTACCGCACTAGAGGAAAATACTAACAAGATTGACAATGTGATTATTACAATGAAACAAAAAGAAGAGCTGTTGATTAATGAAGTAGATTCCCTCGAACAGTACACTAGAAGAAATAACCTTAGGTTTTTTGGACTTCTGGAAACTGCGCATGAATCAGTCGAGGAAAATGTGTTGGTGTTCATCAAAGATAAGCTAGCCATAGATGTCAAAGCGCAAGATATAGACCGTTGCCATCCAGTAGGGTATAAAACTGAAGGTAAAAACCGACCTGTGATTGTTAAGTTTCTAAGTTATAAAACCGGTAATTTAATTTTCAAGAATACAAAGCAACTTAAAAATTCTGCTTTCGCTATAAGAGAGAACTTAACAAAAACACAGCTTGATATTTTGCATCGTGCTATTGCGCAGTTTGGTAAAACTTGTGTGTGAACGATTGAAGGTAATATCTGTGTCAAGATTAACAACTCTTGTGTCCTATATAAGTAACGCAAAAGAAATGAAGAGACTCTCAAGAGCGGAATTAGTTGCTAAAATGTTTAAATTTCTATTAATTTTGCTAAATTGTTTACTTTTGTTATATCCTAAACTGATTTTTGTTAATAAATTTTTTGAATACTATATTGAGTTAGTAAAACTTAATTGTTATTTGACTGGATATTATGGCCAAATAGAATTACTATATTATTTTACATATTGCCATGCATTAGAAATGGTTGACGGTTTGAGTTCAGGAGGGTCTAAGCGCCAAAATGTTTCCTTTAAGTGTTACTAAGCATATTGAGCATTTTTTTTTTGTATTTATCTCAGTATAATCAAATAGTACTTGGCTCCTTTTGAATTTGAGCTCTTCAACTGTGATATCAATTGGTATTAATATTAATTTTATCTATTTTATGATGCTACATGTTTTTTTTACATATGTTCTACTGAGCTGTTTTACCGGACTGAGTGCAAGCTGCTTTTTCTCTAAATCAATCGAACTTAATTAATTATTTTATTTTTTTTAATTAGTTACCTCTTGTTTCATTATTATTATTACACCATGTCCAATGGTAATCTTAAATTGGCTCATTTAAACATCCGACTTTTACCCGCTAAAATAGTTGAATTTATTGATTTAATCCTTTCCTTCAATTTTGACATTATTGCTGTTTCAGAAACATGGCTAAAACCTTATTTATCAAGTGACATTGTAAAGAGCAGGTTACAATTTTGCGCGTTGGGATAGGCTGACAAGTGGTGGCAGTGTTGGTATCTACATCAGGGCTTGTTACAATTTTAATTTAATAAAAACAAATAACTTAATAGAACAGTTGTGGATAAATGTAAAATGTAAACAAAAATCTTTAGTCCTAGGGGTTGTTTATAACCCACATAAAAAATATTACGGTGAATTCATATGGGAACTATGCAATGTCCTTGCTGAAATTAATATCTCTTATGATCAGATAGTCTTGTTGAAGGATTTTAACATAGATTACTTAAATGCAGAGCAAAGCAATCTGCGATTTAACGTCAATGAGTAAAAATTTTGAGTTAAAGCAAGTTATTGAAGATTCTACGCATCATTTAAGTTTAATCAATCTAATATTCGTCACAGAAGCAATAAGTTTTACAGATGCCGGTAATAACTATTGACAGAACATTGTCTGACCACGATCTAGTGTTCTGCAAAACCCCTTGGGAGGTGTCACGTCTGACACAAATCTACAAAACCTGCAGATCACTCCGCGATATCGATTATGAACAGTTTTCTGCAGATCTACGTTCCATTCCTCAGCGTAATATATATGCCTAGGCAGACGTAGATTCTAAGGTGCAACTATTAACTTATAACATTTTACAACTTTTTGAAATTCATGCTCCGTTAATTACTAAGCGTATATCAAAACCTGCGGCGTCTTGGATCACTCACAATTTAAAACTGCTATGAAACAGTGAGATAAGTCTTTGTCACAATTCAAATTTACCAGAACAGCAGAAGCTTGGCATCACTATAAAGAACGCACAATCTAACGACACAAGTGTGCAGACAAGAAAGAAAGAATTACTTTGAAACACAGTTTAAAAACAAAAACATGCACGTTATTTGAAAAGATCTGCGCCTTTTAAATATTGCAAACAACAGGAATGTCATTGAACTTCCAAGTCAACTGTCCGACTGTACCCAAATTAATAATTATTTAATTAAATCAGTACCGAAGCTAAGAATACAAATTGATAATATAACCTCATTTTATGAAGATTTGAAACCAGAACTACAAAATAACTTTAAATTTTCGCCGGTTGATGGAATTGACATTTTAAAAGTAATTAATTCAATAAACATTAAAGCTATTGGATCTGACGGAATCAATATAGACATGATAAAGTTATGTGTCCCATTTATATTAGGTACCCTTTTTAAGTCATCATAAATTTTTGCTTATCTAATTATGTTTTTCCTACCACTCGGAAAAAAGCTCACATTATAATTACCAATTCCCAAAGTTAATATGATTTCAAAGACTTGAGTCCTATTAGCATAATACCAGTTTTTCAGATATTATTGAAAAAATAATGGATACGCAATTACGTGAATATATTGAATTAAATAATATTCTACCGGAGGTTCAATCAGGTTTTAGAACGAGTTATAGCTGCAATGGTGCTCTTCTCACAATAACTGGCGACATCATCAAGGCACTTAATCATGGAATGGTAACTATTCTAGTTATACTCAATATTTCTAAGGCATTTGATACAATCAATCATTCCGTGTTACTATACATATATCTTCTCTCATTTTGGTTTAGAACCGAATGCAATTTCACTCTTGTCTGATTACCTGACTAACAGATGCCAAGTGGTTTTTCACAAAAATTACATCTCCGAACTTTTAGATGTCACAGGAGTACCTCAAGGTTTGATTTAGTGCTCTTACTTTTTTCTTTATATAAGAACATCACACTTTGTTAGTTTAAATATTCCTCCCTTCATTTATATGCAAATGATACGCAGGTATATACACATTTCTATTCCTGTGATATACATAAAAGTTGTGAGGAAATAAACGAAGACTTAAAATCTCTCTTAGATATTGCAAGGTTGCATGCATTAATACTAAATCCGAGCAAATCAAAATTAATGTTATTTTGTAAAAAAATGGACAGAGTGTTTATAGAATCTCAAATTAAAATCAAAGTTGATGATACTGAACTTAATTAGTTAGAGAAACAAAAAACTTGGGCTTAATTATTGATGAAGAGTTATGATTTTCATCACATATTAATAAAGCAAGCAGGGGTGAAAGATCAGTAGTAGATTACATAATTGCAGAACGTGAAAATAGAAGGGAAATGAAAGCTGCGAGAATCAAAAGAGGCTACGAAATTGGTAGCAACTATTACCTACTGGAAGCAGTAGTCAAAGAGAGGGGCACACCAAAAAGCAATGAGACAAAAACGAAATGCATTAAAAAAGAGAAGATCAAAACCCACAAGCTAAGAATACTAGAAGTGAGGAGGAGTACCAAAAGGCCCTAACAGAAGAAATAACCAAAAAGGGGCAGAGCGATAGTAAAAACGTAAATGAAAGATGGGAAAATCTAAAATGATCTATACTAAAAGCAGCAAGCAAGATATGCGGACACACCAGAGTAGGTACCGGTAAGAAGAGAATGGCGTGGTGGAGTGAAGAGGTCCAAAGATAAATAAGAGAAAACAAAAATTCTGGAAAAGATACATACCAAACAAAACTGTAGTGAACTACAAAGACTACAAAAGACAGAGGAGGGTGGTAAAGAAACTACAGAATACGGTATCAATACAACGGAACTAAACGAAGCACTAGAGAGAATGGAGACCCCGAAAGCACCAGGAGTAGATGAGGTAGAACCCGAATTAATAAAATTCATGGAAGAAAAGGCCAAAGAAGAATTTCTTATCATCTTAAATTTATGTTGGAGACAGAAAGTGATTCCAGATGAATGGAAGATCGGGGTCATCCTACCCATTTATAAGAACGGAGATACAAACGAGTGCTCAAACTATAGAGGAATCACTTTATTATGCATGGCGTTAAAGGTATATGAAAGAATTCTGGAAAATAAACTGAGGAGAGTAGTTGAAGACCAGCTAGAGGATATTCAGAGTGGTTTCAGACCAGAACACAGTGTACAAGACCATACTTTCACAGTACAACAAGCAATCGAGAAGAAACTAGTGAAAGACAAGAAAATATACGCCTGCTTCATCGATATGAAAAAAGCCTTTGACACAGTCAGCAGGAACAAAATTGGGGAGAGCTTAAGAAACAAAAGAGTAAACAAACACCTAATACGAGCAATAAAAAGTATTTATGAAGAGACTGTCAACCAAGTAAGAACATGCAACAGGCTATCGAGGAAGTTCTCCACAACAGAGGGTGTTAGACAAGGGAGCGTACTTAGTCCATTATTATCATATGTGCGATGGATGATGCAATTAAAGAGTGCCAAACAAGGATGGAGAAATTTGTAGTGGGATACAAAGATCTCCAACCTGTATACTTGGGACCTGTGCCTTTGCAGATAATATTGTGCTGTTGGCCAGCCCGGGGAAAAATCTGGAGAACTTAAAAATATGGACGGAGTACTGGCTACACAAAAGCTTCAATTGAACATAGAGAAAACAAATACTATGGTAACCAGTAAAAACAAAACAGAGATTAGAGTTACAATAGAAGGGGAAAGCATAGAACAAGTGGAAACGTACAAATACTTGGGAAGCATAGTTAACAGCGAAGGGAACATAGAAGACGAATTAAATAAAAGAATCCAGTGGGCTAATAAAATCTATTACACACTACAGAATAAATTCCTCAACCATAAGGAGATAACTAAAAACACAAAGATATCAATATATAAATCAATGTACCTGCCTGTGCTACTTTATGAAGGAGAAAACTGGATTTGAACTGATAGACAAAAAGATTGCAAGCAGCCGAAATGAAATTCCTTAGAAGAGTGCTAGGGGTAAGAAGGATAGAAAGGAGAAGGAATGTGGATATAAGGAAGGAACTATGGGTGAAGTCAGTGGAAGAAACTCTCAAAGACAAGAAACTGATGTGGCTCAGACACCTAGTACGAATGGGAGAAAAGGGACAAGCAAATAAGATACGGGAAGCAAGACCAATAGGAAAGAATCGAAAGGGAATGCCGAAAAAACTTAGAACAGCTCAGTCGAAGCGATCCTAAAAGAGGCAGGAGAAAATTGGAACGCAGCCAAAGAAAAGGCAAAAAATTGAAAGAAATGGAAAAATTTGTAAACAGGAGGAAGGTAAACCAAACAACAGAAGGAAAAGACACTTCGACACCCTAGGGTACAAGAGGACGGATTTTGATGATGATGATTAATAAATGTATAAGCAATGGTTTTACTGCTCTACAATTGCTTTATCAAAATAGGTCCGTCTTAAGTCGGGAACTCCAAAAAGTTTTATGTGAATCATTAATTCTATCTAAACTTATTTATTGTGACTCTGTGTGTGGTCCTTGTTTATCTTACGCTGATTCTGAAAAAATTCAAAGACTACAGAATACATGCTTAAGGTTAATATTTGGAATACCTAAGTTCGACCATATCTCCCACAAACTGCTTGATATTTATTTGTTAAGTATGTCGAATCGCGGGTTGTTGCATGCTGTATGTTTATATCACAAAATTATTTAAAATAAAAAGCCGAACTATCTTTACAATAAAATTATTTATCTTACAGATGTACGAGTACATGCTTTAAATTTGAGATCTTACTTAGTACTTAATCTCATCCTCTTGTACCTTTACAGGTGTCGAGGTTGTCGAGTTGACAAAATGTCTTCACTTCTTTCTATCTTTCGTCAGCTGCTGGGCTTCTCCCCAAGTTGTTTGCCTCTCTTTCAGGGTTTGCGCAATGCCTTCATTCCAACTCTTCCTTGGTCTACCTCTGGTTCTTTTGTATGGCAGCTGGGTCTTCCAAGTTCTTTTGGGAAGTCTTCTCTCTTCCATTCATGCGAGGTGTCCAAACCAATGTAACTGCTGTTTTTGAATTTTTGTGTTCATTGGTATCACTCCCAGCTCTATCCTTATGATTTTATTCCTTATCCGATCAATTCTCCTCCGCCCTGTTATTCTTCTGAGGTATGACATTTCTGCTGCTTGCTAACGACTTTTCTATTTCGGATTTAAGGCGCAGGCTTCACATCCGTACGTTAGCGTTGGCACATACACTGCACTGTACACTCTAATTTTCGTCGACCGAGATACTTTCTTTTTGTTTACAAAACTCTTGTTTATTGCAAAAAACGATCTATTTGCCACGTTTACCCTGTTGTTTATATCTGCATCTATCGTTCTATCATCAGATATTACAGACCCTAAGTATTTGAACTCCTCCACTTACTCCAATCTGTAGCTATCCAGCTGTAATATCAATTTTTGTTTTTCTTTAGATATTATCATCCCTTTACTTTTTTTTTACATTTATCTATAAGTTTCTATTTGCAAGAGCGGTGTTCCATATTTTTAAGTTGTCTTAGCGGACCTCCTTGTCTAACTCCCAGGTGGGATAGGAATTCCGGTGACTCCATATTGTTTGTACGAACATAGTTTCTGCAGGTATTGTATAAACTTCGGATTGCGGTTATAAGTTTAGAATTTACCTGTTTCTTCTCTAGCACTTCCCATATTACATTCCTTGGTAATGAGTTGGACGCCATTATTAAATCTAGAAAGCGGTGATGTAGGATCGCTTTTTCTGATATTTGTCGTAGAGTGAATATCAGATCTTGTGTGTTCTTCCCTGGGCGAAAGCTATGTTGTGCGCTTCATCTTGTTGTTCTTCCACAGCGGTTCTTAGTTGTTGTTCTAATATTCTTTCATAGATCTTTGCTGGAACACTCAAGAGTGATATTCCACGGTAGTTTTCACAAGCCCTGTGGTCCCCGCTTTTATATATCGGCATGATTACTGCTACTTCTCAATCTTTAGGTATTTTTCCCGTTTTCCATGCTATGATGACTATTCTCAGCAAAAATTCCTATCCAGCTCTTCCCATATACTTCAGTGCTTCGGGCGGTATACCATCATGGCCTGCCGCTTTTCCTAGCTTCATCCTTGCTATTGCCTTAAGCATTTCTTCCTCTGTTATCTCGTCTTCTTTTTCTTGTGCTTGCGTCCCTTTATTGGTATCTGTAGGAGTACTATCACTTGGGTTCCCATTTAAGTCTAACAGATCTTTGAAATATTTTCCCCATCTTCTTAGAACTGTTTCCTTATCCGTGATCGTTTTTTCGTTTCAGTCATAAATACCGGACAGTGACTTGCTTTTCACTTCGTAATTTTTTTAAAACCCGAAAGAATAGCTTCTGATTTGTATTGTAACTTCTCTCTAGTTTGTGCCCGAACTCTTCCCAATCTTCCTTTTAGCCTCCAACGCTTTCGTTTTTACTATATCTCTCTGTTTCTTGTAATTGTTATAATCCTCTTGCTTCCTTGAATTTAAATATCGTTTCCATCTCTTTTTCTTTTCACTGACTTCTTTCCTGATTTCCTGTGTCCACCATGCAGTTTGTCTCCTATTTGTTTTTTCTTTAATTTTTCCACAGCACTCCTCCATTGCTTCAACTATTACATTCTTGAATCTAGTCCACATATTCTCTAACTCCAGTTGGTCTTCACAATTTTTCATATTATTTATTTTTTTATTTATGCATGTTCTAAATTTCTTCTGTATTTCTTTATCTCTCAACATTTGCACTTTAATTTTAAGTTTTTCTTCTGCTTTGTTATTTTTCTGTTGCTGTTCTTTCTTTTGCACTGACATTGTGGCCGTTACCAGGTAATGATCGCTTCCTACTTCGGCCCCTCTTTTTACCCTTACATCTTTAAATAGATGCTTATTTATGTCGTGTGTCATAATGTAATCTATTATCGACTTTTCGTTTCTAGTGGACATCTCTCTTGTAATTTTATGAATAGTTTTGTGTTGGTATTTTGTGTTTAGTATTACTAAGTTGTTTTGTATACAATAATCTAGTAGTTTTTCTCCACTGCTATTTAAGATGTCTTCGCCAAATGGACCAATGGCGTTCCCGTATTTGCTGCTATTATTTCCTACCCTTGCGTTGAAGTCACCTAGTATTATTAATACCTCCCCATCCATATCTTCGGTTATTAGCTGCAGCTGTTCATGAAAATTGTCCTTGATAATTTGGTTCTCATTGTCGTTGGGACCGTATACAATGACTACATCTACTTCCCCAAGTTCCGTTCTTTTGAGCTTAATTTTTATTAGTCTTTCATTTACACAATCCCATTTAATAATTTTATCTTCCCAATCCTTTCTTATCAAGCAAGCTACTCCTGCTTCCGCATACTTCTTTTCCTCCACACCACTAAAGATCAACACATGTCCATCATCTCGCCTGACACATCCCTTTCCCTTCTTTTTCGTCTCCGTTAAACCTAATATTTGCAAATTATGACTATCGAATTCTTCGAGCAACTCTTTTTCTTTTCCTGTCATACTTTTAACATTCCATGTGCCTATTATAATTGTCTTACCTTTGCTATTCTTAACCATATACTTTGCCTGGGTCGTCATTGGAGTTTCAGTCGAATTTTTATTTCTCAGTTTTTTGGATTTTCATCTCTTTCTTTTTCTTTAACTATTAATAATTTTCCTTCTTTTCTATTCCATAGCCATTCCGTATCTCCTATTGTCATTTTCTGGTAACCTATTTTGACTTTCTTACCCGCATTTCTTTCTTCCTCTGCCTTTTTCTCAAGTTTTTGTTGAATAGCTACCTCTTCTTTGGTAAGTTCGCTGTTAATATAAATTTTAACCCTTACATTTTTAAGTTTGTTTTTATTTTTCATCACTTCTTGTATTCCTTGGAAGCTGTTCAGTTCAATTTTGCATGTTCTAGTTTAATAGCATCTTTAATCGCGGTTATTACTTGCAGGTTTCGCTGTAAAAATGTTTCTATATCCTCTTTTATGTCACTTCGAATGTTTGTGTCTATATCTAGTCCAGATATTATAATATTGTTTTTGATCTTGTCTTTTTCAAGTCTCTCAATCTTCTCTTTCATATATTGTATGTCCTGTTTGAATTCTTTATTTTCTATTTTAAGTTGTTTGTTTTCCTGTTTTATTTTTGTCATTTCTTCCTGGTATTTCTTGTGGTTATCATTAATTTCTTTGGTGTCCTCCCTAAGTTATAACAGCATCCTTATAATGCGGTCAATTTTATCGTTGTCGACCATTTTATGTTTATCAGGTTGTTGATTTTTTGTTAGAGTTCTAGGAGTTTTCTTACTTTTCTTGGAAATGTCTTCTTGTTAATTTCCTTCTAGCTTCCTTTTACTATTATCTGAAGTACTGTCGTCGCTGTACATGTTGATCCACTTTCCCCCTTACACTCGCATCACTTATATTTCTTGATCGCCCCCGGTATTACCGTGTTTTGTCACTCCGTACCGCGCCGCGCGCACTTGTCACCGGCTGGGCCGACCTTGCCCTTGACCGGTTTGAACGCTTTCCACTCGCCCTCATTGCGATAGGGAGTTAATTCTTTCTCGTCTAATTATATGCTAATTACTGCCTCTGCCCACTTGAATTTAAGTGATCGCCTTCCGAGTAATTCACAGAAACTGCTGCCCAAACCCCCACAATTAATTTTGCCAAAATCTGGAAATTTTTCCTCTCGCGCTACAGCTGTGTGACGGAGCCGCTTTTACAGTTATCGCGCCGACACAATTTATCTTAAATTTGAGATTTAAGGGATTATTGATCCCACCTATTCATCGTACCGAGATATTTAAGCGGTCGTTTACATACCGAATTATTAATAAATATAATATGCTACCCTTAGATCTCAAATATTCTAATATTAGATATCTTAAAAGTAAATTACTAAAAATGAAACTTTATCAAAGCCCGTTACATCCTGTCTGAATGCGTAATGTGCTACTATCTGCGGAGAAGTGAAAGAGAAGCGCGTGAGTGCGGATGTGTGCAGCCGATTAACGTCTACATTAATCCGAATACAGTGCTGAACAAGTTCACTATTTTATATTAATAATTAAGTGAAGTTAGTTTAACAATTATAAACACTGGACACAATTAGTGCAATTACATCTGCAGGCGCTGGCTTCCAGCGACCTAGCGTATAGTTGTGTGTGAAATGAACTTACTTCAACCCCCCAAACTGACCCTCCAAAAAACAACAATCCCAATGGACCAAGATGCCAACATGGACCAAAGCAATTCAACCGGCAATAATAGCGACAGCAATAACGGTAAATATACAATCAAAACGAATAACAAGCGTAGAGCAATTTCACCTCCGGCCGACGAACCTGATAAACGTTATCTATTTGATGCAGGCAAGCTCATATTGGCAAATAGATATCACGCTATAAATAATAACAATGCACCTTCGCAATCAGCCGAGAGTAACCAACAAAACACGCAGAACATAAACAAAGTAACACAACCAATAAACACAAAAATACCCCCTAGCTACCTGCAAGGAGCTACCACCATTAAATATCAAGAAGTGATCATCGATGTTAAAAAAATCATCACGGGAGAATTTCAAATATTTCACAACGGCGATAACATTAAAATTAAACTTACTTCCCCAGAAGATTATAGAAAGCTCACACAATACTATGACGACAATAAAATAAAATTTTATACTTATCAAAATCCAGACGCGACTAAAACTTCAGTAATTATTAAAAATATCCCAATCTCCTTAACAGAAGATGAAATTCTGGAAGAATTAACTTCGAAGTATTCCGTTACCAAAGTCACACGTCTCTACAATAAATATAAGTACCCAATTCCGATATGCGCAGTAGAACTACACCGGAATTCCAATGATAATGACATATTTAAACTGAAAACTATACACTATTGTACAGTTACTGTTGAACCCCGTCGAAAATCCCAAGACATACCACAGTGCACCAGGTGTCAACGATATGGGCACACAAAAAATTATTGCCGTTTGGATCCGAGATGTGTCAAGTGCACTGGGCATCATCATTACAAAGAATGTACGAAAGAAACTGAACAAAAGCCTAGATGTGTAAACTGTGAAGAGGAGCATCCAGCTAACTTTAAATGCTGTAGATACTACCTAGAACAAAAACAAAAACTCTCCAACCAATCAAAACCAATACCAATATACAGGGTGTTTGGTTCACCGACGTATATCCGAAAGGAGGTGGTAGGTGAGTCGGTTTGGAACTTATTTAACCAAAAATACCTTTATACAAAGTGTCACGGTTTCTGAGATAAAGCCAACTTTGTGATTTTATTAAATTACTGCAGTTTTAGTATGATTAATTTTAATTAGACACAACTGCAAACTTTTAATTTCTTGTAACTTTTATTTTAGTAGTCTTTGATATCTGTTCTATCAAATAAAATCACTTGATACACTCTACATGTGATAAAACAAAATATGGAGTCGACTAAAGTTCAAAAATGTATTCTCTAGATATCAAACTTTGATCTAGTAAGCCACGTATAAAAACCGTGACACTTTGTATAAAGGTATTTTTGGTTAAATAAGTTCCAAACCGACTCACCTACCACCTCCTTTCGGATATACGTCGGTGAACCAAACACCCTGTATAATAGACCTTCGTATCAAACATTCTCATCCCAATGGCCTAAACTACCCTCAACTAGCACAAACACAACTCAATCTCAACCAACCGCTTCTTTAGATATAGCAAAAATAATTCAACAGTTATTGGAACCATACATAGAAAAACTTAAAACTTTTATCACAAACTTGATTTCGAATATCCTTAGCAATGGCGTCAAATAATCAACGACTATTTAATCAGCTAACCGTCCTTAACTGGAATGCAAATGGCGTAAAAAATCAAAAGGCAAAGTTTCACAGTTTTATGAAGCGGCATAATATTGACATTGCATGTATCAGCGAAACACACCTAGTCATAAACGAAAAATTCAATATCACAGGATATCAAATCTATAGGAAAGATCGTATTGCACAAGTCGCTTCTGGAGGAGCAGCGATTATAATCAAACGAAACATCGCACACCACCAAATCTTAATCCCAACTCAAAGTAACCTAGAAACAGTTGCAATAGAAATCAAAATGCCAAAAAATCAAATGACGACAATAGTAGCAGGGTACCAGCCACCAAACAAACCAATACTAATAGAAGATATTGTACAATTGTTTAGCAACAACAATCCGACTATACTGCTTGGTGACCTGAATAGTAAAAACCAAAGATGGGGATGTCGTGCGAATAACCCCAACTGACACAAATTACTTAAAATTACATCTGATCATTGTATACAAATAATTGCTCCCACAGACTACACATATTTTCCGTTCAGAACCGACCACCAGCCAGATATTCTAGATATTGGATTAATAAAAAATCTCAACACACCAGTCACGCATCAAGTTCTAACTGAATTAAACTCGGACCATCAGCCTGTATTACTAACTTTCAACAATCAACCAGTACCAAAAACATACCAACGTAAGCTAATTAATGGTAAAATAAATTGGGAAAAATACCAAGAACACCTTGATCTAAATATAAATCCCCAAAATCTGCCATATACAAAGGAATCAGTCGACTATGCCATTCAGCATATAACAACCGCTACCGTTCGTGCAACTCAGTCTGCTAGTATTAGTCATCCAAGCAGAAAGACGCTTCATACTTATGCCAGCCCACCTAATCACATAATTTCTTTAATAAATAAAAAAAACGCCACTCGGCGATTATGGCAACGCACAAAACAGAGAGAATATAAAACCAAACTAAACCAGCTAATACATAAGGTAAAATGGGAGCTTAATAACTTCCGAATAGCGTCATACCAAAATTATATTAGTACAATAGAACCCGGAGATAGTACGTTATGGAAAGCTACAAAACAAATTATAAACAAACCAAATATTATTGCCTCACTCAAGTATAATAATACTGTACACAATAGCGATGCGGAGAAATGTGAGATAATGGCAAATCATTTGGAGAACGTATTCACAATCACACCAACACCACAAAATATAGAAAACACACGCACTTTAGAAGAAGAAGTTAAAACCGAACTAGTAAGTCTAGATAATGCAGGATTGAAAACCACTAGTCCGCTAGAAATCAAGACACACATAGATGCATTATTAAATAAAAAAGCACCCGGGTACGACCTAATTACTAATGTGTTACTTAAACATTACACTCCCAAAAGTTTAGCTTTCTTAGCAACTATTTTTAACATATGTCTAAGTATTGGATATTTTCCTGAAGCCTGGAAGCACTCGGAAGTTATAATATTTCTTAAACCAGGAAAAGATAAAACAAATCCCTGCAGCTACCGGCCTATAAGCCTATTATGCTCTATATCTAAAATTTTAGAAAAAATAATACAATCTAGACTGAACTCATTTATTAATGAAAATAATATTCTACCGCCATTTCAATTTGGATTCCGAACAACCTATTCGACTACTCATCAGCTGCTAAGAATTGCCGAAAAAATTATACATGGATTTGAAGCAAAACAACATACGACCATAGCCTTTTTAGACATCGCACAGGCATTTGATAAAGTCTGGCACAAAGGACTGTTGAAGAAAATGCTGACTTTAAACATACCCCCGTTCTTAATTAAGATAATATCTTCATTTATTACCGAGCGAACATTTGCAGTTAAAATCAACAGTACTAAATCAGGCCGCAAACGCATACAGGCAGGGATTCCACAGGGTTTGGTTTTAGGACCAGTTTTATTTAATTTATTTATGTATGATATACCATCCCCAAACGACGGCAGCTTAGCAATGTACGCAGATGACACCGCCGTAATCACACAACATGAAAATATCCATACAGCTACTTATAATCTGCAAAACTGTATCGACCTGCTATCCCGCTGGTTTATAAACTGGAACATTACTCTGAATCCCACAAAGTGGGTTACCAAAATATTCACCTTGAGAAGACCTCCAAATCCCAATGAGATATCGCTGAATGGACATCGTATACAATGGAACCCAGCAGATCAAGCAGTGAAGTATCTCGGGGTGCACCTGGATCGCCGACTTACATGGAGAATTCACATAAATAAAAAACTGAATGAAGCCTATGCTCGCCTAGCTATATTATACCCCTTACTGAACAGGAAATCCAGTTTAAAAATTAAATGTGCGAAGATATTATATCTTGGAATAGTAAGACCTGTAGTCATGTACGCCACCGTAGTTTGGGGCTCCGCATCCAACACTCATATCAAAAAGGTACAAATACTCCAAAATAAAGTATTACGCATAGCAACAAATGCAGAGTGGTTCGTACGAAATGAACAACTCCACAGAGAATTACAAATTCCAAAAATAGAAGATTTTATCAGAGATACAGCAAAATCATATTTTAAAAATATGCAACAATGCCCAGCAATCGAGTACTACAACATCGGAACCAAGTCAATCTCCACCCGGCTTAAACCAAGATTACCCCAAGACGTGCTGCTACTATCAAGTGATTCAGAATAGCAACTTCATTTTATTATCTACTCATCATCTTACCATTTAAGTTGTATATTATTATAACTGTAAATTAAGTACCATCCATACTGTGTACAGCCGCTATGTGCTTAACCAGTAATCAATAAATTTAAAAAAAAAAGCTACTATCTGCAATTACAAAATCCATTTTTTTACTTAGCTGTCAAAAGAACTGTTTTTTTTATTTAAAAAAAAATGTTTATAATTATTATTCAATTCACTTCTACTAATAATTTTGTTTGTCACAAACATTGCGAGAAAAGGGGTTAAGCAGAAGAGCAGCGAGTGTTGCCAAGGCGCCTAGGCTGAACTTCGCCCCTGATCTAAATAAATGTTTTCTTTTTGTAGTTAACAAAAATTAATTAATAGAAGAATTAATAATAATAATATTTGGTGTCCTATCAAACACACATCAATAGTCAAATAACAGTGGTCAAATTACAAAGTCGTACGTAAAACAAAACTAGGTAAAGCACGTACATAGGACCACATATTACTTAAAGACATTTAACCAACTAGACTCCAATGCTATACACATAATGGTTAAAACTACTAATATCAGAAAACAAGGCTTTATTAAACTTTTCAATTAAAATTTTAACCTCAATAAAAGAAAATCACATGTTAAAAGGAAATATGATTATGCATGCCCATGGCTTGATTTAAAACTTCATCTAAAATCCTAGCATTTTTATTGTGTAGGAAGTTTCAGAATAATTTTTCGAAATTACAAAATGTTTACCAACCGTGAATATTCTGCTACAGCTTTTTGATATTGTCCTCCAGTAATAAAAGCATCTCCCTTAAATTTTGCTTTATTTGATTCAGCAACTAGATCAACCTTTGGTGACATCTGCAACATAAATGTTTATTTAATAATTGGATACTTATAACGAACTATTTTTTTCAGACAGAACAGAAATCAAAAATATATCACACTTATTCACTACCTGTTTTGACTTACAGCGCTGAAAGCATAAGATTTACATGCAAAAATATTGATAAGCTACGAAAAACTAAAACAGTGATGGAACGCAGCATGATTGGAGTGAACCTGAAGGACAAAATCTAACATATGGATTAGACAACAAAGTGAGCGATGTGGTAGACCAGGAAAATTCTAAAATGGCAACTGCGACAAACCAAAAGAAGTGTAGGACGACCACCGCTCGGATGGTCAAATGATATCATCCTTTGATCATTACTAGATCGACTCTTTAAGGTGTGTCCAATTCTAGCTGTAGCACTTCATCTGTACAACTATGTGGCCAATAAATTCTATAAATTTATAAATATATATATATATGCAAAACGTCAAACTCGCCTCCGAAAGCATACGTCAAAATGTAGAAGTGGCTTCATTTTTAGAGGCCAGTACGAAAAATCGGAGGCGAGTAGGAATCCCCATGTATAAGTGTTCCATTCAACAGATGGTGCAACAAGCATCGATTTAACAGATTTTATGGTGGAGGTGAGTTTGACAGTACACATATTCACTTATACACTTCAGTTGGTAGAGGTGATTCTAGATGGCACGACCATTTAATACACATATACCTCTAACAAGGTACGCCAGTAGTACTCGTCTCTATCTATGAAACATACTGTTACGCCTCAGACACTTGACAAACGCGCACGGGGGCTTATGGCTAGTAATGGATTTAAGTAAATACAATGCAACCGCATGTCACTGGACATTTAATACAGGGTCCGTCAACGATGTGGGGTGGAAAATATCTCTAAAACTACGAGATTTACATTAAAATAGCTTATATAAAAGTTAAAGATACGAAAGTGTTGCATATTACTAAAATATGTCTGATTATACAGAGTGGCTCAAAAAGTGTGGCGAACCAAAGTTATTACCCTATATTTAGGAAGCTTAAAAGCTTTGCATTGAAATACCAATAGTTTTAATATAAATTTGTATGGGTCTAACATTATGCGCAAAATGCTAACTTCAGGCGGCTGCTGTAGATACTGGAAACAATTAAATGAAATAAAACCTTAGGTTTTTTGTGAATTACCTTTCAAGTGTAAAATGGTTGCTCTGGGTATTCATACTATACAAGGTGTCCGCAAACTTCATGATTTCAAAGCTTTTTAAAAGAAACGCACTACACATTTTAGTATTTTTGAAATGCCCCTTTAAAGAGATTTATTTTGATATCTTGCTGGATAACTCTGAATTCAACTGTTTTCCAACTATGCGAGTGTGAATATAAGAAAACAATGTAAGGCCCCTAAAATGCTTTATTTAAAGGAATCACAAACTAGGTTTAGAAAATAAAAATCCAGCCATTGCTAACACAAAAAACCGAGAAGTGCAGGAATAAATTAAATCTGAAAACCAGTTGAATTTAGGGGTGCTAAATGAGCTATTAGGAGAAATTTTATTCAAAGAGTTTTTAAGAAATACACAGATACATAGCGTGCTTCATCTACTAAGGCAAAATCAATAAATTTGCAAACTTTGTATAGTCTTAATACCCAGGAAAGAAGAGGAAAAATAGTTAAAAATTTAACGTTATTGGGTATACAGTAACCACCAAAATTCGGCATCATATGAGAAAAAAAATTATTTTAGATTTTTCAAAAAAACTTTTTACAATAATTTGTGCTTGTCTAAAAACCTATTTAGCCTCTATCATATATACCGAGTGACGTTTAATTATTTAGAAAATGGCGTTTCTCGAAATTGTCAAAATCTAAAAAGCGCTATTTTTCGGAAATTAAGTATAAGATTGCAATGAGACTTAATATTAAAATTCAAATTTTTTATGTAACGACTTTCAAGATTTATAATTGTAAAAAATAATATAAAATGTTAATTGCTCGTTTAGATGTTTGCATAATTTTTACGTTTTTGCTGCAATATTCTTTTTAGGAGAAATATTTTTGAATGATAATTAATATCTATTTAAATGGCTTCTAAAAACTATAACCTTGTTAACAAATTACTGTTACAAAAATCCTGTAAATGATCTTTTACAGTTGTCTGAATGAGAAGAATTTTTAGAACATGTAAACTGTATAACAAAAATCTTCGCATTTAGACAACTGCAATAGCAATTTACGATGCAAGTAACGTTATCAAGCTTTTTACATTACGAGAAAATAGTTTGAATAAACGAGCGACGTTAGGAATGAGTTCTATAAAATTCTCCAGTAATGTAGAAAGCAGATAACGTTACGTATATTATAACACGGTTTGTTTTATCCTAAAATACTAATCGTTTTTAAAAAATAGGAAAAATGCTTATTAATGACACTTACAACAGCGACTGGTGGTATCACTAGTAAGCTAAAAATTCAATACTGTATTGTTGGTAGTACTATCAGGTTATGTTAAATTTGAGATTTTCAGGTTAAGTTTTGCGTCAGTTTGTGTCAAATAACAAACAAAACCTAACCTACTAATATCGAATTTGACATAGACTGACAATACACTTCAGTGCTGTCAACATGTCATTAAATGCTAATAAAGTTTCGTTATGTTATTTTTCTTAACAACCCTAGTGCTGTTAAATGCATCTTAACACAACTCGTTGCTAAGGAGTTATTGTCATAATAACGTAATAGGGTAAAATAAAAGAATATTTACAGGATTAGTTTCATTAAAAGGGTTAGATTAGAATTTTTAACGTAGAAGCCATTTAAATAGATATTAATTATCATTTAAAAATACTTCTCCTAAAGAGCACATTGCATCAAAACTTAAAAATTATGCGAACATATCACTTTTCGGTAAATAATAAAAAATCTAAAGGCGTAATTAACTTTTTATATTATTTTTTACAATTATAAATCGTTAGTCTTCACATAAAAAATGTCAACTTTAAAATTAAGTCTTGGTATGTCTTCTTCTTCCTTTGAATACAATCTGAGAGCCTGTTACTTTCAACCACTGAGTGTGTTTTATAAGCTATCTTAATCCGCGGCTGGGGTAGGTGGCTAGCCTAACCTCTTGAATTAAAAAAGAATGCCCTCGCAGCGGTCACGACCAGGGACGTAACTAGGCAAACTTTTATTGTAGGCAAGCCAACATTTTGCGCCCCTCAGTACAAAAACGATATATGTTACAAAAAATACTAATGATACTGTATGACTTCTACATTTATCTCCGGATATATTATGTAATGTATTCAAACAAACAGGTAGGTAGTCAAAAATAAATCCAACATTTTTTATTCAAACATTTTAAAAATAAAAAACTAAATGTTTAAATAAGAAAATACAACACAAATAAAATGAGAACAGGAAACAAGATTAGAAAACACAATTCTAATTTTAAAAGTACATATTATTATGTAATCAGCAGAACATTTTATAAATCCACATATATAAACATATTGTGTACTCAAAATCGGAACGCCACTGCGTCATTTATAGCGCAACGATAAGCATATGCATTTATCAGTGAACACAGGCTCAAATCCCACTGGCTGCATTTTTTAAATTTCCAAATTCATGTAGGTAATTCGCTTTACTAAGTGTTTCTGTATTATTAGCAGCATTAAGGTATTTTTTACCTATTTTGTAGAGAATTTTGAAAACTGCAACAATAATTCTATCTAGCAAAAGTTATTTTTCTTGCCACACGCTTTCTGTATTAAAAACGTTGAAAAAATTTTTTTGTAATTTTTTTATTTTAAAAATGCAAAAATTATTTTAATTAGAATAAGACCACCTACGTGGTGCGTTCAAAAACTAGTAAAGACATATCAATATGTTAAAATAATACAATATAAACAAATAATTACATATTATTATGCGTAGTAACATGTGAACGTAGAATAAGGTTCTGTATTCACAGCCACGCTGTTTTGTAAACATCAATATATTTAAAACGCAAAGCTTTTTTTGTCAGCTCGTAGTATAATCCTTGCATCAGGCCAATTTCGATAATTCTTTTTTTTAATAAAAGCTACCATCGGGTAGGGTCGCAGAAGTATTTAATTTGAAGAAATTCTACCGGGAAAGAGATTGTAGCGAAAAATACCATAGTAGTGGAATAGGTAAGCTCTCAAAATCCCTCTGTGGTATTCTGCTGATTGTTGCAATGGACAAATGTATCAGCAATGAGCCCAAACCAGTGAATGTACCAAGTGATTTTTAAAAAACTCAATCGCAGCAGGCCTTGGATAACCTGAATCAGTTGGCAATACTAAAATGTATTGTATGTATATGTCAAATTCGAGGTTAGCAGGTTACGTTTTGCTTCAGTCTGTGTCAAAACTGACGCAAAACCTAACTAACCTCGAATTTGACATAGACTTACAGTGTCACCAACAATACATTTCAGTATTGCCAACTGATTCAGACTATCCAGACCCTGCTGCAATTAAGTTTTTAAAAAATCACACTGTGTATGTAATATCAGTGGACCTGCTCCAACAGTTGTTAAAAATTGAAGTTAGTTTGTCGCCACTGCTGTATTACATTGTTTTAAAAATGGAAACATTTTTATAATTAGAATAAGGCCATCTATGCGGTAGGCTAACAAGCTAATAATTCTAATGTTTTGATTGATATTGGTAAGAACTATAAAATAAATCTGGTAGACATATAATATTTACTTTGTAATTCGTATTATTATATCTGTAATTAGCATTATTTGAACTTAAATCGTTAATATTTATTAATTTATTGCAAAAATGGCCACTTGCTTATTTATTTTTTATTAGTACGAAAGCATTTTTTTCAGTGCCATTTTGGCGCCCCTTGCCGCTTGCGCCTGTAGGCGGGTGTCTACTCGGCCTATACCTAGTTACGGCCCTGGTCACGACCATAAAAGGTGTTTGTAGGATGGCCGGAGAGCGTACGATGTTATCAATGCCAGGGTGTGGGGCTTGAACCCACTACACTGCTGGCGCCACGCAAGCACCAGCCGGCCACATGCTGTTGGTATGTGAAATTTTGAAAAATATTTAAAACATTGAAAAATTAAAGTTTAGCTAAAGTTAAAGAAAAATGTTTGTTTTCTGGCCTTGAGTTTGTTTAGTTAGCTAAAACTAACACACTAAAGAAATCTCATTGAAATCTTACTTAATTTCCGAAAAATAGAAGTTTTTGGATTTTGACAATTTTGAAAAACGCAATTTTCTAAATAGGTTAAAATCACTCGGTATATATGATAGGGGTTTAATAGGTTTTTGGACAAACACAAATAATTGTCGTAAAAGGTTCTTTTCAAAATTCAAAAATATAAAACTTTCCCATATAATGCCGACTATTTGGAGGCCACTGTATAATTTTGATAATAGTAATAATAATTTATTTATTTCCTTACACACAATTACAGCATATCGGAAACGTCAAACGGCAAAGAAATTATGACAGATAAATATTCACAATTTTTTGAATTGCTCACAATTTTTTGAATTTTCACTAAAAAAATTCATTCATAGAATAAATACACTAATAACAGTAGTTTAATATGTTTTTTAAATAAATTAACATTTGCAATACATTTGATTGAGTTTGGCAGGTAATTATACAATTTAATTGGCAGGATATAAGAACTATTTGCACCCTTAGTCAGAGAATGCTTAGGTATAATAAGTGTTTTACCGTAACGGGAAGTATAAGGATAGTTGTCACTTAACACCGAGTATTTGTGGAGATTAGTTTTGATGTACAGATTGTAATATATATTTATGGATATTAGTTAATATACCCAGGTTTTTGAAAAATGGTCGACAAGACTCATGTTGACTTGCATAGCAAATAGTTCTCACAACTCCTTTTTGCGCTACAAGAACACCATTAATATGTTTAGAATTACCCCATCAGGTAATTCCATAACAAAGTGTTGAGTTAATATACGCATAATAATAAGACAGAAGTACGTCTCTGTCCATGCAGGTTCTTATTCTCCAAAGTACGTAACTGTGCGTTGATAAGGCTTTTGTGACTTTATTTATGTGGTTGAACCATGAAAAGGGTGAATCCAACTGAACACCTAATAGCCGAATAGTTTGACTGTTTTGAAGAGTTTTGCCATTCAACTTCACCAACAAGCTGTATTGAGGATCACAGACAGAAAAAGGTATTACTTCCGTTTTATTTTTATTTAACAGAAGACCATTGTCGGAACTGTAATTCTGCATTTTGAGCACACAATCTGAAGCCCTGGCACTCAATTCATCCAAATTATCACCCGTAATAAGAACTGTGGTATCGTCAGCGAATAAAACACTAAAATCAGAGTTTTATTCGGTGCCAAAGACATTAAGAAATATTAGGAAAAGCAAGGGGCCAAGGACGCTCCCTTGCGGAACCCCACTACCCACCTTTAGTAAATCAGAATAAAACTCAGTACCACTGCCATTTTTTAGCACAACTATCTGTGAGCGCTCAGAAAAGTAGGAGATCAACCAATTGAGTGCCGGGCCCTTAACACCAAGTAAGCGCAACTTGAAAACAAGACCATTGTGGGGCACCGTGTCGAAAGCACGCGAGAAGTCAAAGCAGATGCCCAAAATTTTCTTGCTTTTCTCTAAGTTTTGAATAACAATATTAGTTAATGCTGTAATAGCATGCAGAGTAAATCGGTGAAGCTAAAAACCATATTGATTATCGGCTAATAGGTCGTTGTCGTTCAAGTACTTGAAAAGTCTACAGTAGAATGCTTTTTCATATACTTTGAAAAATACCGACAACAATGATATTGCCCTATAATTATCAATTTTAATAGGGTCACCTTTTTTAAAAATTGGTTTTACTACTGCCATCTTTAGCTAGCTGGGAAATATGCCTTCAGCAAACGAGTCGTTAATTAATTCGGCAAGAACTGGAGCGATAAAATCGGCTGCAATTTTAAGCAAAGAGCATGGCAC
The DNA here is from genome assembly GCA_940337035.1 of Agriotes lineatus. NCBI lineage: Eukaryota > Metazoa > Arthropoda > Insecta > Coleoptera > Elateridae > Agriotes > Agriotes lineatus. The sequence goes on from OW679202.1 coordinate 22,933,952, forward strand.
ACCATGAATACCTGCAGAATTCTTTTTAGAAACATCTTTTACAATTCTGTGAATTTCATGTAAAGATACTGGCTGAAGATTTAGGGCTGAAGCAAATGCTTTACGGTCACAAAATAATTGAGGGTTTCTAGGTAATAGATTCAAATTTACAAAATTGTTAAAAGCGTCAGCCGCTGCATGGTAATTGGTTAGGGGGTTGCAATTGGATGTATTCGTTTGGTTTTTCCAAAATCTGATTTGATTTGATAATACTCGTAGAATCAATTTATTCAGAATTTTTCGTTTTTTCGTGTTTATAATTTCTTGTATCTACATGACGGGATTTGTATTGTCTAAATCTGGTTTTTTGTTCTGTTCGGAGAGATTTAAATTTATAATTTTTAGTTTTTACTTGCCTCGTGTAAGAGACGAAGGAAGTATTGTAATCGAGAAAAAATTCCCTTCTGAGATTTCTTCAGATCTTCACTTCCAGGGTCCCTAGATATCAAACAACCGTTTTTTTCAATTCCATCTGTCTGTTGCCGGTATAACTCAAAAACTGTTTTTTGGAGGAACACGATACTTTGCATGCATATTATATGTCTACCTGGCATGAAACCGAGAAAATTTCAGAGAAATATATACAGGGTGAGCAAATAAGAAAAATTAAATTCTTTCTATTTTTGCTTTAACTCAAGACCTATTACTTAAATGAAAGTAATAATTTGCACATATCTCAGAGTTTATAGTCAAAAAGAGGCAACAAAAAGTTTGTTATGTTTAATACAGCCATGAATTGCACAGATCCGAGAGATCCTTCACGGAACAGTGGAAGAAATGCTTGGAACTGAAATCGCATTTGGAGGCGATGTAGTTCGAATCCCACCACCGGTAATGTTATTTGCAAGTTGATGCAATTCGCATTAGCAAATGTTTCCTTTCATAGTTCCGGTATTATTAGAAACGTGAAGAAATGTTTACACCATAATTTTTTGATAACGTTCAATTTCATTGAATTGTTTCTTTTACTTATAACAGCCGACTGAAGTTCAGCATTTTTTTTTGCATAAAATTATTAATATCTCCCAAACCGTTGGCGATAGATCCATACAACTTTATATTAAAATTATAAGCATTTCAATGGAAAAATCCTTGTAAGCTACCTAAATATCGAGCCTTCTATTTAAAAAAAGTAAGTTTAGGTCGCCACTCTGTTTGAGCTACCATTTATAATCAAAACTGTGTGATGTGCACCGCCTTCGTACCTCGTAGAATTTTTATATGTTAGACTCCAATGCCAAATTTGTTTAAATGCCGAAATGAATTTAGTCAATACTGTAAATGAGCAAATTAATTCGGAAATGGGATGACTTTAGGTCTGAGTATTCCATTTCGGCAAATGAGCAAATTCAGCATCTGACAGTACCTATATAAGTGATTTTTACGTCACTCTCGTAGTTTTAGAAATATCTCTGTTGCTGGCCCCTGTATAGTAGCCCATGCTTCGATTACCAAAATTCAGTGTTGTTAATTCTGTGATCGTACGCCGTTACCATTAATTTGTAAGTCTTTGTATTATGCAGCTCGCTCTGGTATCCATATTTTTCACTATGATAATCAACAATATTGATCGCATGCCATCCCCAGAAGAAGTTGATGCGGCTGGAATGGCTCTAATGTGGTCGCTGATCTAATTTATATTGATAAGAAAGTATGTTGTTGAAGATGTGACCTTTTTAGCAGTAAGTATACCAAACGGACCAGATCATACGTTGAATATTTGATGAGCGCCCCAGGTTTTATACTTTTTACTTCCTTTTACAATAAAGGAAGTATTGAATTTACCCCAAAAATTCGAAATTGAGTTTTTGATAGATCTTCACGCTTTAGAGTCCCTTGAACCCAAAAAACATGTTTTTGTTCATTGGTCTGTCTGTGTGTGTGTCTGTGTGCCTGTTACTACGTAGATGTGACAGCAGGCTTTTGAAGAAAATCACATAACCGGAAGTGTTTACTCTTGTGATCTTTCAGTGTTTTCAATTTTTTCAAAAACGGCTGTAACGATTTTTTCAAACTTTACACTTTTAGTACATATTTAATGTGTGTTGATGTGAAATAGGTGATTCTTCAATTGAATACTTTTAAAATGGGTTTCTTTTGTTTTTTTTTTTTTCTATTTTTTGTATTAACTCCTATTTTAAGTAAAACACCCGGTATATAATTACATTTTTGAATTCAGCTTAAAATTTTAGAGAAAATTTGTCTCTTGAGCTAACGCTCTATTTTGTACCGTTTTTGTAGAATTTGCAATTTTTGAAAATTTTTGACAAATGCTGAAAAAATAAAAATCAAATTCTTGCCTAATTATAAGATCACTGTAAAAGGAAGTTGTGTGAGTGTATCACACCAGATGTTTATTCATATAAATCCGAGAATAATAAATAAAATTATTTTCTACTTTGTAGCAATCTAAAAATTTATAAAAATGTACTTTATTAGTTTTTTTCTCTATAAAAAACCCTTGGTTACGTATACGTACTAACTATACTAAAAATTAACAGTTTAGTTGCAACCAAATGTAAAAAAATTGTTTTCTAATGAACAAGGATATGGTGGATGTAATATTTTTTACATGTACATATATATAGAAAAGAGCACAACTAACTAATAACGATGGTGATTTCAGTAACTACAAGGCAACTGATTTTATTAAGCTATTTGTAGTAAGTAATATAGCTATGTTAGGTACCCACAAGAATTTATCAACACACGCAGAATGCCATTCGCGCGTAATTTAGATAAGTCATCACGTTCGCCGTGCCGAAATGAGAAAACAAAACGACGCGCTACCTTTATTCCCTCGGCAAAAGATGCAACAAAACGGCAACGTTGCTGGAGGTGAGTATGTCGATTGTGTAACACTGCGATATACAATGGGAGGTCACATTGTAGCAGTGCAGTCGGAGCTGAGTTGCTATTTTGTGTGCACCAGTTTTTTGTATATCTCAAATATAGAAATTTCTTACCCCTCTCTTGATGCTTCTGTTAAGATCACCTTATTTAAGAGATTGACGAGGAATACACATGGAAAAACATGTTCCTTGACATGGAGGCGTGGGTGCCTGTTATATGTTCGGAGGCAAGTAAGATAGCTGTGCATGTATATATACCGGGTGGTTGGTCATACCTCTGAACATAGGCAATTTACATGGCTTATCACTGTTATGCATATTCCTGCTCACCGTTTTTATGGAAAAATATGGTAGTGGTACTAAATTAAAGAGAACAATTTTCCGCGTAGCTTAGTATTAAAAACTTATTGGATAATGTTAATTGTGCATAAAAATTCTTAATTTTAAAATTTAGGTATTCCCAAATATGGACGGCCGCGCTTGTTAAAAAACAAAAGCTATCTGTCAACAACTCAGATAATTGTGTCACTTAAAATGGATGCAATTTACTCTAACGAGGAAAGGGTGTTCATTATTAAAACTTTTTATGCTGGCAATAGTTAATGCAGAGTTAGGGACTTATTCTCGATACAATTTCAAGATAGCCGCATTCCAACAATTGTGACAATACAAACTTATATGCAGAGATTCGAAATGACGGAAAGTGTAGCACTAAAGAAAGCAAAGGTAAATAATTAAGTTCATACAGTGTATGTGTTCATTGATACTATTTAAATGTATAATATTGTAGGTAATCGAGAAAGTCGAAATGATGATTTAGAGGAAAGGGTTCTGGCATTAATACAACTAAATCCAAACCTAAGTGCAAGATCAGTAGCTCGTGAGTGCAATGTTAATCATGGATCGGTATTAAAAATACTTAAGAAGCATAAAGTTTTAATAATGAACAACCTTTCTTCACAGCGATTCCAAACAAAAGCACCTGTGCTTTGTGAAAAAGTTTGAGCTTTTCGAATATGTAACTATAATTGACAATAATGTCGATTGTAAAAAGTTATTATCAAAAACCATCTCCCACACTTTCATAAACTACCCCTTCTAAAAATTATGCCAATGTTTGTCAATGTCATCTCATTCACCATATAAGATCGCATAGATATGCCAAATTACACGAAATTTGCTTTATTTGTATTATTTCAATTAATCCATTCGCTATGGCAGCCGGAATATTCCACAAATCGCTGACTGTTCGATATGCGGAAAACATATTATGATGCGAGGATTTTTAATGCATTTGCTACAAGAAACGGGCGCCGCCATTGCATTTGTATTTATTTAAATCTGTTTTGAACATAACTGAATGAATCCTCATCCTTTTTGCTGCACCCATTCACTATGGGAAATGGACGAATACGCATATCTGTGGTTCACATTCACTACGGGAAATGTACGTAAAGCCAAAATTACCCCGTCTGGACACCATGGTAGTCAAAATTTTCTCCATAGTGAAAAGATTAAATAAAATCCGCGTGTTTTTATTACTCTTCTTGGGAATGTAGCTCACTTAATACGCATTTCGGAACATATGTTCACAGGAATTCTTTTTCTTAGAATAAATCAAGAAATAACCCGGTGAAGTTTTTCACACTTTTTTAAGAATATACTGTATAATAGAAAATATCTGAAGTAAGTTACACCTAGTAGAAAAACAAGCGAAAAAATGAGAAGAACACTTTGCTAGTCCTAGGTAGTAAAATAGAGATACGGAGAAACAAAGAAACTACATCCAATAAAATTCAATATACAGGTAGATCTATGAAATAAGAAAAACGATTAAGAGAAATGTAGCAGGACCAGATAGCATATTCCACCTGAAACTTTTATATCCTGCCCTGATTTAACTGTAAACATGTTGTATCCCATCATTCAACATATAGGGTTGTCAGACCTCCTATATTTAATAGGAATCTCCTATATTTTGTCAAAATCTCCTATAGCCTATAAATAAGGTAAGTTTTCCTAATTTTCAATAATTTGACCAAAGCAGTAAAACTATTTCTGGAAAGAATAATAAATATTCAAACTTTGCGTATAACATAAGCCTGTAGATCGCTGATTGGTGAGTTCTCCATTGTATATGACTTTTTCCCAGTCATTTTGGTAAAGAGGATTCTACAGATAGCAATTAACTTGGACAGTATCGAATTGTAGCATTAATATTCATAGGGTGTCCCTGTTGATGGTGTTAGACAGCTTTGTTACGTCGATGAAAGTTATATAGTTTTGTTTGGTGTTCTTTAGCCTTAGGAAGAATATTAGGGTCTGTTATGCTGTGGTTAGGTTGGAAACCGTTTTCAGTCTCTAGCAACACTTTTTCAAAAACTGGGATTAATCGGTTTGCCTCTAATTGCCAGTAGAGAAATACCCCAGTAGTTACCGCAATCCAATTCAGGTGCCACTATGTCTGTTTCCCATATTTAATCAAAACATGCTTTTAGGTGTTGTATCGAATCATCTATAGCAGTCTTAAAGATCTCAGCTGATAAAACGTCAGTACTGGCAAATTTCTTGTTCTTCATTTGTTGAATGGCTAATTTTATGTCACTTCAGAGAGGAAATAAAAATTCCCTGATCATATCATATTGCAGAATGAGGTTTATCGCCGATTCATGAAATTTAGATTTTTGGTTGCTATTTATGTGAAAGCTCAAAAGCAGTGCAGAAATATTAGTTGTAAAATTGAAGATGTTGAAAGTGCGAAGAAACTAGTAAGAGAGATAACGTTTGATTTCAAAATACCTGACCTAAGTCAAAGGACAAGTGAATTTGTAATGGAAATGAAGAGGGTATTAGACATAATAAGACTAATAAAAACTGTTGAATTTTCTACGAAAAGTAAGCCATGGTTTAATCTCAGAGTAAGAAATGCAATAAATATCAGAGATACAGAATACAAAAGGCATGCAGTAATAAAGACAAGGGATCAGTGGATGAAGTATAAAGAAGCGAGAAATGCAGCAATTCAAATAATCAGAGAAGAAAAAAGAAGATACCTTAATGGTAAAATTGACAATGTGAAGCATGATTCTAAATTAATGTGGTATTTGTTAAAGAAGTTATTATCCAATAAATCAATGGATTCTTGCAACACAGTAATTTTTCAAAATGAAAAAGGTTCTGATTATTAAGTAGCAGCAGACAGATTTAACAGCTATTTTATAACTAAGTAGTATACGAGGTAATATTAATTCAGCAGCCCATTATGATATGGAGATAAACCTGGTTGGCAGAAACACAGTATTTAGTGACTTTAAATTACTGGATGCTGAATCGCTAAAGAAAATTATGTTTACCTTAAAAGCTAACAGTAGTCCAGATGGTTTGAATGTTGCTTTTATGTAAATGTTTTGGCAGGAATTGGAGGTTCCAATCATTAATATAGTAAACACATCAATGGAGGTCAGGAAGGTCCCTAATATATTAAAGACAGCAACAGTGGTGCTAATTAAAAATGTGGCTGGGATTATAAAGTGCGAGGAGTTTTGCCCAGTAAACATGCTACCTGCACTAGAGAAAGTAATTGAAAAAGCTGTATACATACAATTAATGGAGCATGTGAATGACAACAATGTATTGTGTAAATTTCAGTCTGGTTTTAGAAAACAATACAATTGCGAAACAGCATTACAATGTGTTGTAAATTACTGGAAAATTAGCAAAGATAATGGGCAAGCAATAATTATAGTGTTTATAGATTTGAAAAGGGTCTTTGAAACTATAGATAGAGAGAGATTAATGGAAAAACTGGAAGAAATATGGACTAGGAGGACAAGTGTTGGAATGGTTTAGAAGCTATCTAACTGGAAGAAAACAAAGAGTGAAGTGTGGTGAATAATTATCGACGGAGAGGGATGTTTCTACAGGTGTTCCACAAGGGAGCATACTGGGACCTATACTTTTTGCCCTCTATATCAACGATGTGGAAAGTGTAATAAGACAATGTAGATTTCATTTATTTGCAGATGATGCTGTTTTATACTTGCAAGGAGGTGATTCAGATGAAATGATTCTTTTGGTTAACGAGGATTTAGAAAATGTCTCATTATGGTGTAGAGCTAATAAATTGAAGCTAAATACAATGAAAACAAAAGTGATGTTTGTGGCATGTCCAACGAAATATCAGCAGTTTGTTAGACATATTATGGATGTTAAAATAGATGGTGAAAGTACAGAAATTGTGGACAAAATTAAGTACTTAGGAGTGATGGAGGACCAGAAACTAAACTTTAAAGAACATGTGAACTATGTGTGTGGAAGGACTGGAAGAAGATTAGAGTTATTGATGAGACTGTCCAACTGCTTATCATCCTATGCGAAAAAGTCAGTGTATAATACGATGATACTGCCTTATGGGGTTGACAATAGTGGTTTGTGGAGACTTCAGAAACTACAAAATAAGGCAATGCGGTTAATATTACGATGTAATAGGTATATGCCAGTTACTTATATGTTAAATACTTTATGTTGGATGAGAGTGGACAGTTTAATCAAATTTAATTGTCTCATATTTATTTATAAATTGTTTCAGGGGGATTTGCCATCTTATATTGATCAGTTTAAAGTGACTTGTGATAATGTACCTACATAATTATGAAACCAGAAATAGGCAAGATATTTATGTTAATACTGCAAAAAGTAAGGTGGGATTCAATTATGTTTTTGTTAAAGGAATGATTGTATATAATAAATTAAGTGGTGACATAAAAACATAAATAAGTTGAAAAGTTTTAAAAGTGTGTTAAAGGAACTGTACAAAGAAGGATGGTGGTATTGAGAGTTATTTTTGTTGAAGGTTCCTGAACTTTCTAAACAGATTGTTTTTCTTTTTTCCTATATTGAGCTGTATATATTAGTTACGCTAAATAAAAAAAAGAATATAATATGGTTTAGTAGTGCTTTTTCCATCAAGTTCTTATTTGTTTATCTCTTACTAACCTTCTGTTCTGTATCTTGAATATGGCAATAGTATCTGTGTATTCGACTGTATACAACCTTAATAGTCTGGAAAAAGTTTCAGTAACCACGTTGTTGCCAGAATAAGAAAGCCAATGCTTTATTAATATAACATTCAAACTTTTCTGTTTCAAAGTAAATTTATTCTACTATAAGTACGGCTAAAAAAAGGTTTGAAACGAATAACTCACAAGCTATAGGGATTTAACAATTACTGTTTGAAAAAATATTCTCAACTTTATTGGCCACATAGTTGTACAGATGAAGTGCTACAGCTGGAATTGGACACACCCTAAGAAAACTACCTGGTAATGCTCAAAGGAAAGCCTTAAACCTGAACCTTCAGGAAGTAGAAGCAAGAAAAACAAAAAATATCCTGCCAAAAATTGACATTGATAGAGGCACAACAAATGGTAACTTCCTGGCCAGAGAGACCAAGACACTGGCCAATATGGAGAAGATTTGTATGCCCAATGCTCCTTGGAGGAGTAGAAAAGAACATTCATACAATATTCATGTTAACAACTATAAAAATGACTTACCTCAGTTGCATCTTCAACGGTCTTGTTATAGTTTTCTTCCTTAGCTGTTTTAATATCTGTTTTATTAATGGTTTCACTAGATGTTGTACCAGCTACAGATACCTAAATATTTTTAAAAGAATATGAAAATAAAAACAAATAAATCTGATGACAATGACTAATACCTGTAGAAAAGTTGTCGATGATAATCCTCTATTCATTTCTTTTTTCTTGTTATTGCAAACCTTTCTACCCAAATTCTCATCAGTTATCAAAATGTTATTTGGTTCCAGATTTTCTATCGTTGGTTTGACTTCTTGGGATATTTCATCTGACGGCTCCTAAAAACAAACGTTGATATGCAAGTTCTTTATCAGCAGCTAAATTGTATTTACATTGCAATAGTTTACCTATAGATATATGACTTACAGGATGTTTATTGTTTGTGGTTTCCTTAACATTTTTATCAGCTTCTTCAACAGTTATTTCCAGATGTACTGTACTGATTCGAGACGGTGTGGCTGGTTTGAGTATTTGTAATATTGCCTTCTAAAAAAAATTGCTGTTAAATTCCATTAAGGAATTAAATTAAGTATTATACCCAATTTGATTTCGGAGCAGGTTTGTTTTTGTCATTTTCTGTAACACTGTCATCGATTTCTTCGGTGGTTATTTCTAAATCTGCGATATTAGTCTGATTTCTTATGGCTGGTTGGAGCGCTGATATCAATACCTGTTCAGATTGTTCCCGAAAAGGTAAAATGTTTGTAGTAGAAATTCATCAAAATAATTAAGTTTTAAATAGTTTACCGATTTAGATGTAAGAGTTGTAGCAGGTTTAATATTGTGAGATTGTGTGATAGTTTCATCACTGGTTACTTCCAAATTTGGCATACTGGTCTGATTTCGGATGGCCGGTTTAAGTACTAGTGTTGAAGTTAGTTCAGGCAACTTCTAAGAAGCACAATTATTTATAGTGGAAGTATATTAGAAAAGTACACTTAAATATTTTACCAATTTTGATTCTCTAGTGATAATAGATTTGTCACTGTTGGACTTTGTCACACTTTCGTCAGTTTCTTCACTGGATATATCCTGATTTTGAAAGTCTAATTTGGGTACATGTAATGATACTGTATCTGGCGGCTCCTAAAAAAACATTCGTATAAAAGTTTTATTACAGCAATTAATTCATTGTGTTATACCAGTTTGAGTTTTGAAGTTTCGGCAAATTCATTACTATCGGCTTCTGTAATGCTTGAATCAGTGTCTTCACTGGTTATTTCTAGATTTAGTATACTAGCAACATTTTGTCTGATTAGTTTGGGTACTTGTAATTCATGCGCGCTTTCATCTGATGGTTTCTAAAAATAACAGCCATGTGCCATTGTTATCACTGATTTTTATTTTGTATATGTATTTTACCAATAGGGTTCTTGTACTATTAACAAAACCAACTTAAATGCGTTTTTTAAAGCCGTATGAATAAGGCATCATACCAACTTTTTTTTCTTAAAACTATATTAAGAAGTTACTATTGCATGTTTAATTTAAACCTACTAACACTCATGCAAAAATGCCTCAATATGACATGACTCTCCATGACGTCACTTATCAGTAAACAAGCGCGTCTAAGCGAATCTACTGCAAACAATGGAAACCGCAATGTATGTGATTTTGTGATTGTCCCACAAGGTAAAAATGTCTGAAGAACAAACACAATTGTTTTTAATTTAACACACACCCACGATACAGTATAAGTGTATCGTGCACACACCACAATCAAATCAGCAAAACCAGACTCTAATCTGCGATCTGTGAAAGTATTACAGCTACAGCAATAAAGTGCAGTTAAACAGAAGACTAAGTTTTAGTCTTATGTGAAGTTAACTTGTGGTGTGAAGAGTTTTTACAGTTATACACAAATTTTTTATCTTACACAGGCATTTTTGTGCTAAGTACACTTAAATCTTAAACTGCAGCTAACCTAAATTCATCATTTAGTTCAAAACACATTGTGGTCAAATTTCCAAGTAAGCAAAAAGGCTTTGAAATTTCAAACGTAATGAGAGGGACAGCACGCGATATAATTGTGGCATAACGTGTTAAAGTAAAACAAAATAGCCTGTCGAGTCTCCGGCGAGACTAAATAAGACTTGCAGTCCTGTACTTAGCCACCTCTCAGCGGTAACCCCACTTCATTTACTGGTCAAACCATATTTCAAGTCACGACCAATTTTGAATACTGGCTGATTTATTTATATCATTCTTTTCTTTTGGGTCCAAATTAAATCGTATTTTTTTGTTTTTAGGGTAAAATATATTAAATCCAGCTTTAATTAAACATGTTTCCCTTTAAAACTGTTACCCATTGCAAGTACCCTATTTAGGTGTATGAACTACGAGCCCTAACAACTATATGTTCGGCCACTTCATAATTTCTATCTAATTTTTCTTTCTTAATGTACTGTACTCGTAAAATATACTTATTAATTATGATGATAAAATATAACAGAAAATTACATTATTTGTTTGTAAAAAAAGGATTTTACTGAACTAAAACCAACAATTAAATGTTCGGCCAAAATAAAATTTCATAATAAGAATTAACAATTTAATACGGCGTAACATCGCCTTTTGCTGCAATTACTGCTCGAATTCTTTTAGACATAGATTTTACAATAGATTGACACTCTCCTACTGTCACTGAGTCCCATACTTCTTGAAGTTTATCCCTTAAACCTTCTTGAGTTCTCTATGGATTGTTTCCCCGTTTCTGTTTCATTTTGTGCCAAAGGGTTTTAATGACGTTTAAGTCTGGACTGCTGGAAGTCCAATCCAATACTGTCATGTTATGATTTTCAAACCACTTTTGGGTGGTTTTAGCTGTATGACTTGATGCTCTATCTTGTTAGAAGATAAATGACACCGCTTCGTACAATTTTTCAATACTGGAAATTAAGTTATTTTCTAGTATCTCCTGGTATTTTACAGCGTGAATGTTTCCGTTGATGAACTGCATATTTCCTACGCCTCTTGCGAACATACAACCCCATATCATAAGCCCCGAAAGAAACTTGACAGTACGTTTTAAACAATCCTTATGAAACACTTCTTTCTTGTTTCTAATTACTCTTTTTCGATTATCCCTCACACACACATTAAATTTCGACTCATCACTAAAAATAATCCAATTCCACTGCTACTGTGTCCATGATCGCCATTTCTTACATCAAGCCAAACGGTTTGTTTTTTCTGACGTTGGGTCAATAATGGTTTTTCTTTGGCCTAAAATGTTTTATATTTTTATCCCTATTAGATTAAAAAAAATGACTGATAAAATTACCATCTAAAAACCGAGGCCACTCCTATGTATCCACTTTCTGCAAGTTTCCCTGGAAAGAGATAATCTTGTATCCTTATTCCACGCAGCCATTATTTCTTTTAAAGTGCCTCTTATGTTATTTATGCAGGTTTTAACTAGCTTTCTTCTTTGTCGATCCGAAACTAAACACGGACGTCTTGAGCTTTTTCCATTAATATCAGTGTTACCATTTTCGCCATATCATTTTATGATGTAAGTTACTGTAGATTTTGATAATTGCAAGTCTCTGGCAATTTGCCTCATTTTTTTCGACCCAAACATGCTGCTTATTTAATCTCTCACTTTCTTGGGAGTTGCCACACCTCGGCCATTTTTAAGCAAACTGTTTACTCAAAGTTGACAAACTTACTAAGATATGTGTTAACAAGATGCCTTTGTTTACCTAAATGTCAAAACAGCATCTAAAACTATCTATATTTTAATTTAGTGATATATCTAAAATGCATATTATTTTGTCCGAACATTTAATTGTGGCTTTTAGCGCAACACATTTTTGTTTAACAAACATAAATTGTGATTTTTTATTTTATTTTATCACCATAGTGCAACCAGAATACTGGCGATTCCAAAATTCATGAAAAAAATAATAATAAATATGTTTTGCTGGTAACAGTATATGTTAAAATAATATTTAGATAGAAATTATGAAATGGCTGAACATATAATTGTTAGAGCTCGTATAAGTTTATTTTTACTAACTTCTCTAACATTTTCAATGGCTTCTTTGTGTGTTGCTTCCAGATCTGTCTTGTCAATTTGAGATTGCATAGCTGGTTTGAGTACTTGTAATAATGCTTTCTAAAAAAGTAAAACAATTGTAATGGAATTCTGTTAAAGAAATTAAGTGAAGTATTATACCCAATTTGCTTTTTTAGCTATAGCACATTTGTTTTTCTCAGTTTCTGTAATACTTTCATTAGTTTCTTCAACATTTGGCATATCTGTCTGAATTCGAATGGCTGGTTTAATTGCTAGTATTTGTTGTAATGCATACTGAAAAAGTAAAAGGTCCATGATAGAAGTTTAACAAGAGAGTTAATTTTAAGTACTTTACCCCTTTGAATATTGAAGTTCCTGCAAATTTGTTATTGTTAGATTCTGAAATGCTATCAGCTTCTTCACTAGCTATTTCAAGATTTGGCATACTAGTTTGATATAGCGTAGCTGGTTTCAGTGATTGGCCAAATGATTGTTCATATGGTGATTCCTAGAAAAGCACAACGTTTATGGCAGAATACTTTGGAAATTTAACTTAAATATTATACCCAATTGGAATTTAGAATTATGGGTTGTTTATTTTTCCTAGTTTTAACAGCACTATTAACTCCTTTAATAGCTGCTTCCAAATTTGCCACACAGGTCTTACTTTGCATTGTAGGTTTGCGTGGTCGTAATGATTGTTTATATGGTGATTCCTGAAAATGTACAATATTTATAATAAAATCCTGTTATTATTTGATGCACAGAGTATACCCATGTTGGTTTTGAAGGTATAGGCCGTTTATTTTTGCTAACGTCTTTTAGAGCATTATCAGTTATTTTACTAGTTATTTGCAAATTTGGCATACTCATCCTATTTCGCATGGCTAGTTTTGATGCGGTTCGTAATGACTGTTCATATGGTAATTTCTAAGAAAGCACAACATTCAAAATGTTATTATGTTAGAAAAGGTAACTCAATTAAGTATTATACCCATGTTGGTTTTGAAGGTATAGGCCGTTTATTTTTGCTAACGTCTTTTAGAGCATTATCGGTTATTTTACTAGTTATTTGCAAATTTGGCATGCTCATCCTATTTCGCATGGCCAATTTGAAAGCGGGTTGTAATGACTGTTCATATGGTGATTTCTAAGAAAGCACAACATTAAAAATGTAATTATGTTAGTAAAGTTAACTCAAGTATTATACCCATTTTGGTTTTGTAGGTATAGGGCGTGTAGTTGTATTAACTTCTTTTACAGCTTTATCAGTTACTTTATTAGTTACTTTCAAACTGGTAGCAATAGGTTTACTTCGCATGGCTGGTTTCACTGATGGTCGTAATGATTGCTGATATGGTGATTTCTAAAAAAGTCAATATTCATGGTGGGATTCTGTTGGAAAAGTTAAATGAAAAATTATACCCCTTTAAAATTTGAAGTTAGAGGTTGTTTAATTTTACTGGTTACTTTAACACATTCAGCAGTTACCTGCAATTTTCGTATACTGGCTTTACTACTTATCTTGGATGGTTTGGGTCCTCGTAATGCCTGTTGGTATGGTAATTTCTAAGGAAACACAATATTAATTATGTAATTCCATTAAATAATTTATTTCTAGTATTATACCCATTTTGGTTGTGGTGGCATAGAATCTTTATCTGTGCTAGCTTCTGTAATATTTTCGTCTGATATTGAAATAGTTTCATCTTCAGTTATTGATAAATTTTCATCATCAGTCATCGAAACACTTTGATCATCCTCCACAATTGTGCTAGCAGTTCGATGTGTGTCTGCCAGTTGAAATGCTTGCAATGAAGTTTCATTTGGTGATATCTAAAAGAAAAACTATTTTACTTAAAAACAAGTACGTTACATTATATATTGTTTGAAGCTTTTGCGGGTACTCGAATTATTCTGGTTGAAATTGAAATTGAATTTCGGCTTAGATCGCGTAATCTTTGTATATAAAATAACTGTCGATTACACAATTAACAACTCGATCTTAGAACGTGTTGAAAACATTAGAGACTTGGGCCTGATTTTCACCTCAAGTTTGAGTTGGGATGAACATATTAAAATTCTTGTAAATATGTCATTGAAAAATCTTGGGTTCTTAATACGCACGACCTATGAATTTACAAGCATAAAACCAATACAGGTACTGTATAATGCTATAATACGTTCAAAATTAGAATTCGCGTCTAATGTCTGGAATCCGGCTGCAGTAGTACACAAACAAAAAGTTGAAACAGTACAAAATAAATATATTAAGTATTTATGTTTTAAGAAATATAATCGTTATCCACTCTACCATGAATATCAAAATATGCGGGGTCAGTTTCGAATTTTCAGATTAAGCGATAGAAGGGAAATGGCGTCGATATTTTTCATACATAAGTTATTAAACAACAGAATGGACTGTCCCACATTGCTGCCCTTGATTAGGCTTTATATTCCTGCACTAAGGTGTAGACCTCGCCCATTCCTTTATTTGCCATATTGTAGAACCGAATTAAGAAAGAATTCACCTATAATTAATATGTCTTATATAACTAACAAAATTTTAATAACGTCGGATATCAATATTTTTGAAATGTCATTCAAAACTTTTAAAAACCAAATACTGAAGTTGTATGATGCAGAAAATAACGTTGGTGAGTGAGATTGCTTCAGCTCTGATTAACGGTATCTATTCCATTTTATTATTTATATATATATATATAAGCGTGGAATATTGTAAATTGGTAAACGCAAACAATGTAATTGGGCGTATGCCCGTTTTGTTTGTTAAATCTTAAATAAATAAATAAATAAATAAATATATCAACACCCAGCATTCTCTGGCTGAATGTGCCTTGCAGTTTGTGAACTTGAGCAAGAATTCACGTGATGGCCATGGTGGCTCGTGTTGTTTGAGTGCCTTGAGAACAAGAATACTTAGACAGATTTGGCCTTGTTGTTTATGCACTCATATCTACTAATGTTTCGTAACACATTGCAGCTTTCAACATCAGAGTAACTTTCACTTTCTGCATACCTCCTACTGCATCTAATATTATTAAGTCAAGTGAATAATATTAAATTACCGGAAGAAACAATGGAAATCAGTTAAGAAACATCTATACTAAAACGAAATCAAAATGATCAACAAATCCTGATAAACATTTAGCGTGCAACATCGGGAGAATTTATAACTGCATACAGAAGTAATTTTTTAAGAATTAATTTAACTAACATCAAATATTGCCGAAATTTTAGCAAATATTATGACGCCCACAACATTAAATGCCATACATTTAAAAATCCTGATTCTCAAGCTATTTCTGTAATATTGTGAAGTATTCTCATCTCCTTAACAAAATATGAAATACAAACCTTAAATTTCCAGTTAATAAAGTAGCTAGATTGTACAACAAAGATAAGCCCAATCCATTTGTATGCTGTTAAATTAACTAGAAACAATGAAGGCAACAAGGTATTTGCACTTAACAAACTAAATCAGAGCATTATTAGTGTGTAACCTAGATGCAGATCCAGATGCCAGTTATTCGAGCACACAAAAAATTATTGTAAGTTCCCTCCAAGATGTGTGAAATGCAAACAAAATCATCATTAGAAGGACTATACTAAAACTTCCATAGAAAAACCACAATGCGTAAATTGCAGTGGAGACCATCCAACGAATTTCAGAGGTTGTCTGTATTTTCAAATGATATCTAAGAAATTCCTTCTTAGCCTTGGACCTGTATAAGACCTGCTGCCCAAAAATTAAAAAAAAAACTTTCTGTAGTGCGACGCAAATTACCTTGTAAATATCTCACCTCTTCCTGGTTTGTCTAACAATCAAATACCAAATCTAACCTCCATACTGCAACGTATGCAAATCAAACTTCCTCGACAAACCAAAATAATCAAAATCAAGAATCAACAGACCCCATAACAGTAATAATAAAGTTATTACTAGAACTCCTAACCCCCTAAATTAACAAAATTAAATCTGCTCTAATTACACTCCTTCCAACACTTCTAAACCCTAAACAACAAGCACATCTTAATTTAACAGTTGCAAGTTGGAACGGCAGTGAAAATGGAAGGACGCCGTCCAAGGGGCAGGTCGGCAATGAGATGGATAGACCAAATGAAGACGATAACAGGACAAACGTTACAAGAAGCTACCCACTCAGCTCAAGATAGAAATCTCTGGAAGACGACCATCAACTCAACTACTTAACTCATGATGCCACCCTACCCCTACGAGTGGTGAACGGATTGAAGAGGAGTTGGAACGCTGATGGCATTAAAACTAAACGTTTGGAATATATGCTCTTTTTAGCAAACTTTAATATCAATATCACCTGTATCAGTGAGACACATTTGGTCGACATGAAAAAATTTAGTATTCCGGGTTATATTTTTAGGCATGACAGTACAGCTTCCGTATCCTCAAATGCAGTAGCAATGGCAGTCAAAAAGAAACTGCAAATATATCCGTTACCAAACCAAACTGGTTTAGAACTGGTTTAGAAGTTGTAGAAACCATCTCAAAATTGGGAAACAACAGGTTTTAACCCGTCAGGACGCACACGTGGGTAAGAAATACCCTAGCACTGAAAAAACAAAATAAAATCTAAAATCTCTTTTGCACACGCTTCCGCTCCTAGATACCTTTCGAGTAGATTCTCCCAAGTACAAATGCATCGTATTTATGCTTTTGCCATCAGCTACAATCTAGCTGTAACGGGATAATATGTTATTTGGTAAATTTTACACATGCGCACATCCTTACGTAACAGTACTTTTAGTTGGTTTGGTGAAGTTAGATGTAACTTTAATAGTCGTGAAAAGTGAATAATAAGAAATAATAATGGAATCACGCCCTTTTACTTCGAAATGGGCATCTAAACAACCTCTGGCAGAAGCCAATTTGGAAAAGATTATAGATGAAATGTCACACATAGAAGATCATGTATCGTCAAGTGATGATTCAGAAATAGATAAAAACATGTGATTTTTAAGAAATAAATAGGTGTTTCAATATATAAAATACTTCTTGTTTTTTCTCTAAATGACCCAATAATATTTTTTCCTACTACATAGTGCAATATTAATTTATTTACACAGCAATTTCAGTACATGTAAATATTACACCACGTGCGTCTATACGCCACAAATTAGGACGCGCGTCCTGACGGGTTAAGAATCTAGAGTGCATATAAGCAGCCAAATAAAATCTTGTCTGAAATTTATCTTCAAAAATTATTTAGTTACCTACAATGAACCCACATAGGTTAACGAACACCTAAACTGTCAGAACTCATCTGGGGTTGCAGGGTAAATAATTCTAACGGACAATGGCTATATAATTATGCTAGCATAAACGCTATTTAAATATCAACACCTAGTTCTCCCACACATTATCCATATCGAATTGACCACCTGTCAGACACATTAAGCATTGTTTTACACAATAATAGTAATTTTCCCATTACGGAAACTATAACAACATATTTAGATTCCGATTATGTACCAGATGCACAGATGGCACATATCATTGATAACATACCAAGACTTATTAATGGACGTGTCGATTGGGAAATCTTCCAATAAAAATAGGACGAATGCTGCAATATCCAATGCTAAACACTTGTGCAAACATAAACACAGCAATAGATAATCTACAAGATGCTATCAACGTATCAATTCAACAAGCTACAACAATTTAGCGGCCTAAAAAGAAACCGAATTATCTTCACCCCTTAGGGATATCCTAGATTTATTTCAAGAGAAAAACAGAATTAGAAGAGAATGGCAAAGAAAAATAATACCTACCATATTTAAAGATTCTACTCAATCAACCACCTAACTAGACAGGTGAAATTTATGTTTGAAACCCACAGAATAAATGGGTATAAAACATATATAGATAAATTACAACCCAGGAACCCTTCAATGTGGCAAGCAACGACAAGAATCCTTAAGAAACAGCCTAACAAACAACAATGTTCTAGTTATTAATGATAAAGAAAATTTGTTAGTTATTTGCAAACTATCTTGAAAAACTTTTCACTACACCCGTTAATAATAATAATAATAATAATAATAATGTAGGCAGATTCTCCATTTTTTATGGAAAGGGTGGATAAATTTCGAAGAGCTTTATAGTAGGTATAGGTCTTTTAGGTTCATCAATAATTTAACATTGTCTGTAAGCCATGATACTTTTTGTTTTGTAAATCAAGCCATCTTTGTAAGGTGCATGTAAATTAAACAATTGTATTAAATTAATATTTAAGAAATTTAGCTTATTGTCAATACCAACAATATGACAAATGGTTTGAAAGAGAATTTGTTCTAAATCATTACAGAACTGTACATGGTAGAATTCTGAAAAATTATGTATAGTTTTGTAAGCCATCAGATTAGAAGGCTAGGTTACCTTAAAATGACAACAGAGTAATTCATGATCAGGCAATTGCAGATTGCAGAAACCCGATTTTAAAACACCCATTTCATCCGACACCAGAATGACTTCACCAATAGCAGTAGCTGCATGATCACACTTTAACAATCAATATTGTGTCAAAGAAACTAATGTATCAGCAATCATAGTACATGGGGTTAAATAAATCTCCAAGGCATCACACAGTTGTGGAAAAATTGAATATAACAGATTTGATAATGATTTGGCTAAAACTTCATTTCAACATACTGTTACGATTTATCTTCTGGCCTATTAAAAATTATACACGCCGCGTCTTGTTTCAAGCATTTATGTACAGCAATTTAATTTAACGATTGACAAAAACACAAGAACTATTAATGCGGAACACAAATTATCTATACACTAACAGGAACTATTTCTAACAACAAATACACTTTATTTATTTACACACGACTTCAACACGAATGATTTATATGGCAAGAGTCGCACACTTCAAAGCTAGATTCAAACTGCTTGTTTTTCCAGCTGTGTTTGCTTATATATTGCCGGATAATTCCTTCTGGAAACTTTGCGGTCTCACTCGATTCTTCTAGCAAATGCTGACGTATCACGGGCATTAATCACCGAGGTCGTTCTTGAATGATCTGAAAGCTGACTCATCTGTCTGCACGCGATCCGCCTCGAAGGTCATTACAATACTTTCTACTTCCACAATGTAGACAAAAAACTGTTATTTTTGAACAAAAACTTCAATTATTTCAACCGTTAAAAAATTTCAAAACATAATATCATGCATTACAAATAATATTAAATTATTAATTTCTTTAAGAAATATAGCCAAGTAACTCTTCACAAAAACTAAATTGCCAGCTTATGGAGAATATTATAAATCCCTGAAAAATTTTACTACCTTTGTGATCAGAAATAAGAAAAAAGCTCATTTCAACTACCGCATTAGAAAATGCTCATCTCAAGTTATGTGGAATACAATATTAAAAGATTTAGTGGAACTAAGAATGACAAAACGCATTCTCTATCAGCCTCTTTATTGAATGCAGACGCGATTAATGATTTCTTTGTGGATAGTATCCCTACTTCAGTTGAAGAAGCTAATTTAATTAATTTTTACCCAAATTCAAAAACTACTAGTTTAAAATCAGAATTATCTTTCCAAAAGATTGATATGCATGTAGTTTCTTCCTATTTAAATCAAATTCTACTAATTCTGATCAGTTAAATATCCATAATTATGTTAAATCTTTGCTGTCTATTAGTTTTGCCTTATATCATCCATATCATTAATACCACAATAGATGACAATGACAATAGCCGCGTGGCGCAGTTGGGTAAGCGCCAGGCTTGCATTGAGCAAGTCCTCAGTTCGAATCCCACGGGGGCCGGAATTTTTCCTTAGCCTTGGCGATTGGAATTGGGCTCGGTGAGACCATTCACAGTTGGGCACCAAATTAACTGTGCTCTACTCAGAACCACAGACCTAAGAGATAGAGTAACAAGGTCAACACATAACCAAGACACACAACTCACACAATGGTTGCTGCGCAAGCACCAAAGGCGCGCTCCAACTCTGTATCCTGAATACGGGGCAAGTTGAACATTGTACCGCCAGATGTCAGCTCATAAAGCACCAGCCTCTACACCGCAAGGTAAATGAGGTTACAGATTACATACATACATACACACATTATCTAAATAACAAATCCGGCAATACATGGATTAGAAGAGGAGCCTCGACCAGCAAGAAACCCAGACTTTCTTGTGACATGATTAGAGAAATCGTGTATCAGATGCCATTTAATACTAAAGAGGACTTAAGAAATCGGATAGTGCAGCATTAATTATACTGAATGTTATAAGACATGCTCGAATATTTATTGCAAAACAAGTTCAAAAAGGTTAGGTTAAGGGTAGTTTAAGATAGTTTAAGGTAGTGGTAGTACTAGTATGCACAATGGGCTCGGAAAAGTGGCCTAAGTGCTGTAGAACGTACAAACCACATCCACCACATCAGAGACAAAATTTATAGGCAAGTGCTGTGGCGGTTGAGTGACAGTGGGCAGGGCTTAGAAATTAGCACTTTCCACATAGAAGGAAAAGAAAAGCCTTCATCCCGATTGAGATTATTAGGGTGTTTGTAAATCTCAATGGCTTCGCGAATCTTTCAGAAAAATGGGGATTTGCAGAGAATGGAAGTTTCATCAAAAAGAAACTTATGGCCGGTATCATGTTGGTGTTCAGAGATGGCTAATAATGAAACGAGACCCGATTTGTGACAGCGCTGGTGTTCAGAGATGCGAGTTTTTATTGAAAAGCAAGAGACTCTATAAACACCTTTAGATGACATAGTGTTCGATTTATCTTTAGTTGAAGGAAGAACCTGTGAGATTTTGCTCGGAGATTTGAATACTGTTTTTATGTTTTGTTTTCAAAGAAACTTTCCTACATGATCGGTGTCTTGGTGGATATAGGGAAGAAAGACTATTGCTGTGGGAGGATCGCTTTTTGGAGGTTTGGGTGACCATACTGGCCATAGATGAGGATGGCGATTGATGGCCTCTGGCGTGGTTTACAAGTTGCGTTACCATGCTCTTCTATCCCTTCCCTTGCAAAAGAGTTTCGACTCTGGCGTGGTTTACACATTGAGTTACTGTGCTCTTTTGCTTTTCCTCCTTATGAAGCCCGTTACGAAAGTGGGTAAAACGTTGAGTTCTTCGACGTCAATAATGACACGGTCCAATCCCGAAAGTCGCTTTTTAATTAATGATAATGGCCGTGAAAGCCTCCAAAATCAATAAATTATGTGTTAAAAATAATTGCCAATTACTTTAATATCATAGAGACAAAATAAGTAATCAATGCATCTTTCAGATAATAATTGTACGTCTGCGTTCCCATGACATCTGTACATTGGATTGCAGTCTCAAGTAGTATGGAGCTTTATGTGGTGCAAATGTAAATTTATCATTTTTAAATCAATACCCCTTAACACAACCATTGTGAAACAGAAATAAACTGCTTACAAATTTACACATATTTTTTCCGGTAACAAACTGACAAATTATGATAGTATTTTTTCAGATCTCAACAGAAAAATGTATACCAAATCTACATTTCAACATGTTCACATATAGGTTTTCAAAATTTTAATTTGATTAAAGGTAAATAAGTCAAATACATATGTACCATCGTCTTCATAGGAAACTAAGACAGTCAAAATATCAAGTAACACAAATGTTGTCGTTTAATTATAGGTCTCATGTTACTACAATGTGTAGCATGTTAAAAATACCTTGCTCAGGTTGGAACTCTTTTAGTCTCAACAAAATTCTATTAAGACTTTGACCATACGAATACAGCAGTCGGTGTCTAAGGTACCTGTAACTCCACAGGCCTAAACCTTGTCCATAAAAAACAAACAATAATAAACTATAAACAATATCTATATTTAAATAATAATTTTATTTTTAAGCAGCAATAATTATTTAAAAATCACATTAATATTTTGTCATGTCATCTTTATTATCTATCACATTCTGTAAACGTCTGGGCAAGAACAACACTAATTAACTAGAGTATTCTGAGGTTTCTTTCTCCCGTAATTCATCTTTATTCCTTGGCCGAAAGTTGTCCCGGTACATGAGTTGAGTCATTTTTTCCCCAAATGTTTTCTATAGGATTTAAATTCAGACCTTTTGAAGACCATGGCAACAGATTTATCCCTAGTTCTATGAATTTTCGGACAGTTTCTGGTCAATGTACTGGACAATTCTCCTGTTGGGATACAAAATTGCCTCCAAAAACAGATAAAACAGAGGGCAGTAGATATTCGTCCGATATCCTTTTATACACAAAACCTGGACCTGCACCTCTAGAACTAAACCATGCTCAAACTTTTACAGAAAAGCAACCAGTTTTCTTCACCCTTTGAGTTTATTGTGATTCATATCTTTCTCATCTGGGTCGACAAACACGTAGTGTGCCATTATGGTTTTCCAGAAAAACTAGTCTTTATTGCGTGTTGTCCTTATTTTGAAATATTTTTCTTGCAGTACACTGGTTTCTTATTTCTGAATTCTACTCCAAGTGGTACTGCAAGATCCTGGGAATCTTGTTTCTTTTTTAGCCCTTATCGCCGTTTCCAATGAATTTTGTAAAAGAAAATCCATCAGTTGGTTGTTTTCTTCTTGGGTTGTGATTTTTTGCGGCCTGTGACTTGTTTCCTCCTAGGTAATTGTTACAGTATTGCGGATCTTTTTCTTGGTGAGTAAGACCGTGTTGTTGTTAACTCTGAGCACATGTGCAATCGTACATATGGTCACCTCATTCCTCAATCTGCTCCAAATCATTGCTTTCTGAGCTTCCTTTAAAGGGGCAACCGCAACTTGACGTTAAAGGTGTCAGTGCCATTTATTTGACAGGAGTATGTTTGAATTTGTCATACTACAGCCCAGTTCAATCTGTTCGAAATTGGCTATACCAGTTATTTATGAAAGCGATGGTACTTACTGGTTATGAAATAACAATTTCCATTTAGTGCATATACAATGTTAAAAATGAAGACTACCTATGAATATTAAATAATCTACTGCTTGGAACAAAATTAAATATGAGCTAATAATTTTTTTTGCAATTTTCAGATTAACAAAAAGCTCCTTACATATAAAGTTAACTGCAGGTGATGTAAGTTATTTCATAATCTGACATGAGATTGTGTAGTGTATTTGCATTGCTACCAAAACGTAGGTTATGTTATGAAATAGCCAAAGTGATTAATTAAGTATACATAATCAAGTTTAAGTTGGGTTTCTGCAGCAAAAATTAATATATAATTTCTATAAATAAGATATAAAAATTTCCTTTTTCAATAACTTTGTAAAACAGCACGCTTAAGTATTTAAATGGTTCAACCAATTTCATTTTTCAACCATTGCTTCAAACATATGATTACTAACGAATTAATTAGTGATACATAAATTACCTTTTTTATCAGTTCTTTTCTCAATGCAATTTTCTCCTTCATAATATAAAGCAGTGAAATAAAATTAAACACAAAACGATATATATAACAGTTGGAACTCAACTGATACAAAATAAAGCGATGTTCCCGTAATAACGACAAAAAAATCCCTAAAGGATTGGCAGTTATGGTATAAAATTAATACAAATTATAAATTTCTTTAAATGAAATCAAAATTAATCTTGTAAAATATAAGCATATATTAAATATAATTTTAAAATACCATGTTTCATGAAAAGTAATTTCAGGTCAAATAAAAACCATGAGACTTGCTCTATCCCTAGGGACATTTGTTTTTGGAGTGTTCTCTTAATTATCTTCTCAGTATGAGCGGTAGATGTCGCTTAAGGCATTTGGAAAGCTACGAAAGCACGAAAATTCAAATATTCACGATGATTTCCATATTTCAAAATTATAAAATGCCTGATTTCTTGCTTATGAGTTTAATTTGGCAAAAATATATGTATACATCGTAGCCAAAGGTATTAGTATATAATAAATTTATCGTACCTTTTCATGCTCGCTCAGTTATCTAGTGATTGCAGGTTATTGCACACACCCTAATAAGCAGGTCAGACCCATTTAGTGATCTTTGTTCCCTGCATCAAAAGATATAGGTCCTTCACTAGGTGTGTAGCCAAGGTCTTGACTTCCATAGTAGGTTTCGTCTCAGTGCATCACAGACACAAAATGTGTATTACTGTGTCTGTTTCTCATTGCAAAGTCTACAAGTAAGGTCTTCATTGTATTTTCCGATATTTCCCAGGTGTGACCTGTGACGATCCTAAGTTGTGCCCTACCCATGAGAAGTAGTTTGTAACTCTCTTCTTGCAAGGCCCGTTTATAAATGCCTTGCTGTGGTTCTGTCCTGGTCAGTTAATCCAGTACCTTTCATTTTGAGTGTAAATCCAATCACTTAAATAGCCTCGGATAGCACTTCCTGGTATTTCTAAGGCTGGTTTTGGGCCAAGTTAAGCAGCAGTCGATCCCTGCCTTACTAGTTCATCGGCTTTCTAACTGCCGTCTATACCACACAATAACCTGGGTAAACATTCCGTTCTGCCAAGTCATTGACTTCCTCTAGGCACTCCCATACCAGTCTGGAAGCAGTCTTACTACTCGAGAGAGCTTTTAATGCCACCTGGCTGTCTGACATTGCGTAGAGTTGCTTATGTTTAAAACCCTCTGTAGTATCGTGTATATTTCCTGACTTATCACCTTGAAGAGTGAGCCTACAAAATGTTTTGAAGTCATATAGGCCGCCACCATTCCTAATAGAGGACAGACTATCCTGTGGAGTCTGCGACATTCAGGAGTGATTTCAATCCCCTCATAGTACCTTCTCCACTATGCTCGCTGAATTTTTCTCAGTGTTTTATTATGTTCAGTCAGGGATCATATTTCAAAATTATAAAATCTCCAATTTCTCGCTTAGATATGAGTTAAACTTGGTAAAAATATATGTACTTATACACTGCAGCTATAAATATTAGTATATAATAAATTGATCCCACTTTAATTTTATTAGTCGTTTTATTTCTAAGTAATGTACAGTTATCTTTCTAATTTTTAGAATCATGACACTATCTGAAAATAAACTGAAGTATAAATGAGGCTTCTACGGCCATTGTCATTATGTACGAACGACTTCTGGGATTGAACTGTATCACTGTTGAGATAGAAAAACTCAAAGTTTTGCCCACTTTCATAAAGGGTTTCATCAGGAGTGAAACAAAAGAGTAACTCAACGTATTAATCACGCCAGAGGAAAAACTTCTCTGGCATAATTAACACGTTGAGTTTCTGTACCCTTCCATATTTTTTCTGCAAAAACAAAAATGTTTACCCAGTTTATTTTATGGCATAGACGGCAATTAGAAAGCCGATGAACTAGTAAGGCAGGGATCCACTGAGGCTTAACTTGGCCCAAAACCAACCTCTGTGATGACTTTAAATATTCATTCAAAACAGCTTGATGATGAGCTGACTGGTGAAGGAAGCGGCGATAAAAATCTATTGTGTCCAGGAACTGACAAAGCTCATGTACCGTAGAAAGTTGCTTGTACTCTAACATGGTTTCTACGCGTTTGGGTAACGGTTGAATCCCTACCACCGTGACCCAGTGACCGAGAAAGGGCACCTTGTTCTGTCCGAAGTGGCATTTGGCCATGTTAATTGCCATGCCATAGTGATCCAAGTGTTTAACAACCTGTATCAAGCGCTTTTGGTATTCGTTTTTATCCCGGCAGGCTATGAGCACATTGTTTATGTACACGAAGACGAAAGATAAATTTCCCAGAACCATAAAGCATTGCATTGTCTGAGCAGCATTTCTGAGCCCGAAAACTTTTTTTACAAACTCAAATAAACCAAATGTTGTAATTATTGCTGTTTTAGAAATGTGTTCTTCTTGAATTGGAATTTGATGATATGCTTTATTTAAAAGTCCAGCGTGGTAAAGTAGTTTTGCCTTGAAGCGAGTGCAAAAAGTTTTGGAAATGTGGTAAAGGATACCGGTCCGGGAGTATTGCGGCATTTAAATAACCAAAATCTCCGCAAGGAGTCCAGGTACCATCTTTCTTGCAAACCATGTGCAATGGACTCGCCCATGTACTTTTGGAAGGGCGGCAGATTCCTGCATCCATCATGAACTGGAACTCTTTTTTAGCATCCTCAAGTTTATTTGGAACAAGCCGACGAGCCCTGTCGAACACTGGTGGCCCTTTATGATGATGTGATGTGTTGTTGTGTGCTTTGCTACTTTAGGGACAATTTCTGGTGGTCGTGTTATAGCCGGCAATTGACAGAGAATATCGTGATACGTTATAAGCTAGTCGAAGGTCTTGATGCTGGGAATTGAGCTGCCGACGACAGAAGTTAGTCAGTCAGTAAGACAGCTGTTCTTGAGGTCTACTAACAAACGAAAATTTTCTACAAAATTGGCCCTGATGAGAGGTTTAGTCACATTGGCCATAATGAAGGTTCACTTGAATAGTCTACGAAGGCCTAGTCCGACTTTCAGGATTTTCTGTCCGTATGTCTTGATCACCGAGCATAGAGGCATAGAGGTAATACGAATTTACCAGCAAATTACGTTTCGTCGGAGGAATTACTAATACATCTGCTCCAGTGTCAATAAGAGATGACAACTGGATGGTCGGGTTGTGTACAATGAGGCGACTAGGGTGCATGGCAGCATTTGGCTCTAATTGCGGCCACGTCTGTTGTTTCCCTGAATAGAAAATTCACAAGGTGGTTTGCATTTTCAGGCCCGGTTGACAAGCTTCAGATGATACCAGAAGTACCTTGTGCTTCAAACTATCAATGATGCTGAGGAGTAGGGGAGCGAGGTCGAGACAAACGTGCTTTCAGTCGAGTAATTGCCTAGGTGAGGTCATACAACTGTGACTGCAGGACTGAGGTACTTGGCTCCTGTATAGTAAGCATGTCGTGGTTTAATACGTCGTGTACCTTGTCAGCAATGAGGGCGATATCATCAAGATTGCCCTAAGATACAGCTACAATGTACTGCATCTAGGAGGGTAAACTTCTGATAAAAATACATTGGAGGATTTTGTCGTTGACTTTCCCTGCAGCTATGTTTGTTTCTCAGTTCTCCTAGAGTTGAGTGGGATGCTTGTCACCCAGGGACGTATCTTTCAGAAGATGTGTAAGTCGTTTCTCTTGCGATTCCGCAAAGCAAGAAAGCATTTTTTAAGGGTGTTGTAGGGGTCTGTCGCAAGTGAATTATGAATAATGTCGACTACCTGAGGGAGGACAGAGGTGTCGATGGATCCTACAATGTAATGGAATTATGTCAGTTCTGTTGTGATGCCAGTCGTAGCAAATTGTGCTTCTAGTTGTGCAAACCAAAGATCTGGATCTTCTCGCCAAAAAGGAGGTGGCTTGACCCCAACACGTGTGATAGCAGTGCTATCACCTGCTGTCTTGGAGGGTGCGATGCCATTTTCCTTATCCTCAAGCGATTGTCTTGTTTCTGACATCACCAGTGTCACCACTGTAGATACTGAACTTAGTTATTCTACTCAAAATATTTATTCACTAATAAATACCAGTTATGTCAGAATGACAATATCAACTAAAAATAATAATTTTGGTCTCCATGACGCGAAGGCTCCTACAACATGTTTATGGCATTTTTCGGTTTAACCTACCATTTTGTTACCTGGCAAGGGATCTGCTCTCGCCATGGCCAGGTAAGAGAGTATCTACTGTAAAACTATTATAGCTGCAATACTTCAGTTCATCTTTCATTCTTCCTGTAACCGTAGATCTGTAGTAAAAGTTACTCTCCAGCAGAACTAATACCTTCCTTTGAGACTAAAGCCTGATTAAAAAAATTTATAGTTGACCTCAGCTCAGGATCTTTCTGAAGGATAGTAATAGTTTTCCAAAACTTAAACAACCATAGTGACTCCTTTCAGGAATCTTGCCTCAGACCGACTAGGCTATAAGCGTACCAGACCCAAAATAACGACTTACATAAGGTTATCTGTAAGGAGCAAAAATTTGATGTTATTTTGTGCCTGCATGGTTGGTCCAACATAACAATGCTAATGGCATAGGGGGAATTTCTGGAATTTCAATCAGAAGGCTACAGAAAGCATATCTACAAATTCCCTTGCTTGTATGATTTTTTTTGTAGAATACGTGTAATAAATAAATATACTATGTGGCATCTAAGAAAAACAATTAAAGTAAACAACAGTGGTGATAAATTCACTTATTACGAATCTTTTAAACCCCTGTAAAAATCTTAACTTTATCAAATATAATATTGCACCTCAACCATTTAGCTGATATTTCATTCCAAAATTTCAAGAAAAATATGATGCAGCTGAAGGGGTGCAATTCCCACTAGGACAGTTATATAACATATTCTAAAAGCCATGTGTATTATGAATTGCATTTGTTGCCAAATTTGCTCGTTTATCATTTTTTTAAATTGTAACTGTTTTTAAAAATATAGATATTTAATTGTACACAAAACTGTTAAATTACTAAAAGACATCACATAAATATATTGAACATTTAATTAAAATTTATGTGTTATTTTTCAATGCAATAATTCCTTAAACCTCCGTTATAGACTTATGCCCGTTTGCACCACTCTCCCTTAACTTTTAAGTGACACTTAAAATTTAAGTTGACAGATATTTCGTTGCACCAGCTTTTAAGGTAGACTTATATCTCTTAAGTTGCACTTATCTTTAAGTGCCAAAACTCTGTGACTTAAGGTTCGACTTAACCTAAAAGAGACATTTTAAAACCACACCAGTTGACGGCTTTTCTATTATTTATTACGAAAAACGTTTGAAAATGGAAATTTTAGTGGAAAATGATTTATTTGACGATGATGTTAACATTTTTGAAATCATTGACTTTGGATTTCCACGACAAATAAATGATAGGGCTCAATACTTCCACAGTATGGATGAATTATCATTTTTCAGAAAGTTTCAACTGACAAAAGGTTCAGTCTTATTAGTGTTGGAACAAATCGAACAGCGATTGGAATTCCCTTATGATATGTAAGTATAACGAACTATTTTATGTTAATTCCTTTTATTCATATTCTGCAATTTTCTGGTATAGGAATAATTGTGTGTCCCCCATAAACCAGCTGCTTATAGGATTGAGATACTATGCAACTGGTTCTCACTTATTAGCTGTAGCTGATTTCGGTGGCATGCATGTGTCAACAGCATGCAGGATAATTAAAAGAGTATCTGAAGCTGTAGCAGAACTGTCTCGGAGATATATAAAGTTTCCATCAACTGTAGTGGAAATAAGGCAGAAACAACAGAAATTTTTTGAAACTGCTGCTTTTCCTAGAGTGGTGGGCACTGTAGATGGAACGCATATCAAGATTCAGTCACCCGGTAAGAAAATTTACAAATTAGTATTTTTTCACCTCAATATTTTTATTTTAGGTGGTGAAGATGCGGAAGTATACAGAAATCGCAAGGGATACTTTTCAATAAATGTGCAAGCTGTGTCAGATGCAGATTTAAAATTTTTGAATATTGTGGCGAGGTGGCCTGGATCTGTGCATGACGTCACACTTTTTAATGGATGTGCACTACGTGCTGAATTTGAAGCTGGCATGTATCCAAACTGTCTTTTGTTAGGTATATTAGTATGATAGAATAAATATGGATTATTCTTTTCGAATATTTTAAAATTTATATATTACATATGTTTCAGGTGACAGTGGGTATAACATTCGGCCATATCTCCTAACACCACTTTTAAACCCGGTCACACAAGGCGAACAGCGCTACAACGAATCACACATAAGAACTCGGAATATAATCAAGCGTACATTTGGTGTGTGGAAGAGACGCTTTCCCGTAATGGCATATGGATGTCGCTTGAAAGTTAATAATGTTTTAACTGTCATCGTGGCAACAGCAGTGCTGCACAATATTGCAAGGGATATGGGAGAGGAAGAGCCACCACTTCCAGAAGCTTTTCAACCAGAACTGTTGGACAACATGATAGAGCAAGGGCAGATGCCACATGTTCCGCAAGGAAATGGTGGAGGATTTGATGTCAGAAATACATTTATAAATACATATTTCAGTAATATGTAATTATACGTACTGTTTATTAAGAAAAAATATAGCCAATTTATTAAAATTGTTTTATTTCTTTCTCTGTATAACCTACTATAATAAAAATCTTATAAATAACTTATAATATAACCTCATAATAAAATAGATACTTAAGAATAACCTATAATAATAAAGATACTTATAAATAACCTATAATATAACCTAACATAAAAATACCTAATGAATAACCTAACTTAATTAAAAAGAACTATAATTACATGCCCTGTAATTGTTTAATTTTAATTTGGATTTCCAATTCCAAACTCCTCTGTCGCAACTCACTCTCTTTCCTTTGATCTTTTAGCAGATCAAGCTGCACCCGAGCACACTCAATCTTAATGTCTGCTAATTCGTCATATTTTTTGACAAATTTGTAGAATTGAGTGTGCTCGCCACTGGTCGTCTTCTGGCAGTCCAGCTTTGGGATGCTGACGCCGTTTCTTTTAATTTTAATATTTTCCTTATTAGTTCATCTTGTTCTCTTCTATGGATATGTCCAAACCACCGTAGTCGTTGTGCCTTTATAAATCTAACTATGTCTTCCCCTTCAAGTAGGTTTCTCACTTCAAAGTTCATAAGTTGTCTGGATTCTCCATCCGGCATCTCCACTGGTCCATATATCCTTCTTATAATTTTTCTTTCTAGTATTCTCATCTTTTCTTCATCTTTCCTGTGTAGGCACATTGTTTCTGCAGAGTAGGTTATGACTGGTCTGATCGCTGTTTTATATATTTTGCTAAGTTTCTGTCTTTTAAAAACTTTTGATATTTCCAATATGCTTTATTTCCTGCTTTTATTCTTTCTGTTATTTCTGGACTTCTCTTGTTGTATCCGTCTAACAATACTCCCGAATATTTGAAGTATTCTACTCTTTGGAAGCTATATCTTCCTACCTTCATTTCTGCTGAGTTTTCTACTCCTCTTCTTGTGCTGTCCATGTATTTTGTTTTTTCTTCATTTATTTTTAAACCTCTGATTTCGGCTTCTCTTATGAGTTCCATTACTTTTTGTTCTAAACTTCTTTTGTCTCTTGCTATTACTGCTAGGTCGTCAGCGTATCCAATTATTTGTGTAGAGCTGTGTGTTATCGTTTTATTTCCCCACTTGCCTATGACTCCTTCTAGTGCTATGTTAAATAGAGTGGTTGATAGGCCGTCCCCTTGTCTCACTCCCGTTTCTATATTAATGTCATTTGTATTGCCTTCAGTTGTCGATATTTTTGCAATAGAATTTGTCATTGTCATTCTTGTCAGTCTAATTAATTTTCCTGGTATTTGCATGTTTCTCATTTCTCTCAATAGTTGCTGTCTATTAATGGAGTCAAACGCTTATTGAAAGTCTATGAAGAGAATGTATATTTCAATGTCGTGTTCATAACATTTTTCTATTATTTGTGTTAACGTGTGGATTGCGTCTACCGTAGATCTTCCTTGTCTAAATCCCTGTTGGTACTGCTCTAGTTTTTTTTCCGTGTATTTAGTCAGTCGGTTTCTTAATATTGAAGTTAAAATTTTGTAGGTCGTGTCAGTAATACAATTGCTCTATAATTATTACATTTTGTTGGATCACCTTTTTTATATATTGGTATTATTTGACCATTTTTCTAGTCCTGCGGCATGGTTTTCTCAGTCCATATCCTTACTATTAGGTTATACATTCGTGTTAATAGCTCTTCTCCTCCATTAATTATTAATTCATTATTTATCTCGTCTGGCCCTGCGGTTTCCTTTAATTTTAGTTGTTTAACTACTTCTGCAAATTCTACGTATGTAGGAAAGTCTACTTCATTGTCTTTCTCATTATATAGTTCTTTGTCTGTTTTTTCTGTTGTGTCTTTATACATTGTGTCCCAGGATTGATGTTACAAGAGGTGAGATGTCTAAAAATTTTTGAATTTTATGTTAAGGTTTTGGGATTCGGTCCTGCTTGGTTTGAAAAGAATTTTAAGAATATTTTCAGTTTTTTAAAAACAAGTAGGCCTTGACAGAAAGGCGAAAACTATTTTATTTTCGGGTAAACTACCCTTTCTGTTCATGATACGGCAAAATTTTATTAAAAAAAATTCTTTAGAATGATAAATTATGGCCCTATACAAAATTTAAGGAAGATCTGTCGACTTATAAAAAACCGTTATTTTTTAGATAATTGTATGTTATTTTCAGGTAAACTCCCCTTTTTGTTTATGATACGGTAAAATTTTATTAATAAAAGTTGTTTAGAATAAGAAATTATGACCCTATACAAAATTTCAGAAGGATCTGTCGACTTAGATTAAAACGTTATTTTTTAGATTAAACAAATTGCATTTATAAAAATGACCGTTAAATCTAAGTCGACAAATCTTTCTGAAATTTTGTATAAGGCCATAACTTCTTATTCTAAACAACTTTTCTTCATACAATTTTGCCGTATCATGAACAAAAAGGGTAGTTTACCTGAAAATAAAATAAAATTATTTAAAAAATACGGTTTTTCCTAATTCGACAAATCTTTGTGAAATTTTGTATAGGGCCATAATTTGTCATTATGAACAACTTTCCTTAATAGAATTTTGCTGTATCATGAACAAAAAGGGTAGTTTACCTGAAAATAAAATAGTTTTCGCTTCCCTGTCAAGGCCTACTTGTTTTTCAAAAAATGAAAATATTCTTAAAATCCTTTTCAAACCAAGCAGGACCGAATCCCAGAACCTTAAAATAAAATTCAAACATTTTTAGTACATCTCACCTCTTGTAACATCAATCCTGGGACACACTTTATAAGTCTGTGTAGCGGGTCTCCCAATCTCTTTTACTTATTTTTACTGTTGTAATTTTTTTAGTGTTGAACTATCTTATATACTCGAAGAGTTTTCTGTTGTCTTTATTGCTTTCTTCCAGTAGCTGCATTTTATCGGTGATCCAGGCTGCTTTTTTCTTTTTGTATAGTTTAGCTGCTTTCTGTTTAACTTTCTTATACTCATTTAATTCTTGTTCTCGGCCTGTCTCTATCCATTTCTTACTTCCTTCATTTTTTGCGTCGCTCTTAGTTTGGCTCTCTTTGTCAAACCATTCCTTCGATATTCTATTATTTTTTTGTCCTATTGTTTTTTCTGCTGCCCTAATGATAATTGTTTTTATGTTAAGCCATTCATTATCAATGTTGTCTTCTTGCGGGATTAGTGTATTTTCTATCGCTTCGCAGAATTTTGTTTTTGTTTCCATGTGGCTCAGCTTTCTTATATTCCAGTTTCTTCTTCTTTCCGCTGTCTTCTTCTTTTTAATTATTTTCATTTTAAATTTCTTTATTACAAGACTGTGGTCTGTGTCAGCGTTTGCGCCTCTGTAAGATCTTACGTCGTGTATTAATTTCATCCACTTTTTTGAAATTAGTATATGGTCGATTTGATTGCCGTCTGTTCTACCAGGGATCATCCAAGTGATTTTATGTTGTAGTCTCTGTTTAAATTTTGTGCTAATTATAAATGACTTTGTTGATGAGGTAAGGTTGCACAACTTGGCGCCGTTGTTATTTGTGTTTTTGTGTATTGTTTGCTTTCCTGCTACGTCTCTATTATATTCTTCTTTACCTATCTTCGCATTGAAGTCTCCAAATACTATGAGTATATCGTTTCTGGGCACCTCATCACACGTTTGTTCTAATTTTTCGTAGAATTGCGTTTTATTGTCTTCATCTGCCTCTTCAGTGGGTGCACAGCAGTTTAGCATCGATATATTAGCTTGCTTGTTTTCTAGCCTTAAGTAGCATATCCTCCCATTAATTGCTCTGAATTGTATTATTCTTTTCCTGTTTTCCTCATTGACCATAAACGCTGTTCCGTTTCTCCCTTGTGTCTTTTCTCCTGAATAGTATAACGTGAAATGTTTCTTCTCAATCTTTCCCTCATTTTTCCATCTTATTTCTTGAAGCGCTAGGATACCTAATTTATACTTCTTCATTTCTTTTGCTATTTCCTGCATTTTCCCTATTGCTAACATGGTTCTTACATTCCACGTTCCAATCTTCATTATATTTTCTCTATTTCTCTTACTCTATCTATGTTAAATTCTCTAAACTTTTCAAGGATTTGACGTAGGGCGAATATCTGGTTTATAGTTGAGCGGTTCGGTATGAATCCTGACTGGTATTGTCTGAGGTGGGCTTCAGAATACAGTTTTAGTCTCTTATTTAGTATGTTTGATAGTATCTTGTAGAACATGTTGAGAAGAGTTATGTCCCTATAATTTTGGCAGTCTAGCTGATCCCTTTTTTTATGGAGTGAGCATATAAGTCCTAAGCTCCATTCTTCTAGGATTTTTTCCTCAGTCCAAATTTTATAAATGATAAGTATTATACATGTACTCCACTAGGTTATTTCCACCGTGCTTAAAAAGTTCTATCCATCTATATCAGGGGATTTGTTGTTATTTAACCTTTTTATTGCTGCTACTACTTCCACCTTTGTTGCGGGTTCTAGCTGCACCTTGTTTTGGAACTCAAACTCTGTATTTCCCGTTGGTTCATCTGCCAGCAGCTCTTGAAAATACTCTGCCCATCTTGATAGGATGTCTTCTTTTTCACTTAGTAAGTTTCCTTCCTTGTCCTTACAGATGTTAGTTCTCGGCTTAAAGACTTTCCTTGAGGCGTTTAATCGCTGATAGAATTTTCTGGTTTCGTTTTGGCTTCTGATAGTTTTCAAGCTGATCCAGAAATCTGTTCTCTGCGGTTCTGCGCTGTTGAATACCTTTATATGCTTTGTTCTGTTTAGCGGTCGCTTCGCGACATTCTCGATCGAACCAGCCTGCCCTGGGTTGGTTTTTTGTAGTACCTAGCACTTCTGCTGCAGCTGTAATAGCCTCTTTGCATACATTCCACATTTCTGTAGTTGATTGGCTTTCAGTTTGAATCTGTTGTAGATGGGCTTCTGTATACTGCCTCTGTTTCTTTATTTTTAAGCATGTGTATATTATACTTCGTCTGTTTGGAGCTACTTTTCTTCTTGACATTGGAGATTCTTGCGCAAAGTTTTAAATTTACCATGTAGGTCGGTGTCTATGTTGGCACCTCTATAGCTTCTTACATTTATTAAATTTCTAAAGTGTCTTTTATCTATCAGGACATGATCAATTTGATTTTTTGTGAGCCATCTGGTGATATCCAGGTTATTTTATGAATGTCCTTGCGGTTGAAGTGGGTGCTTCATACGATCATGTTTTTGGCTGCTGCTAAGTTGATAAGTCTGGCCCCTTTACCACTTGTCATATCATGGAAACTATATTTACCAATATACTCTTGGTAATACAGCTCTTTTCCTAGTTTTGAATTCATATCGCCAATTATCACTTTGATATCATTTGCTGCACAGTTGTCATATACGCTGTCCAGTTCTTCATAGCGGTCTTTTTCATCCTCGTCCTTGTCTTCAGTTGGAGCATGCACGTTTATCAGGCTTATATTGAAAAATTTCCCTTTTACACTTAGGACGCACATTCTCTCACTCACAGTCTTAAACCCAATGACAAGGTGCTTTACTTTCTGCGATACAATAAAAGCATTACCAAATTTATGTCGGTGTGCATTACAGCTGTAATATACGTCATGTTCTTTCCTTTGCATGACACCTGTTCCTGTCCATCGCATTTCTTGTATTGCCGCAATCAATTTTATATTGTTGTAATTGTTCCTGTAGTAGTCGTAGTCCTCCAGTTCTGTATAATGTTCTGACGTGCCATGTACACATGTTAAGGTCATCGTCCTTAATTCGGTGCCTGAGTCGACGTTGAGACTTCGTAACTGGTATGTTTTTCACGGAGAAAGGGTTTTCACTCCCATGGGGTAGTTAGCCCCACGCCCAACCCCCTTTTCGGAAGGCCATTTCTTCTGCTCTCGTTAGCTCTGACCCTACCTTCCATCAGGATTGGTTACCTGATTTCAAGTAGGGTTGTTCAGGTTGATAGGATTCACCATGAAGAGGTGAGAGTCGGAATTGGATAGGAGAGGCTATGGGGTGCTGGCTGGATACAGCACCGTGTGGTACACATGCACTACCCATTAGAATCCCACAAAATATTACTTACATGTAAGTAATAGTTCTTAGAGTTACAGCAAATATAGACATAATTTTATTGCTCACCCTGTATATATTTTACCGAAATTTTCTCGGTTTTATGCCAGGAAAGCATATAATAAAAAATACCACAATACCTTCGAGACATCATTACGTCCTTAACCAACAATATTTTTAGAATTTGCATTGGTTCAACATTTGCCACATCCACACCAATACACGCAGGGGTTCTGCAAGGGTCTATATTAAGGCCCATATTATACAATATCTTCATGTATGTTATTCCGCAACCAACAGCAACAGACTCAGAAAACAGAAATAGCAATGTATGTCGATGACACAGCTATTATCACACAAGATCAGGATATAAATGCAGTTAAGCTTAAATTACAATAGAGCGTAGACAAAGTACTTAAATGGCTAATAAGGTGGTGCATTAAAATAAACTCTGACAAGTGTGAGGCGA
Source organism: Agriotes lineatus (assembly GCA_940337035.1). NCBI lineage: Eukaryota > Metazoa > Arthropoda > Insecta > Coleoptera > Elateridae > Agriotes > Agriotes lineatus. Next base: position 22,971,091 of record OW679202.1, read on the forward strand.
AAATGTTTACCTTGCTTTTACCTGTCGATCCTCCAAACATAACAATTAACAATAGAGAAATCGTGTAGAATCAGAAAGATAAAGCGGTTAGATATCTTGGAGTTTATATGGATAGAAAACTTACCTGGAATTTTTACATTAATAAAAAACTCTCTGAATGCTATTCCAGGTTAGGTATGCTGTACCCAATACTTAATAAAAAGTAGAGTGTAGAAAATTACTTTACACGGCGCTGTTGAGACCAATAATCACATATAGTTGTACTGTTTGGGGTGCCACATCAAGAATGAATATACAGAAAATTCAAACCCTACAAAACAAGATCTTACGTATTATTGTAAATGTACCATGGTTTACGAGAAATAATCAAATTCACCATGAATTGGAAATACCTACCATCGAAATGTTTGTATATAACACTTCAAAACAATTTTACACAAATTTATACCAATGGAGTGGAGCTGTCCATTAGGGAATTGGTGAACATTTCATTTACACTAGGGTTAAGAGAAAACTATCTACCACCATAGCAGGTTGATGACAATGCTAATGGTCCCGCATAATAGTGCTCAATACATTGTGACGGTAAACATAAAAGACTCGTAGTGACAGAGAAGCGATCGAAGCCGACCTCAATAAAGTCATGTATAGTTATAATTATTAATAATTAACAGTGCTATGTATATGTTTGTTATGCTGATTTGGCAATAAATTTTATATTTAAAAAGAATAAATAAAAAAGAATGTGTGCATACATTATCCACAATAGCTTGAAGTTAGTATTAAAAACTATTAACAAAAACCCTTACATACAGGCTTACATATTAAACGAGGAACCTGCTAGTATGAGTATGATGCCGTGCCATGTGGACATCTAAAATCTGCTCCTGGGTTAATGTATTAAATAATAGTGTTATAGCTTATAGTAATTTAAAGTTTATTAGATTTTATACTATTAGTGTGTGCGACTCAATACATCAAGACCAAGAATATCTATTGAATTCGGTGCATTCATTATGGTTGATAACTCTGGATCGTACATTGTGCAAATAGCAAGAATAAGTACAAAAATAAAATGCAATATCTGTAATACGACCTACCATGGAGCTTCCATAGGTTTGTCGCAATCGGAAGTAACATCTCAAATTACTGTAGACTCTAGTTGTGTAAGTCATGTTGTAACAAAGAACCAACTTTATCTATAATTATGGATAAGTTGAATAGCGTGGTAAATCACTTGGCATCAGTAGAATCAGTAAAAATGTGTCACACCAAGATCGACGAAAGCAATGAATTACTAAAGACCCATAAAGCAGTTATAACAGAATGCTTCTATAAGATTTAAAACCTGGAAGCAAAAAATCATGCTTCACATAATGTGAAAATAACTTATTAAAAAACTGTATTAATAATTTATAACAGTATTCTAGAATTAACTGCCTAGAACTCCATGGTATTTCAGAAGTTAAAGGCGAGAATTTAGATGCAGTCGTAAAATCAGTGGGCAACGCTATTGGATTTAAGATGAAAAACAATATGATAAAAGTAGTGCAACGTTTAGGCAACAACACTAATCGCCAAGATTACTCGAGAGGAATCATTTTAAATTTTTTTTGCAGAAGACAACGATGAATTCCTGCATTGTAGAAAAGTTAAGAGAAATCTTAAATAATGCTATTTGCATAAACAAATCGATTACATAACAGAAAAGATTTATTTATTTTTAAACATACAAATATAAACGGGACAATAACATTAAATATCTTTAGTGTCGCAACTGCAAGATCTACATGTGAGCAGAGAATGACAGCAATGTGTTTATAATTAAATCCATTGGAGATTTCAATGATGTCTACTAGTACTTCTGACTTAAATATTTATTTTCAGAATATACATGGAATTAGGACAAAACCTAGAACATTTCTAAATAGCGCTCTAGCCGAGCTCCATAGCTCAGTAGTTAAGCATTCTAGCTACTGATTTAAGAGTCAAGAGTTCGATCCCCGATCCCAGTGAGGTTTTTAAAAAATTTAAAAATTCGGATGAAAATTTCTACAGAATGCCATCATTCGGTAGTGATATAAAGCTGTGGGTCACATGTTACTATGATGTGTAGCATGTAAAAAATCCCTTGCTAGAGTTGGACCTCCTTAGTCTCGGCAAAATTCTAAGTAGGGCTAAGGTATCTGGTACTCTGCATGCCTAGACCTTGTCTACGGGGTTGGAAAAAAGGGCCTATGAAGACTTACTTGCTTGACATAAGTCTCTCCACAACAAATACTAACTAACTAAATAGCACTCTATCTGAAAGCTTTGATATTATGATATTAACTCAAACCTGGCTTAACTTGAGTATTCGTGATAGTGAAATATTAGACAGATATACCATGTTTTGTCATGACAAAGCCTTACAATGCCTAAGAGAATGTGACGGGGTGGGGTTATCGTGGCAATTAAAAATAAATATCCAAGTTTAACAGACTTTGAAACCAACCTCATTAGACCTTGGGGTAAAATTTCGTACTGATCTATATTATCCATGTCAGGGCTGTCCAACATGTGGCCCGCGGGCCAGGATATTTTTTGCGGCCCTCGGATCAATTTAGTAATATGTAGTTTTTCTGTGCGTTATGAGGCCACGGAATATTTTCAGAGTCAAATAAATATGTCTTAAGAAAAGAACATCGAGTTTATCATGACCGATGGAAATCAGACTATTTGGTCACAAACACCGGTAATAAACTTCAGTGCCTTGTGTGTACCTATGCAAGTACCTACTCTCAGTTCCCAAAGAATATAATTTAAAACGCCATTACACTTTGTTCCATGAGAAACAGTTTCAGCAGTACCTATACTAGCGAGTCTAGAAATGCTATGTATCATTAATGAATGTAAGAAGAAACTTCCACAAATCACTATGTTTCTAAAAAGTTGTACCACACAATTGAGAAACGTAGGAATGTTTTACAATGTCTGGACGAAAGCACCGATCAATCCGACATCAGGCAGCTTGTGATTTGAAGTTGCTGTTAAAATAACAATTTTATTATAAGAGGGAGTAATCGAGCTTACTTACAGCAAGTGTCGTAATTTTTTTGCTGAAATAGATGCTGCATGCGCGGACTTGTTATATATATATATATAAGCACTACAGGCCATGAAGGCCTAGGGCTTTATTGGTTATTGATCTCCATCTCTTTCTACATTTCGCTTCTTCTGTCCAGTTCTGCACGCCTATCTCCCTTAAATCTTCCTCTACCGCTTCCAGCCATTTTATCCTCGGTCTTCCTCTCGCTTTGGTTCCTATCAGACTTCCCCGCAGCATGGTTTTTACTTTTCTCATCCTTGTTAACCTTTGGACATGCCCTAGCCACCTTATTCGTTGTGCTTTTATTATTTGTACTATATTTGGGTTCTTGTATTTTTCCGTAATCTCATCGTTTGTCCTCCTCCTCCAGGTCTGTCCCACCTTCTGACCACCAAAGATTCGCCGCAATATTTTTCTCTCCCATCTCAGTAACTTGTCCTTCTCTTTTTTATTCACTACCCAGGTTTCGGAACTGTAAGTCACTGCCGGTCTGATCACTGTGCTGTAGATTCTCACTTTTGTCCTTTGGGATAACTGCTTCGCACGTAGCACCGCGAGTAAACTCCCTGCGATTTTGTTACCCCGCACTATTCTCGCCTCTATTTCCTTTTCACTGTCACTGTTTTGTGTTATTAGCGCCCCGAGATACACAAAACTGTCCACTTTTTCAAACTTTAGCTCGATATTGTCACTCACCTTTACTGTTAGGTACTTTACATTTGTTCCACTATCTTTTCTTCTACCCATTTCCATATACTTTGATTTTGTTTCATTTATTCTTAACCCCATTTTACTTGCTTCGTGTTGCAGCCTTCCTACTACTTTCTTCAGCTCCTCTTCTGATTTTGCTAGTATGGCCACGTCATCTGCATATGCGATACATTGGTGTTCTGTGTTATAGATGGTTCCTGTTAGATTTATTTTGCTGTCGCGTATTATCTTTTCTAGAGCCACATTAAATAACAATGTTGACATCGGGTCACCTTGCCTTAGACCTCCCATTACTTTAAACGCCTTTGTTTCATGACCATGCACCCTGACTGTATTATCTGTATTCTGCAATGTCATTTTAATTAATGCCACTAACTTTTTTGGTAGATCTAAGTCTTCTAGTGCTTTGTATAGCTTAACCCTTATTATGGAGTCGTAGGCCTGCTTAAAATCGATAAATATTGCAAATACAGTTTTATTAAATTCATAAAATTTTTCTTGTATTTGCTTCACAGTGAATATTTGATCGGTGACAGAGCGGTTGCTTCTAAATCCGCACTGGTAATCTCCCAGAATTGCTTCTGTGTAAGTTTGAAGCTTCTCTTTTATCAAGGTTGCCAGAATTTTGTAAGTTACATCAACTATAGCTATCCCCCTGTAATTTTCACATAAGGTTTTATCCCCTTTTTTGTGTATCGGGACTATCATTGCATTTGACCATTGTTCTGGCTCCTTCTCTTTCTGCCATATTTGCCTAATCAATTTCCATATACGCTCATGCAACTTTTCACCTCCGTATTTAATCATCTCTGCTACCACTCCGTTCCCCCCTGCGCTTTTATTATTTTTCAGGCTTTCTATAACTTTGCGTACTTCTTCTTTGCTGGGTGGCTCTATTTCTCGTTCTTCTTGCTCTCTCTCTTGTGTGCCTTCTATCTCTGCCATTTCTTCATCATCTTTGTTGTTGTTATTCAGCAGTTCTTCAAAATGTTCCTTCCATCTGTTTGCTATTTCTTCAGTGTTTCCTATTAGTCTTCCGTTTTTATCTTTACAGTACCTTGCTGTTCCCTGAAATCCCACTTTCTGTCTCTTAATTTCTTGATAAAAATTTTTTATTTCTTTGTTTTTTAGTTTTTCTTCAATTGTTTTCATTCTGTTTTCATTGTACTCCCTCTTCTTTCTCCTACATATTGCCTTGGCCTCCTTTCTCTTTTCCTTATAACTGCTTATACTTTGTTTCGTCTTCTTACTTAACATAGTTTCTCTGGCACTTCTTCTTTCTTGTACTATTCTTCTACATTCTTCATCGTACCAACTCTTGCTCTTCCCAGGTTTCTTACTGGTCAACGTTTTCTTACTTGCCTTCTTGATTATGCTTTCTATCTGAACCCATTCTTCATCTACGCTTTGTTTTTGCTCTGCTTCGTCTAGAAGGTTGTCTATTTCCTGCTGATACTTTCTTCTCTTCTCTTCTTCTTGTAGTTCCGCTACGTCATAATTTCCTTGCTTTCTGCCTTTGCTTTTCTTTACATTTATTTTGATGTCTGTATTCAGTGTCGCCCTCACTAGGTAATGATCTGAGTCTGCCTCAGCCCCTCGGTAACTTCTTATATTTTTAATACAATTTGCATGTTGAGCCTCTATTAGTATATGGTCCACTTGGTTAACAGTTTGCCCATTTGGAGCCGTCCATGTCCCTTTATGAATTTCCTTCTGTTCAAACTGCGTTGTTCTTATAACCAAATTTTTATCTGTTGCGAAATCTATAAGCCTTTTTCCATTCTCGTTTGTACTTTCATGTTTGCTAAAGCCCCCTATCGTTGGCCTGTAAATTGTCTCTTTGCCAATTTTCGCATTGCAATCGCCCAACACTATTTTCATATCATATCGGGGGATCTCATTGTATACACGTTCTAGCTGTTCGTAAAATTGGTCTTTCACCTCATCCTCTTTTTCTTCTGTCGGCATGTGCACATTCATAATACTTAAGTTTCTGCGGATTCCTTTTACTCTTATATATGCTATTCTATCCGATATTGCTTTGTATCCTATCACTAGCTGATTATACTGTTTATTGATAAGAAAACCTGTCCCTAATCTTCTATTTTGCCCTCCGCTTTTGAAGAGTGTGTAATTGTCTATATCTATTATTTCATTTCCTATTTGGTTTGTTTCCTGCAGAGCCAGAATTCCTATCTTATATCTTTCCATTTCCCATATTAAATTTTTAAATGCCCCCTCTACATTTGTTCCCCTGACATTCCAAGTTCCCAAGTACACAATGTCTTGTTGCCTCTTCTGTTTTACACTTTTACGTCTGTCATCATATACAGTATCCATCTCCTTTAGCCCTGTTTTGCATTCCATACTCATTATCCTTGGTCGTGCTTGCGTCGTCTCCTTGTCTGCCTGCCTGATTGGCGCTGCTAGTTTTTTTTCTTTTCCGCCCTTACCAGGCTTCCTCCTTCCTGCGACCATTCGTACATAATTCCCTCCACTTCCAACTTACGGTATCCCACTCTTGTTTTCTTGCCATTGCTCTGCTCTTCTCGTGCCACCTTCCTTATTGCAAGTTGTACCCTTCTCTCCTCCATTGTGAGATCGCTGTCAATGTAAATACTGCTTGGAAGCCTTGACTTTTGCTTTAATATTTCTATTTTGTCGCCAAAATTAGCACACTTTACCACCGTAACTTTCGATTCATATTTTCCCACTTTAAAGGCTTCTTCTACTTTAATTTCCACTCCCATCTCTTTTTGGATGAAGTTTGTGACCTTAACTTTTAAGTCTTGGTTCCCTGGCTGCTCCTTGAAATCTACCCCTTTGATAACTATATTATTTCTTCTTTTTTCTCTCTCTTGGTTCTCCAATTTATTTTCCAACTTGCTGATCCTCATCTCCATCTCTCCCTTTTCCTTTTGCCAGATTCTAGCTTTTTCCTCCCACTCTGCTTTCGCCTTCATTAATTCTGCCTTCACTTCGGCAAAATCTGACTTCATATCAGCTATTTTTGTTCCGAATTCTTGCTTTAACTCCTCCTTCACTTCATCCAACTTTTTCAATATTGCCTCCATTTCTTCGCTTTCTTCGCCGCCCGTTAGCTCTCCTTTTTTTGTCTCGACTTTAGATACCTGTTTTGGTGGGCCTCTCGTTGTTTTCGCGCTTTTATTGAACGCTCTTACTTGCTCCCACTCCCACTTCTCAAATTCTTCCGGGTCTTCTACCCTTTTCCGCTTTATTAAGTCTTTCACACTAATAACACTGTTAGCCCTTCCTCTCCCACTTCCCCTATCTTCTTTTTTACTCATACGCCTTTCCGCGGACTTGTTACTTCACACAAATATTTGTTGACTAAGTGCCGGAAACTGTTTGCAACGTTTTTTTGCTCTACCTACCCAAGGAAATTTCCTCTTTCCCGAGAAAAGAAGTGAAGTCCACGGAACTGAAAAATTAAATGCAAGATGCAAAATCCTTGTCAGACCTTGGAATTTTTAACAGACATCGCATCTCATCTGAACAAATTAAACTCGAAGCTACAAGGAAAGCAACTGAATATTGCCAACTTATATGGTCACATAAACGAATTTTAAAATAAAATTAAACTTTTCAAGTCTTCAATAGGGAAGCAACATTTCACATTTTTTCAAACAGTGAAGAGCATTTTGAAGAAATGAAGGATTTCGATGAAATTTCATTTTCAACCCATGTAAGCTACATTCAAACAATCATAGAAAAACTGGAAAACCGATTTGGTTACTTATGTTTTAATACTTCCTGTACCTATCTTTCAACCAATGTTTTGTTTTTACTTCCTTTTACGATAAAGGAAGTATTGGATTCCCCCCAAAAATTCGAAATTGAGTTTTCAACAGATCTTCACGTTTTAGAGTCCCCTGAACCCAAAAAACATGTTTTTGTTCATTGGTCTGTCTGGGTGTGTGACTGTGTGTGTGTCTGTTTGTGTATCTGCTTGTGAACAGAATATCTCAAAAACGAAAAGAGGTATGGCGTTGAAACTTCATATATAAGTTATGTGTACTATCTAGATGCGACAGCAAGCTTTTGAAGAAAATCGCATAACCGAAAGTATGGTGTTTACTCTTGTGATTTTTCAGTTTTTCGACTTTTTCAAAAACGGCTCTAACGATTTTTTTCAAACTTTACATTTTTAATGTGTATTGATGTGAGATAGGTGATTTTCCAGTTGAATACCTCTAAAATGTTTTTTCAATTTTTTTTATTAACTCCTATTTTAAATAGAACACTCGGTATATAATTACAGTTTTGAATTCAGCTTAACATTTTAGAGAAAATTTGTGTCTTGAACTAACGCTCTATTTTGTACGGTTTTTGTAGAATTTGTATTTTGTGAAAAATGTTGACAAATATTCCATAGCCATACTAGATGAAAATTGTTTTTGATCATACTAAATTTTAAAACGTGTTCAACTATATTTGGCAACTATGAGAATTTGGTACAATGCGATGTTAGGTAAAACGGTATTTAGGTGTTAGGAGATTCCGCTCCTCTATTGTTCTGTGATCCCGCGTTCTGTGGATGTATTGCGTTGTGGTGTGGATCCCGCTCTTTGGTTTGTGTCCTACAGTTTTAGCGCTTGTCGGAGCTTTTGTTTTTATATTGGTTTTCTGAAATATTATTAATTGAAAATGTAATTTGGTTGTAATAACTCATTGAAAAATACAGCAAGAATTCAAGTAAATTTCTAAATAGTAATTAGTGATGGTGAGTTGCGTTACTCGGTGTGATTCCTAGAATTTTAAAGATTGAGGTTAGAATTTTAAATATTCTGATCACTGCAGGTTTTGTTTTCTGAAAACTGAAATGGCGTTACAAGAATCGTTGTTGGAAGTTATCAACGGCTTGCTGAGTCCTAAGGCTGATCGCCGGACATTGGCCGAAGAGCAGAAGAAAGCCCTTGAAGTGAGGGATGGTAACTTGATGGTAACTTTCCAATTGACAATTTAATTCAAATACGAACGATATCATTGTATACTTTACGTCGGTATAATGATGTGATAGGTTTGCAAAAGAGTACATGTACCATCGACACCCAAAATCTTGTCAACCAACACTTTTATAAGTGCAGAAATATTGATCTAGCTTGCAGTGTTAGCGTTATTTTGTACTGATTTGAAAATGCAAATAGGTACACATTACGTAACCTGTTTTGTCAGTTACCTGAGATTAAAACAAGCTTTGCTAGTCCGTTATTTTATCAATTGAGGTTTTGTCAGGATGTTGCATCACACTATACAGATTGCGGCAGGCAACTAGGACCATTGCAAAAGCAAGGAGAATATGCATGTGGCCGTCGTGGTGTTTAACAAACAAACAATCAATGTACGATAGCGGTAGGTCATTAGGATCATTATAAATACAAGGTATATATTCAATTTTTTTATTTTTTAAATACAATTACGGCCGCATGTTAGGTCCCCTTGCTTTTGCTATGGTCCTAGTTGCCTGCCGCAATCTGTACATGGCATTTCTAAACTTAATGTATGCAAGGGCTCCCTTGAAGTTACGTCAACTTTGATTCGAGGCAGGTGCCATAATTTGCAGACATCCGCAAGTAGAAACATTACATTTATTTTGCTTAGTGATGCATATACTACACTGTAAATGTGACGTAAGTAAATACCTAACATGAATAAAGCATTTATAACTAGAGGAAACTAGGTTTAGTTTTGTGTTTAGTATGTAGTTCAAATACGTTAAATGTCTTTAACTTTGAGGAATAGTAACAATCTAAAATGTGTATAGGTTCAAATCAACTAAAGTTGAGAAGGCGAATCTTGGAGTGACTATAATCTATGAATTATTTCTTTTCTCGTAAACTCCGAAGTCCATTTTAATTTGTTAAGTATGTAAATACAGTAATACAGTTTTGTTTTCGTGTATACAAAAAGCTGCATCACTATATTAAAAATTATTTTATTTTGCACCAGAAGTAAGGTCCATTAAAGAATTACAACCAACCAAATAATGGTGGAAGATTTCACATGCGTGATAGTATAGGGTGACTGATTAGCAACCTTTTGAGATTTTTACCTATGAATCATTGTTTAATGTTTTGCACTGACATGGACTGCAATAAAATATTCCTTCAATTAAGAGGTTTGTGATGTGGCAAGGTTTATCTTTGGTAAAATACAATAGCACTACAAACATTCACCATTAAGTGTGAAACTCTCTTAAAGTAAAATTCTTTTCATGCTGTAAAAAATCATTCTCATTTTTATACCCATTACCATGTCGTACAGGGTAACGATTTTGAAAATAATTTTAACAGTTGTTTTATCAAAAACAATTTATTGACACAAAATATGTACACCATTTTTTGAAGTTCAAATTGATGGTTTAGTCATTTAAAAATAATAATGTATGTGACTTGCCACTGGGATTTTCAAACAGTTGTTCCCATCTTGGTTGAATGGAAAAAAAAATGTGCTCGCTCACCAAAGTTTATGAAACACGTCCAACCAACATTGTTTATGCTCCACTCTATACTATCATTTTTGCCAATGCAAACCCTTATAATACAACTTAAGTAATGGATGGGATTATTTATTGCTGGGCTCACCATAAATCACCTATGTAAGACAGTAAATGTTTTTAATAAAATATTAACAGGTAATTAATGAGTCTGTGTATGCTACAACTCATGTGTGAGATTCAAATTTTACCAGTTTTGCAAGTCGGTCCAGAGCGCTTTATTTCATTAATCTAACTGACTGTTTGCTTGGCATTCAAATTCAATATTATGCCAGTTATTATAACTGTGACTTTATAATGCTGCTGGCGTCGAAGATTTAATATGTTGTATTGTAAATTGTTTAGAATTCTAGTAATTCATAATTTTTTAGTATCTTTGATTTGATGTGACTCCAAAATTAATTGTTTTTGCACAGTAGAGCGCCAGGTTTTACCTGATTTGTTCAATTAATATTTCTTATTTAATTATGACTATTTGTGATACTGTTGTTAATATTAAATTCTATTAATTGTTGCTGATTTATATTTTCTTTGGTTATCTGCAGTGGCGGCACTACAGGGGGGCCTGGGGAGGCCCAGGCCCCCCCAAGATTTAGCTGTGCCCCCCTGAGTGCCCCCCCCCCCGAAGACACTCTTTGATTAATATCTTGTCAAAACACATTCAAAGAGATATTTTGAATATGTTGCTTGTTGCTATAATAAAATGAATGAACTTAAAACTAAATAATAATTTCGAAGTTCTTTTAATGGGGAATGTTTATTTGCCGTAGTAAAATACATAAACTAAAAATCAACTACATTTTGTGGTTTGATTATTAATTGGCCTTTTAGGCGCATGATAAGGAATACTGCTTAGATGCAGAATATCAATTTACGCTCTTATTATCTGGGTTAACAAACATCCGTATGGTTGGTCGGCACAATTTGATACAGTAATAATCCTGTTATGTTTACAGGTCCTTTCACAATCAATATTGAATACAAAAGAGAATGCAATTATTTAGCTAAATTTTAAAATATAAACATTTGGCTTCTGATTTCTGCTCTGAATACATTTGCTCGGTGGTCTCGTTGAAGTGTGCTAGTGTGCATTTTAATTATTAGCGGTCTTTTAAAAAATGAAGCGTGCTAAGACACTAAGGGAATACTTTGATTCTACTCCCACTGCAGCAATAATATAATCAAAGAGACCAACGTTGCTAAAAAGGGCGAATTAAATACTGAAAATAATAGTGTTGTGGAGATGAAGGAGTTCCCTGAAGATACCAAATAATGTGTTTGTAAAGATGATGATAATGACAATAACGTAAGCAAGAACAATATGTCTGATGAAGGTCTCTCAGGTTTCTCAGTTTTAGAAAAACTGCATGTATTAGTTAGTTCTACAGTGCACCCAAAATTTATCAACCTACAAAAAGAAATATATCCTAAACAAAAACCAATGGAACTAAAACGACTGACTGACACCCGTTAGATTGCACAATTTCTTTCATGTGATATGGTGATCAAGACATTTGAATCAATTATAGTGTTACTGCATAGTATAGCTGACGGTGAAGATAATTTTAAAGATGAGAGTACTCATCGGGTAGATGCTACTCGACTCTTAAATCAATTAAATGAAACAATTGTTATGTTTCTTTTTATTTTTAAAGTATTGTTAAGACAAACAGGTTCTTTGTCTGACCATTTACAGAACTCAAATGTAGATTATGCTAATGCCGTAGATTTAGTTGATGCAACAGTAAGTGTTTTAAAAAACTTCTTAATTTAGTACATTAATACCGTGATGCATTTGAGACATTGTATAACTTACTAAAAATAGCAGTGACATTACCTGTTTAACTGCTTCTTGCGAAAGGTCTTTTTCTAGTTTGAAAAGATTCGACACTTATCTCAGAACTAGAATGACTAATGAGAGGCTCTGCAACATTTCCACTTTATCTATTGAAAAGGAAATTGCAAAAAACATAGATGTAGATAAAGTACTCGACTCATGCAAATAGGCTAATAGTTCTTTAATAGCGTTTAGTTGTTGTTCTACCTAATATTTGATTATATTGTATTATAAGTACCTAAATAAAATATTACCCTGTAATAATCTGTAAATGTACGGTTTTATTTATTAATAAAGTAGTTATTAAATTGAGAATATAATTCATGTATCAAGTGACGCCATTTCAACCAATGAGGTACATGCCAATGCCTAGTTACAAATTATCACAGCGGTAATAATTTATTTTCGTAATTGTTTTTAGGTTGACATGAAAATAAAATTAATACCCAATAGGTGATTTCATAATTTTGTCGGTTTGTCAAATTGACATTTGTTTGCTTTATTTTCTTTGTACAATTTCACATTTAAAATAAAACTATATACGTAATATTGGATATTTTGCATTTCATTCAATATATTTTCTTTCCAAATATAATTCGTGTAATGATTAATGATCGATGATTTTTTACTCGTTAAAACCGCAACAGCAAATTTTACTGGTGCTACGCACTCGTTCAATTTAGGTTCCGGTTTTAACACGGAAAAAACTCATCTATAATAATCATTCCACTTGGTATATTACAACTGAAAATACATTTTTTGATCTGCCCCCCTAAAGTTTAACTTGGCCCCTCTAGGCTCCCCCAAGCAAAATTTTCTAGTGCCGCCACTGGTTATCTGGCGCCCAACATCAGGGCAAGGTCAGGCTTGATTTGGTACATGATTGGCACCCAATTTCTATATTGGCACCATCCAATGATGAATAGATAATAGGTTGGTTAGGTACAACAGGTTTTGTAAATCTAGCAAGCATTCTTTTCACACGTACCTTGTTTCATGTTAGTTTTATACCAGTAGTATCCTGTTAGGGTTGAATAGTTGCATGTTTTTAGTGACTTCTTCAGCTAGTATATGCCAGTAACTAGTTTGGTTCACCGTGTTTGAATTGTCATTAACAATTTTCTGGAATTTTTGAACTATTTCAATACATTTTTGTAATAGTTATTTTTCTAATTAGAATTGTCGAGTATCATGTTTTATCATCTTTTCTGATTCTTTTAGTTGGTAGTTTGTTCGTTTTTCTCTTTTTTTTCCTTCTGGGTGAATGATTGGTTAGGTCAGGTATGGGCTACCTTTGCTTAGCTGAAAGCGTAATTTCGGGACTTAATCAGGTCGCGGGCCATAGGTAAGAAATAAGTACGTAGTAGTGAATAAAAAAGCGATCAAAATTCACACATTTATTTTATTAATTATAATATCATAATCAAACATATAAAAAGCAAATTAACAAAAAAGATAGAAAAATCAAATGAAAATTAATGAGAACATTGAGTTTGAAGCTGAGAAACAAGATGATCAATATTGGGGTCAATATCACCAGTACACAGGCGCAAAGTGTTTTCTAAATTAACATCTGTAAGCCAAGTACGATGCTTATTTTTATTAATGTTCATTATTGAAAAAAGCTGCTCACATTTATACGTGCTTCCGAATGTGCAAATTATATTTCATGCGAAAACTCTCAGCTGTGGATACTTTTCTTCGGAAAGGTATGTTCTGTAAAATTCGCTTAGTTCCACATCATCAAATTTAGACTTCAAATATGAGTCTTCTTGAAACTCGATCAACTCCATTTGTAGGTGAAGCGGAGCATCTTCCCCATTACACTTACAAGGATTTGCAAAAATATTGAAAGTGGTATCCATATTCTTAAAATCGGTAAACCGATCAGTGAATTGCTGCGACAGTAGTTTCAGTTCTTCAGCATAGCGACCGTATTCAATGTTTTCGTGACTGGATAATTTTAAAAAATTAAAACAGCTTTTACTTCTCATTTGTGTTTCCCACAGGCAAATTTTGTTTTGAAAAGCTTTAAGATGACTGTACAGCTGATTTACCAATTGCCCTTGTTTTTGAAGCTTCAAGTTCAGATCGTTTAAGTGTCCTGTGATGTCTACCAGGAATGCCAAGTCACAAAGCCATGTTGGTTCACAAATTTGCGGCACGTTTTCTCTTTCTTTTCCATAAAATCAGCTATTTGTTTTCTAAGGTCATAAAATCTTTTTAGCATTTTACCTTTGGTTAGCCACCTTACTTCGCAATAGTATGTCACATCATCGTGTTCTGAAGAGAGTTCATCCAAAAACGCTTTAAACTGGCGATGGTTAAGACCGCGGGATCTAATGAAATTGATGGTATTTACTACCACATTCATAACGTTCTTCAATCGAATGGACTTAGAGCACAAGTTTTGTTGGTGAATAATGCAATGCAGAATTATTAAATCACATTCTTGCACATTCATAGCGGTTGCTCTTTCCTTCAGAATTCCGATAAAACCTTTTCGTGAACCGACCATTGAAGGGGCACCATCTGTGCACACTACAACTAATTTACACCACTGCAAACCATATCGCTCAAAAGTACTTTGCACCTCGGCAAAAATATCTTTTCCAGTAGTGGTCCCTTGTAGCGGCTGTAAAGCAAGTAATTCCTCTGTCACTACCAATTCTTCATCAACACCTCGTATAAAAATAGCAAACTGGGCTGTGTCGGATAAACCTGTACTCTCATTCAAAGCAATCGAAAATGCTTGAAAACCAGCCAATCTCCCAGTCAATGTTTTTTTGATATCACTAGCCATCATATCTATACGTCGAACAACAGGACGTCGCAATAAGCTCACTTTCTCAAACTCTTTATTCTTTTCTGGGCACAAAAGTTCTGCAACATCACTCTTTAACAAACTGTCCCTCAGAAAATGGCTTCGATGTTTTTGCTAGTTTGGAACTAACTATAAAACTAGCTTTAACAACACTGTCTAGATTTGACCTTTGTGGATGGAACATTTGTTGCTGTTTCCCTAAATCGGTAATGAGTTTTTTAATTTTATCCTTTCTTAGCTGGCCCGTAAGTAAATTACATTGAGCGAAATGCTTGCTGGAGTAATGCCGCTTCATATTGTATACTTTTAAAACAGAAATTGTTTCATTGCACAACAAACATGTAGGTTTACCACCATGATAAAAAAGTATTCATTAGTCTATTTGTTTTGGAATTGACGACATTCTGTGTTCACTTTCCGCTTTTTTAAACCAGACATCTTGATAGATTTTTTTCGTATGAGCAGAATTTTCTTGAATATTTCCCGCGTCTTTTCTTGTCAGTTGTTAAGAAGTAATGAGTTGACACACGCGCTGAGCGGTTTATATATTACCCGCAATAAGCAACTAGAATACTCTCGATCGTATGTGAATATGCGATGCGAGCAGTCAGAGCCGACTGTTATGACTAACGTTATGAATAACGCTTCAAGGTCATCGGACTGCTTCCCGAATGTTTATCTTTATCTGTTTGTCTCTTTCGAACGACTATTTCTGACTCGATCTGTGGCGTTCCACTGCGTACGCTTAATAATTTTTATTTATTGTATTATTACTGTTGTTTGACAGTAATTACAAATAAACTATGTGTGCTAAATCTTTAATTTTTTTGCGCGTTATTTGAAATTTTTGCATCTCTCGCGGGCCGGATTGAAGCTGGCGGAGAGCCGGATCCGGCCCGGGGACCGTGAGTTACCCATATGTGGGTTAGGTTGTCAGTTTTAGGTAGTATGTAGGGATGCGCTGCAAGGGTATGTTTTGGTGAGTGGAGTTTCTGAATGATTTTCTTTTTGTTGCGGTTTATCTCATCTTTAAGCGTGTCCATGTTGCCGTAAACTCGGATTCCGACATGGAATAGTACATCTAGCAACTCGAAACTTAGTTGAATAGGTGTTGGCAGTTCAGGATGTGTTGGTCCAAATTTTTATTTTTTGCGGTTCGTCTTTCTTCAGCTTTCTTTATTTCTAGTGTCTTCGTTTTTTCCTCTGTGTTTTTAAGGGTCATTATAGGATTTTTGCATCATAGTGCTACTCACTTACCTTCTTTTCTGACACAAGGGTTGATACATAGAATTTCCCTTAACTGTGTCCTATGTGATGCAGTTGTTGGTTTTTGGATGTTTTTCTAGAAGAAGAAGCTGTGTCCTATTTGGTGCAGACTTATTTTTAGATTTCTGTACGATATGACGGAGGGTCTGTTTTTTTAGTTTTGTCCAATGTGGTGCCGCTTTAGTTGTGCCTATTTATCAGGATTATGTTCCTTGGCTAGTTCCTTGCTCGTTTGAGGATTTTCAAAAGGGGTTTGCTTCTTGGTAGGAACTTCATAGGTGATGGAATTTCGATTTATGATAATTCCTTGGTGGAAAAGGATAGGTATTGTGATTGTGGAAACCCCTATAGTGTATCCCTTAGAAACTTGTGCTCACGATTTTTTGTATTTACTTTCTTTATTTTTTATAGGATATCTTTGTAGTTATCCATTTTTTTTACGGTCCAAAACAAGTTTTTTCGGCTCCGAGTTTGGCTTGTTCGTCTGCTTTCTCGTTGCCTTGGACCTCTGTGTATCGCGGGACCCACACGAGCTCGATGTTCTAATCTTGTTCCTTGTTGCCACCGAGAGGATGGCATAAACTTCTGCTTGGAATGCCGTCATGAGTCTGCCTCAAATGTAGCTTTCTTGTACCCCTGACATTCCATATAAATTCCTGCTCCAGAGGACTGCCTTTCTGCCATTCGAGAACTGTCCGTGTAGCATATCAAGGCTGGAGCTTTTACTCTTTTTTGCTCCCATTGCTCCCTTGATGGGATAGTGAGAGAGAATCCTTTTTTTAACCTTAGCCGGTCCTCTGCTTTGGTTACCCTGTAGGCTGATAGAGGTATTTCTCTAGCCGCCACACCGGCGATCCTTGCGTGGCCCATGCGAACTCCTTGATCATTCCAAAGCCCCATATCTCCCATTCTGAGGTGGTTGGCAGCCATGGCCTCTCTTTATACAAGTGTCAGAGCCTGGGAGTCCCAATATTACCACAAGTGCAGCCGTTGGGGTTGTCCTCATTGTCCCTGTAATTTCGAGACAGGCTAGTCGTTGGACCTTTGCCAATCTTACGGAAATACTGGGGCGCTCTACACTAGGCCACCAGACCAGTGAGCCGTACTGAACACTTGGCCTTCCTACCAATGTGTAGAGCCAGTGCAGAATCTTGTGGTTTATCCCCCGGTTTTTACCTATCGCTCTGTGCCACTGCCACAAGGTTGCTATCGACTTGTTTACAGTCCTGTTGACACGCTCCAACTTAATTTTCTGTCAAAGATTACCCCCAGGTACTTGACCACTTGCACTAGTACATTATGGGTATCTTTAGATCCTGAAGTTTCATTATTTTTATGTAATAAATCTTGAGGTTTACACACCATAAATCTTTTTCCACTGCTCATTCAACTGTAGAAATATCATCCTCTTGCCCTGGAAGTTGTTAAAGTCTGCATAGGTGTCATCGTCCATCACGACAATTGAATTTTGTTAGAAACTGGGTATACAACTTTCTCATTTGTTTTTTCTCTGCTATATCCTTTTCTTCAAATTGATTTACGACTTCCATTTGGCTTGACTTTTTATTTTATATAGGTACATAGCTTTTTGACACAATTTTTTGGAAATGTCTTATCGAAAAGTTAGAATTTCTTCTTAAAGCAGCAATCACCATCTTCACTAAATTTTTATTAACTACTCCTGATTTTCTACCTGAACCTGGCTTTCTTTCTAGTGTTAAAGTTTTCTTGAAATTATTTGATACGCTTTGAACAGTGGCTAGCAAAATTCCAATAGGTATGATTTGTAATTTTATATTGAGATCAATTGAAATTTTCTTCCTTTGTGTACAAAATTAGCTTTCTCGTTTGTAATTGAGAACGTGGCATTTTCTTTGGTTCGTGTTGAATATGCTTGTTTGACAGATGTGTAAATTATTGTTGACATTTGTTTTCAAAGCCTATTTGAACAAAACAGTTGAATGCAAAACTGGATGAATTTTTGCGTGGACAGTATCTACTTTGAATGTTGTTCAGTATCATATGAAAAATATCGACAATTTTATTTCTAGGTTATATAAAATCATACAGTAAAAGTTTGCTATCAGACATTTGACATTGGGCGCATTCAGATGACACAACCATTGAGTGAGCGCTGAGAAAGCGCTCAGTTTGAGCGATGTAGGTTTGCTGAAGTCTTTTTCAATTTACGTTGAGCTAACTGTCAAAGTTGTTTATTTTAACCTGTAAATACAGCTGAATGTTGTGTTTTTGTGTTAAGAGTTACAAATCAACTGTAATACGTGAAATAAATAATGTATTTACATTTTAATTCGAATTTCCATATAAACCAATCTATTATGAGCGACGATACTATCAATAACAAATTAAAGTGCAATATCTTTATATTTTGTTCAAATGACGGAGTAAACATTATTTGATGAGATTATTAAGATAAATTAACGAGTAATTAGTGTAGTAGGAAAGTAGGTAATTATGTAGATACTATCTAACAATAATTACCTAATAATCTTTTATTTAAATTTTTTTTGCGCAGTAAACACATCCATTTTACTGAGCGGTTTCTGATCAGTGAGCGGTTTTGAAATGCGCTACATAAAATGGCGACCGCTACGACTGAGCGGTTAAGTGAGCAGTCGCATTCAGGGAAATGTCACTCAGTTGTACAACTGTTGTGTCGTCTTAATGCGCTCATTATTTTATTTGATGTCTGTTGTTTATATTAACCTATTAATTCGCAGAGTATGCCATCCCTTTAATGGAAATTCTTGTAACTGCAGAAGAAGCCCTAGAAAAAAGGCAAATGGCAGGAACGCTGCTTAAATGTTATGTGCGCAACCACTGGAATCAACTCGATAGTGGCTTTGTTCCTCCTGTACCTACATGTGTAGTCAAAACTCAAATTCGGACAATACTACCCAATGGGTTGTCAGATGCTATTAGCAAAATACAAAATAATATAGCATCAATTCTTGTGTCAATCGCTGAGATCGATTTCCCACTTAATTGGTCAGAGATGTGCGAAGACGTCTTTTTAAGACTCTACAAAGCAGATTCAAACACATGCTCAGGCGTATTAGAGTTCATTAAAGAGCTCAATCTGGTCAACAACAACTATTACTTAGCCTACAATTATTCAGCTAAAGTCTATCCATTACTGTATGAAGTTGCTCAGAATACTATGGTAAATAATTTTTATTTTACATATTTCTAATATTAGATTTGAAATGAGATGGAATTGTGTCAAACACTGGAAATAGTTACGAATAACTGCAAACAATATTTAGAACAGATGAAATAGCATCAAAGATTTGAAAATCTTCACAATATTTTTCTTAGAGTATAGAAGAATGTAGACTGATATAGATGTATGTTACATAAAACATACTGTATGTTTTCATAAAACATACATAAGGGTTACCCAGGGATAGTAATATCAGTGCACCACCCTAGTTTTTTGTACATTTTTAGTAGTAAAAGCATAACAGAGCTTTTTCAGAAGGGTGGGGCACCATTATATATATACATTATTTTATCCAATTGATTATCCTTTCTATTTTCTAGCGCTACAGTACAGAAATCAGAGCTGATGCTATACACCTATTTGGAAATACTAGCTCATTGTGCACCATTGACAGAGAGAAAAGACCCGATCTCTGCAAAATATTCTCGGGAGTTTTGCTGCATGTGCAAAATCCAGTTAGCACCATCAGATCCTGAGGAAAATAATTATTATTTAAAGGCAGCTATTATTAAATGCTATACAATGTTGGTTTTGCAAGTGAAAGATCTTATGACCACGATGACCGACATTTTGCCAACTATTTGGGCAGTCTTATTTCAATGCTGACAGGTGTTTGACGAAATGCTGGTCAAAGAATCTTTTCCGAAACGTGACCCATCAGAAACCGTAGACGAGGGTCCTCGATTTTATACACTCGTATATAACGTCCTGGAGCTGTTATGCGTTTTAGTAGGTGCTCAAATGGCTGTACAAGAAAAATTTGTGGCGCAGTGTGAAATATTGTACTACTTGGTGCTATTTATGGGAATACCAAAAGATACAGAAGATCACTGGCTAAGTGACTCGAATGTATATTTTGATGAAGAGTTCGATAATGAGTCATGCTATCTAGCAGTGCGTATTAAGGCACGAGATCTCTTATTGGTAAGTAAAACTCAACTATTTTTTTGTAATTACATTTATTTGTTATTTCAGAATTAAAGATACAAATCAACAAGATAGATTATTGGACAATTATTTTTACATGTTATATTTGTGATGAAACAAATGTTTTTTTATTGACTAAGTATTTCCTAAATTTTTAGCAGCTGGTATAATTTTATGCATAAAATCATATTTGAATATGAGATATTTGTTTTATATGTAAATTAATTTAAATATTTTGAATTGCGTTAAATGCTAACATTACATTTTTAGTTATTAGGGACTAAATAATGCCGTAATGAAATTTATTAATGCTTTTTAAAAAACAACTACCGAGTACCAAAGTGGCAATGGTATTAAAACCCTTGTTGCAGGATGTCAATTTTGTTAAAATGAGGTAACTTATTGTGTTCTCTTTTCAGGTTATGAGTCGTGAATTAGATACTGTCTCATTTGTGAATGACTTGGCAGTGGCTGTACGTAAGCACACACTTTTGCTTAAAATGAAGAGCGAGTCGTACTACTGGAGAGGCACGGAAGCTGTAATGTTTGCCATTGGCTCGATCAAAACATTTATTTTTAGTCACTACGCTATGGACCGACTCCAAGCTTTTGATACTGATTCATACCTACGCCAATGGACTGAGAAGATGAGTCCACACCCAACTTGTTTTATGACGACAGCACGGATAAATTGGATTGGAAGATACTGCACCCTTATTTTGGAGGAAAATATTCTAAGAAGTTATTTAATGGACACTATCCAAAATCTCCGAGAATCATATATTTTGTAGCATATATGTAGCATAGTTAGTTTGTTCTCTAAATATTACATGCTACGTAAAACTTCTCTGAGGTATTACAATGGATTCTAACCATCCTCCATGAAATTATGTTGATACAGTCAGTGCATTGTACATACCTGTGTAGAATGCTTTCATTTTGAGCAGTTGCATTTAATTCTCACATAATTAACTGGCTTCCAATAAAAATAAATTCACAATTTTGTGCCATGCGACTAAGGAAACAGATTTTTTTGTGTAATCAAAACTAAAATTTTAACTTAACGTTTATGCTTAATGATAGTATAAATACTTTTATTGTCAACTTTGTTATGTCTCCACTGCAGTGGCATCGGAACACCATATTATGGAATACGAAGAACAATGCCGTAAATACGATTTATATTTTTATCATTGTAGAGCCATATCTTTACATGCGGCTACAACTGCTGTGTCAGATCATCGTGCTACATGCAGGTTCTAGATGATATGGGCGATGCCCTTATGTATGCAATAGATTATTTGGAAGGTTGCATCTTACATCTAGGGCTGTTTACGTTACAATTATTGCTGAATGTAAGTTACTTGATCGTTATTGAGTGGTTCTCTAAGCTACAGTTAAATTTTAGGTTTCACCTCCATACACTGAATCTGTGAAACATCAAGTTATAACTCTTATAATCAACATATTTACGAGAAATGTAACTCGACCAGAATTTATAGCTGATTGTCTACCAATTGTTAAAAATCTGACCGTTAGTATGCCTTGTCGTGAAGCCTTGAAAACGAGGTTTTTTCCTTTTATAACCGATATTATCAATCAGACTGTGCCACGTCAACTTGGTGCAGCAACAATGTTCAAAGCTCAGTCTAGTGCAATTGATATACTGAATGTAATAGTCAAGTACTCTCCTGAATCATTGAGTGATAATATGTTTCGTTGTGGTTTCATGGCTATATATACATCCATCCTTACGACTGATGACCCTATAATCACTCAGGTGAGTTTTTTCACATTTATTCACCTTTTTGATTCTTGATATTAACAAATTTCAAATAGATCCATCAAACAATCAATCATAAATTAATCACTACGAAATAGGAAAATGGTTACATTGTTTTGAAATCACTTTTTTACAAGAGATTTTGTCCAAATTAAATATATTTTCACAGTTTTGGTACACCTAAGTCAATTAAATCTATGCTTAAAACGGTATCCAAATACTTATAAGATACTGTCTTTTAATGCTATGTCGGTATGCACATCGGGAGTGTGACTGTAACATAGCAGTAGAGCATTAATATTTGTAATATTTTGTATTAAAATTGAGAAATGTAAAAATACTGTTGATTAACCTTTCCATAAATGTATATGTATATATAAGCAAGTTCCCTTTTACAATATTGTGGTATAGGGTAGCCTTTCCATAAATGTAGAGACGTTTATTTATGTGTTAATATTTGCAGAGCGGAGTACACTGCTTAAGAAGCTATTTGTACAAAAGAACTCCACAAATTATAATGTTTACTGGCAACACAAGACGCACAAGTGCAGACTACATACTTGATGTGCTAAAATATGTCCTTGATCGTAATAAAATGGAATTGGCATGCAAGGAAGTTGGGTGTTTCTTCATTACAGCCTTGCATATGTTGGGACCACACCTTGAGCCTCATACTGATTTTCTGTTACGAACAGTCTGGAGTTTGATTATATTTACCCATCTCTTCTACTACCACTTGGAGCCGGCCCTAAATTACTTGACGTCAATTCCAGGCCCTGAAGGACAAAGCGCTCTAGTATTTATGTTAGATGTGTGGCTTTCGAAAAATAATGATTATGGTGGCAAATATTTTGGCAATTTAAAGTATGTATTTGAATAAGACGATAGTAATTAATAGCAACTAATCTTATGTGATTGTACAGTGTGCTCGCATTTACTAGATTGATTGAACATACCATCCTACAGCCAGACCAGCGCGTTGCTGGTATTAAATTACTAGATGCTGGGCCTTGAACACCATTCGCGACTTCAGAATCTGATACAGACCTAGACAATTTCTGTGCAGAAATACCTGTGGTACTAAGACTAATCAAGCATCTTAGCTTTGTGCTACAACGTGAAAGCGAAACAGAATTCCATGAAGGCGGCCGCCCAGTAATGAGTGTAGGATCATCAGAAATATCACCGATTGGTACTAGACCAGTTTATTCAAAAGATTCGGATCTGGATGCTATTTTAGGAGTATATAAACAATATAAGGTATGTTCAAGATTAACTTAACGGTTCAAATTGCACTTAAACCTCACAGTGACAGTCAGGTAGAATGACAAAGAGGTTAAACATTAATTTATATTTTAGTAGATTCTAAACTTATACTAAACGTGGGGAATCAACAGTTATTCCGTACTTAAAATATGTAGCGTTTTCCCTGTATGTAGCATTAATTTTTAAAAAACTTTGATATTGTAGGAAATTATTCTTTTAATTTTATTTATTTAATCACCATAAAATAGAAAATTTAAATGTCTAGTCTAGTTCTCAACTGAGAGTCAGTGCAGCCCCACAAAGTTTTACTCCTTATCGTTTCGCCACCCTCAAGACCCTCTGAGGGATTTGTTCTTGGGGTAGTGTGCCTACACAAGCTACTGGGGTGCCCTACTTTTTCAAATTTTGCCTGTAGCCTCTGTTGTAAACTCTACTACTCTAGTAGATACGGAGTGTGCTTTACATTATTAAAAAGAAGTAATATGAGGTCTGATCAAAAGGTATCCGACCTTGGCCCAGAAAAAGCAAACTAGCTTAACTTTTACGTTGAGGAGATAGTCCTCTGCGAAATAGACCTTCTGAAGTAACACACTTTTCCCAGTGTTGCTTCCAATGCTGGAAGTGTTTTTCAAGTCTGTTTTGGGAATGTTCATAAGATGCTTTGTCTCTTTGATCTTGATGTCTTCTGTACCTTCAAATCTCATTTCTTTGAGCCTGCCTGGAAAAGAGCCAAAAGTTGCACAGAGCCATGTGTGGAAAGTAGGGAGATTGCCGAAGTTTTTCAATGCTGTGTGTGTTTCACCAAGAAATTTTGGATGAGGTGCAATGCATGGGCCAGAGTATTAGCGGGATGGATCAACCAGTCGCCAACCTCCCAGAGTTGCGTTGAGTAGCATCTCGTAGGCGACGGAGAACAGTCAGGTGATATTCGATGATCTTCCGTCACCAATCGCTGCACTTTATATTGTTTTGGGATTTCTGCTGGTCGAAGGCCTCCCACAACGTGTTCTCAACTGACATTCGGCCATCTTGAAAATAAGCATAACTCTCTTTTCCGTTTGTAGCACCCATATCTTCATTACCGAAAGCCCTTCTTATTTTTTCAATTGTCTCAGATTACGTGTCACCCAGTTTTTGACAAAATTTTATACAGATTCTCTGCTCAATACGTTCGGCTATTTCAAATCAAATCATGAATATATCAAATACAGTGCAGGTGTAACTATCGCGGGTACCTGACAGCATCTGAGGGACTCGACAGTCTGGCAAAAAATCACATGTGTGCAGTGAGGTTTGAGGTTGCATGTCGTGCGCGTCGTTCTTGGGCTGCAGCTGGTTGGCACAAAAAAAGTTGGATAATTTTTGATCAGACCGTATACAGCAGGTTACAATTAAAATATGTCATAACCTAAAACTATTCGTTATTTATTTTGAAGTCATGCAATTTATATTTTGTTGCAGCAACATATCAAAATGGAGCGCCACGGATAGTCCTGATGACTCAGATTGTTGTGATATTTTACAAATTCATCTTGAACCTCTGGATGCTACAGACCCAATCTACAACATGAAAATTACAGAATTCCTGACAAATTTCTTTAAGAAATTTGCTGGAAACTCAATATTCATGGAGTACCTACAATCTCTTCCTAATTGCGACAAGACAGCTCTCTTCAATATCGGTGTGAATGTTAATGGGGAAAATTTAGGTGCCCAGTAGGACCTCAGCGATTGTGATAAAATTTAACATGTAATTATATGAAAGTTATCGACCATGTAAAACATGTCATAAATTACTGTAAAACCTCATTATTTGATGTGTTAACGTTGCTGTATTTGTTTAACAAACGTAAAC
The DNA here is from genome assembly GCA_940337035.1 of Agriotes lineatus. NCBI lineage: Eukaryota > Metazoa > Arthropoda > Insecta > Coleoptera > Elateridae > Agriotes > Agriotes lineatus. The sequence continues at coordinate 22,996,409 of OW679202.1, forward strand.
TAATTGTAATAGTTTTTTTGTGCAGTTTTAAATATTGATTTGACTTTGAATTAAAAAAAGAGAATTACTTTTACAACGATTTGGAATGTGAAAATATTAATTCAAAGTTTATTAGTAAATATGGAGGTTTTATAGCAATATGATTCTAAGTTCGTACAAATTGTTTCTGTTTAGTTCTAAGTTTTTATGAGTACTAGTTGTTCGTGTTATATCGTAAAATGTTTTATTATTTGTATCTAAGTCTATGAGACTTTGTACTATGAAAATATATAAATAGTTCTATTAAAACATGTCAAATGATTAATAATATTGATTATTAGCGTTGAGCACTAACCTTGGCCAAAATATTATTTTTAATGTTGGAATTTAATAAATAGAGGTAATAACACATTTTATCTACTGTTTTGGACATTTTAATTTTTTCAAAATTGTTGTACTCTAATTGTTATTATTTTAATGCCAGGGTTTGAACACCGAATAGAAAATTTATGTATAATTTTTGACCATTGAATTTTTACACAACGACATTACTGTGGTAATTTGTGTGTTTTCAACCGATTTGTCGTTGGTGGTGCAAGGGGAATATATGGGCGACATAGTTCTTTCAGTTATATTTTGTCATCTTAACATTTCTCTCCACCTGGAGTGACGACGCTGTGCATTTAGGTTCTCCACGCATTGTTCCTATAGCTGCTGGCCATATGCCGCGGGCTTTATACATTTGTCATCAACTTGATTCATTTGTTGGATTCATATTAAAGGTAAAAGTTACTTTGTAAAATAACTGAAAATTAAAGGTACAGTTATTTTGATCGAAACATTGCGGTTTGGAAGTAAGTTGGTATAAACAAAGGTTAAATTCAGGCTTGACAATGAAATTGCTGATGTTGTATTTAGCATAAAATGTATGTACATTTTAAAGTTTAGATTTTCTATTACGGCTTTATATCTACTTTGACCATGTGATTGTTGGAGCTGCAGTAAACGAATTTAAGGTAGCAACAGTTGCAAACTGTACTTTTAAAACCAAAGCGTTTCTATTTATTTTGCGTGAAGCTGTATGTGTTTGGAACACAGATTTAGGAGGCTGTTGCGGAGCTAGAGTTAATGTTTTAAAGAATATTGTTAAATAATCGCTTAATATAACTTACAGTGGGATAAGACTGAAGATTATTTAACAAAATCTGTTATTATAACACCATAAATGTTCCTGTTGTATCTTTTATAAAATCTAAAATGTTTTAAAAACGTACCTAATTGTCATTCTTCTAATGCAAATATTTAAATTCATATAGACTCCTAACTCAAAATGCCAAAAGCTAGACTACAAAAATTGGAAATCTCATAATTTCAAATTTGTTAAAATTTAAAATCTGACAAATTTATTTTATCGTTAGCTATATTGTTACTGTTAGCTTTTACTAAGAGCAATAAACAAAATGAATACATGTTCACAAACATGACTGCACTGAACAAGGCAATTATTCTAATCTATAATTCTTTGCTGTACAGCACTGATGAATCACTATATGGATATGCATCGCAGTGATAGAACAAGAATATTGAATAATCATACCACCATGCTAACAGTAGCCCCACAAAAAAAAACGTAAAAATGGTTGAAACTAACAAGAATGATTGTAGAAAGTGGCTTCAGAGAACTTCTCGGTAGTGATGTCAAAAAAGTATTTATTTGGCACACGAGTACTCGTTAGCTGACAAAATCCCAAGTAACGGACTTCAACTTGCAAAAGCATAATTACATTTTTAAAACAGTTACTGAATTCTAACCTTGCTTTTTATTTTATCGCCATCTTACTAAACAGTTTGAGTTTGAGAGTTAGAAGTAAGGTCCAGACAGATTTAATAATACGCATTTTCAAGCAAATAAACTAATGCAAAGAATTGCAACTCAGTAGCATCGGTGCATATATTTGAGAAGGTAATAAAAATATTAAATAATTATAGAACAGTTTTAGCTGAGGCAGATTTTAACTAAATTTCCACTGTAAGATGGCAATTAACGATAAAAATGGCAAAACAACATATTGTCGATATGTACTAAATAATTAAAAGATACGGAATAATTTTATAGTGACAATTTTAAAAAAGCCCTGATATTTCTAAAGGTACATGTACAACTGACCTAGGATGATAGATTACAGCTGCGGTACAAAATGAACGCGTAAAGTACCAGGGCTTATAGGTGTGCACAATGATGCTTTTCTACGATGATTGCTAGTTGCTTTTGCTTACAAAATGTCAAACAGCGAAGACGGTATTCTGCCACGTCAGAATGGCATATATTAAATAGAAAACAAAACTTTTAAAACTACAAATACCACATTCACCCCATTAATAAAGACGGAAATTTCCAAATGGGTTTTTCGAGTACCTACAAATGGAACAATTCAATTGTGATGATCAGGATGTGCTTGATTCCAAATGCATCTTGGTAAACATTTCGGTAATTAACTCCGAAATATTCATGTTTGTATGCTTGTACTCGCATTAACAGCTTGCAAAGGAATGGTCTGTACCTTGTCAAATTTTATCAGCAAGTGTTACAAGGCGAATATCTGCTGTACTCGCAGCTCCATGTGCACGCTGCAATTTGAGCCTGTGATTCTGTAATATCAACTCCCAGCTCTATTGTGCACAGAAATCTCTAGAAAACTGCACATTTTATTTTAAAGTTGTGGCGAATAAAAGCAAAAATTTGTTTTCTTGGGTCTATGCTTTGAAGAAGTTTAGTACCGGGTATTCGTTCGAGTGTGGAAAATTTTGTTAGTTGATTTTTTGTATATTTTTTTTACTATTTTTTCACTAGTTGAGTTCTGGAATTTGATTTATTTCTTTAATTATATAAATCTGTGCTTTCACTTTGTTTTGTACAAATGGTTTTGCTTTCAAAATGGCTAGTTTGCGACAACAACTGCTACGCAGTTGGATTGCAGATTATGCCAATTTTTTAATAATCATTAGTAATAATCAGGTGCATAGTAATCTATGTTTAAAAAACAAAGCATAGATCAACATTGTCAGTCAAAATTCCATTTAGATACCGTACACCAGTCATCAGATAGGTTCAGTGAAGACCTGTTTGAGGCTTTTCTAGCAGCCAACATACCATTGCAAAAACTGGAGAACTTGGCTTCATCCGTTTGAAACCACAGGCCATCAATGTTTTAGTTTTCTATTGCCGGAATGATGTCATTTATTAACAGCTCCAAAAATTTGGCTGCAGTGAGATTCCCGTCAATAAAATATGGACAAATAAGCTTATTTTCAACTATTCCTAGTCATACATTAACTTTCTCAGTGTATTGGGTGCAAGTTAAGTTTTGTAAATGGCGGTTAGTGCGGGACCAATATCTAAGGAATAGGAAGGAATGAAGTTAGCAAGATAAAATGGATAAATGAGGAATAAGATACAGAATTTTGTAAATTAACTTCTCCATTTTTTGTGAAAGTTGCTTCACCACTAAAACTATCTTATTTAAAATGTCTTCATGTTGATTAAGTGAATTAAATAAAGTTTCACAAAAGCTTGTTCTATTTTTTTTGTCTTCGTCAAATAGTTGCCTGTGATTAGAAAATTTGTACAATTTATATTTAAATTCTTTTAGTGTTTTAAATACCGAAGTTTTAGATACATTAAAATGCGAAGCTATTTCTGGTAGTGATGTTATGGGGTTTTTTCAATGTAACATAAAATATTTAACTTAATTTCTTCAGTTAATACATGATTAATTTTAATTCTTGTTTTATGGGAACTGATTAAGCAGCCTTCCGATTTAAATTTTCTAATAATGTTTTGTATGGTTCTAATGCAAGGAATAGGCCTTGGATATTTTGTTGAAAATAAGTCTCTCACAGTCCTTAAGCTACTATTCTTTGACATTAAAATAATTTATTTTGCCACAGCATGCTATTTGTTTTAAATTAAAACTATTAAAATTAAAGTTTGCTGTATAATTGGTTGCCTACATACTTATAGGGTAAAACAATGCTTTGATGCGTTTTTCTTAAAGTATACATAGGGTATATGTATACTAAAAAGAAAAATTTCCTCTATATAGTTTAGTTGTTTCACAGCAACCTAGAAAGTTACTGAAAATACGATATATCATACTGCCGACCATTAAGAGCATTGCATACAATTGTTAAATTCGTTAGTGAAGAAATACCCACATTCGCAAGCAACGTTGAGCACGCTTGGGCAGATTTCGATAAGAATTCTGCATGCTAGAAGCGAAGCATTCTTCGTATCTTAATAATCCCCTTCGAACCGATGGAGATCAGTGTTAATGGAGAAGCCAAAACACCCTAAAGTTATATATCTAATGCTGTTGGTTTACAGTGACTATACTACTCCGAGAGAGTTACTAAAAATATGTTATCTCATACTGCCGACCACTACGAGCGCTGCATACAGATGTTAACTTTGTTAGAAAAATAATACCCGCGTCCCAAAACAACGTTTAGCACGCTTGGGCAGGTTTCGATATGAATTCTGCACAGTAGAAGCTATACATTCTTCGTATCATAACAATTCCATACTAGCTGATGGAGATTCGTGTCAATGGAATAGCTAAATCACTCTAGACCATAGCACTCCTATAAAGTTACTGTTACGGCGAAGTCATCGATGTAGACATACAGGAAATCCAACCCTCGCAATACCTCATCTATGAAACGCTGGCAAGACTGAGCTGTGTTGCGAAGATGGAATGACATCAGCGGGTACTCAAACAAACCAAATAGGGTGGTGATAGCGATTTTACAGATGTTTTCTTCTGCAACGGGGATTTGGTGATAAGCCCACACCATGTCCCTGGTACAAAATATTTTCTTCTTTGGAGGGTTTGGGCGAAGTTTTTTATGTGTGGCACCGGGTACCTGTTAGGGATGGTTCTCGCGGTGAGAGCCCAGTAGTCGCCACAAGGTCTGCACTCATTGCTTTTTTTAGGAACCATGTGTAAAGGCGATGACCAGCTGTTTTCGGAAGGACGCACCTCTCTATTTGCAACATGATGTTGAATTCTTGCTTTGTCTGGTTGAGTCAGGCTGGTACTAAGCGTCTGGATTTGCTGAATACGGGTGGTCTTGGTGTCGTGCGGATGTGATGCCTGGTTTGATGCTTTGGTTCCAGTGGCGTCTCAGAAGGTTTTGGGATCTCCGTGTATTGTAGGAGGAATTGGTGGAACGGCGATAATCCAGAAACAGCTCGAATCTGCAGCAAGCAGGAATCG